>VXBN01004223.1:134141-160624 GCA_013397395.1 Sinosuthora webbiana
CCCTCTCTTTCTCCCTCCCTCCCTCCCTCTCCTCCCTCCCTCTCTCCAGTTTCTTTATTCAGGTAATTCCAACTCAGGCTTATTTCAACTTGTTTTTTGACTGACAGCGAGGGAAGGGAGACTCTCTGAGGGGGTTTGTTTTGTGCTGGATTTTTTCTGCTTGTTTTTTTTTTTTTTTATTTTTTTTTTTAAATGCACTCATGCTTTATTGAAAAGCCGCCCAACCTTCTATAAAAAAAGATTGTTTGGCTTGTCATGACGATAACATCTAGTAAGGAATCTGAACATTGCTCTTTTTCAGGTAAGAGGTATTTGTCAAAAATCCATACATGCTTGGCAGTGCTTTGGGAGCTGTGTGGAGCTGGAAGCTGAGGAGTAGGTGCTTTTCCTATTTTTTTTTTTTTCCTGTATTTTGGTAGTTTAAGGGTTTGGAAACTGTGTGTGAAAGAAAGAAATGTTTATAAAATTGTGCCTTTTTGCAGATTTTGACATAGAGGCAGTTCAGCAGTTAAGCAAAAGCTGTCACTGTTTGGTCTTTCCACTGATGTGAAGCACTGAATGTGGGGTTTGTAATGCATGGGGCTGGGATTTTTATATGTTGGGGAGGGGGACAGATGCTGAACCTGTCTTTGTCACTGTTTGCCTGCCAGGGATTTTTTTCCTGTAGAAATCCAGAGTGCTGTTTAGAGTGTTGGAATCAGAACTTTCAGCCAGCTCTTGCTCCTTTTTTTTTTTTTTTTTCCAATGCAGAAATCAGTTTTCATTGGCGTGGTGGGGAAAAAACCTGCCTGGAACTTTATCCCGTCCCTGTTACCTTTGTGTATAAGGAAAGAGAACGTCAGTTTTCTGTGGAAGGTGTAAAGAATGTAAACATGTCTGAGTTGGAGAACTTCAGGCAATGCCTTCCAACTTTTGCCTGTGTCTTCACACGACTTGTTTACAACAGGTCTGGCTTTTTCCTCATAATCACAATCAAAGCCCGTGGTGCAAATTCCCCTCTGCTTTTCCACTGCCTCCCTTTTTATTTTCCCACTGGGATCACGCTGCAGGGAGAAGTACAGGTAAATTCTCTTTCTCTCCCTGAGGTGCTGGTTGTGAAGAGGAGCAAAGCTGCCTTTCCTTTTTGAACCAGGAGTATCCACAGCACTTTTTAACTAACCTTGCTCCCTCCTACATTGTATTTAAAGGCGTTTCTTTCTGATCACAGTGCCTGTGTATTTACCCACCAAGTCTGTGTTTTCTTGTGATTTTTTTTTTTCTAATTGGAGGGGAAGGAGGAGATTTGCTGCTAAATAAATGTCTTTATTTCCCTGGTTTGTAAAATGTCACAATGCTCTCTGCACTCCCTAATAACCAGCTAACAGGAGGGAGGAAGCAAGCCTGGAGTGTAACACGGTGCTGGTTGCACACTCCGAACTGGCATCACGTTTACAAAGCAGAGTTTGTAGACCAGACCAAAAACTTCCCCAGGAATTTCATCCCAGTAAATGAGGCATGGCCTGGAGACAAAAACAGCAGCGGATGACTTGGGCTTCAGTCTTCCAACGTACATACAATAATTCAGTCTGTTACTTTTTATAGAATTTCAAATGAAAACAAATAGTTCCTATTTTATCCTGGCTCCTCAGGCAATGAAGCAAACAAACCATTAGCCCACAGCCCTGATCGCAGCTGCGTTTTTTATTGATTTATCCAGATTTCATTAAAGCAGTCTGGAATATTATTTCTGCCTCCTGTCCTGTTTCCCTCTCCTCAGACACACAGTCCACAGAGGCAGCCTGTGTTCTTTGGGAACAGGTGGAGACCAAGGCTGGGAAGGACCAAGAAAAAACAGAAATGTTACTGTTTTACATGCTGAACCTCAGAGCATTTTGAAATAAGTTTTGATTCACTTTTCTTCAAGGAAAAAACAAGGCAGGTTTTGGGGTGATGCCTTTTTGGTGTGTTTGCTTGATGAAGGGAAAATCTTTACCTTTAGAGGCACCTTGTATGTGTATGAAAATTATAAAAATTACTGATTATCATATGAGACAGTAAAAATCAACTCTGTCAATTGACTAGGAAGGAATTTACTAAATGCCAAATATCTGAAAGCTGAGCTGTCCTGAACCCCTTGGGAGGAGAGAATGACTTGAGCGAGTTATTACAGGCTTGAGCATCATTTCAGCATTCAGGGTGGCTGGATGTGTTTGTTAATATGGCAAAGGGCTTGGAGTTATATGGTAAAGGGCTTGGAGTTATATGGTAAAGGGCTTGGAGTTATATGGTAAAGGGCTTGGAGTTATATGGTAAAGGGCTTGGAGTTATATGGTAAAGGGCTTGGAGTTATATGGTAAAGGGCTTGGAGTTATATGGTAAAGGGCTTGGAGTTATATGGTAAAGGGCTTGGAGTTATATGGTAAAGGGCTTGGAGTTATATGGTAAAGGGCTTGGAGTTATATGGTAAAGGGCTTGGAGTTATATGGTAAAGGGCTTGGAGTTATATGGTAAAGGGCTTGGAGTTAATATGGTAAAGGACTTGATGTTAAAGTGGCAAAGAACTTGCTGTTAATATGGCAAACAACTTGGTGTTAATATGGTAAAGAACTTGGTGTTAATATGGCAAACAACTTGGCGTTAATATGGTAAAGAACTTGGTGTTAATATGGCAAACAACTTGGCGTTAATATGGTAAAGAACTTGGTGTTAATATGGCAAACAACTTGGCGTTAATATGGTAAAGAACTTGGTGTTAATATGGCAAACAACTTGGCGTTAATATGGTAAAGAACTTGGTGTTAATATGGCAAACAACTTGGCGTTAATATGGTAAAGAACTTGGTGTTAATATGGCAAACAACTTGGCGTTAATATGGTAAAGAACTTGATGATAAAGTGGCAAAGAACTTGGTGTTAATAATGGTAAAGGGTTTGGTGTTAATATGGTAAAGAACTTTGTGTTAATGTGGTAAAGGGCTTGGATTTAATATGGTAAAGGGCTTGGTGTTAATATGGCAAAGAGCTTGGAGTTAATATGGTAAAGAACTTGGTGTTAAAGTGGCAAAGAACTTGGCGTTAATATGGTAAGGAACTTGATGTTAATGTGGTAAAGGGCTTGGATTTAATATGGTAAAGGGCTTGGTGTTAATATGGCAAACAGCTTGGTGATAACATGGTAAAGAACTTGGTGGTAATATGGAAAAAGAACTTGGTGGTAATATGGAAAANAATGTGGTAAAGGGCTTGGATTTAATATGGCAAAGAACTTGGTGTTAATATGGTAAAGAACTTTGTGTTAATGTGGTAAAGGGCTTGGATTTAATATGGTAAAGGGCTTGGTGTTAATATGGCAAAGAGCTTGGAGTTAATATGGTAAAGAACTTGGTGTTAAAGTGGCAAAGAACTTGGCGTTAATATGGTAAGGAACTTGATGTTAATGTGGTAAAGGGCTTGGATTTAATATGGTAAAGGGCTTGGTGTTAATATGGCAAACAGCTTGGTGATAACATGGTAAAGAACTTGGTGGTAATATGGAAAAAGAACTTGGTGGTAATATGGAAAAGAACTTGGTGGTAGTATGGCAAAGAATGTGGTGGTAGTGGGATAAAGAGTTTGGTGTTACTATGGAAAAGAATTTGGCAGAAATCATGTGCGCGTTCCTGGAGTCAACAGGGAAAAAGCAGCTCCCAAGGCCTGGCTGTGCATGAAATGAAACTCCTGCTCCCTCTCTGCCTGTCTGTGCTGGGTGGTGTGAAATGCTCGTGGATCCATCACAAACCAGAGCATCTCTGCCTTCTCCTAAGAGCAGGAGATTGTCCTGTATGACCAGTGCAGGAAATTGTCTTTGTGTGGCCAGCACACCCTGAGGTTCACAGCAAGGCAGAGGTCGTGGTCAGGCAGGAAGGGAACAAGATGTGACAGGAGTGAAGTTTTAGGTGTTGTCACCGTTCACTGGACAAATATTGCTTGGACATGAAGAGGGATTTTTGGGATAACACCTCTGCAGTTCTTTAGACCCGTTGGGGAGAAAGGTGTTTGGCCAATTTCATCTTCTGCAAACCTTCTGCTGCCTCTGGTGAAAGTGAAGTGCTGGGACAAGGGTTGGTTTAAAAATTTAAACCATTTAAAATCATATTTGGCTCCCTTCTGGTTGTTTTTTCTCGTGGAGATCCTCAGCTGTATTTGCCTGTGCTCAGAGAGCCACCTTCTCTTTGTCATGACTCAAAAATCATGAAGTAAAATAAATATTGACTGGGACAGTAGTACAACCTGATCAGATTAATTTCATCTCCATTGTTTTAACTGAGGGGTTTCACTGTTGGTTCAATCTGGTTTCACATCATGAACTTTTCTTTATCTAAAATTAGCATTTTTGCACTGAGAATATATGATAAAAGTGGTTATCTGTTCAATATATTACCATAATCTGTTGGGAAGGAATATATATATAACAATGCACCTACTAAATGACTTTAAAAGATGTATTCTTATCATGAACTGGTGAAGAGAAAAGGCTAAAATATATAATGAAGAAAATTTCCCCTTTTCCTCCCTAGAATTATACATTTTGACAAAATCATGTAATAAAATAGATAAAATTAAAATAAAATAAAGCAAAATAACCAGAATAAGTAGGATAAAATAGAGGTTTACATTTCGACCAGTGAATAAATTTTCCTGGTTAAATGATTTTAATTTCATTTTTAATTCCCCAAGGAAAATGGCAACCAGACAAATGTTTGTTGGGATTTTCTGAGCTTGCCTGTGAAATTCCCCCAAAGTTGCCCCTTGTTTTCTGCTCAGCAAAGAGCAGGATCCACTCCAAGCTGCCCACCCTGGAAACTTCCATGCCAGCTGTTCTTTCCTGAACCCCTCCAGCCCCTCACCCAAGAAAACAGATTTTCATTTTCAGAGAAGGCCAAAAGTGCATCAGCATCTGGGAGGAGGTGTTGGAGTTGTTGCAATCCTGATTCATTTCCTTGTGCAAATGGCAAAACTTTCTCACAAAAATAGGATGAAAAACTGAAAACCTTTAGAGGCAACGTTTTATTTTAGCCCCATGTTGAGTTTGGTTGACTGGCACAATCAGTGGCACTTGGTGGTTGATCTCTGGACTGTTCCCAGCTTAGTGTTTTTAGATTAAAACTCCTTTTTCCCTAAGAATAGGCAGAAAATTAATTGTTGTAAGGGAGTCTGTTGGGGTTCCTGGTCCTTGAAGTACTTTCCTACTCTGCTCTGTTGTTGGAGTCCAAAAAATCCTAAAAAAATTGTCCAAAGAAACTCCAAACCATCACAAAAAAAGAAATAAAAGGCAGTGAACCTTAAAAATACCATTTTGAAACAAAAATGGATAAAATTTAACTATATTTTTGAACACAAATGTACAAATGTAAAATGAACTTCTTTTCTTGTCAGAATAAAATGTCCAAAGCTGTGACTTGATCATGACCCAAAATAATACTTATTGGTAATAAATCTTTCTGTCCTTTTTTAAGGTCTCAGACTGGGAACGTAAAATCTTATTTTAAGAAAATATCTTTGGGTTTTTTGGTGCAGAAATGTAAAAAGACACATTTCAGTGAGGCAAGCCCAGTGATTTATCCCCCTACTGTACCTCAGTGTGGGGTTCTGCCTTTGCAGGTGTATTTTTGGTTGATAAACAGAGAAAATGTTTGAGAGGACAGCATGCCTTTAAATGCTCCAGTGCTTCTTTAAATCTTATAAATAATGATTAGATCATCAAGGAAAAGCTTTTGCCTGTGATTGCTTTACAATCGCAAGAAATACAGAGAAATACAAGAAATTTGTTAAGCGCCCAAGATGTCACATAAAGACTGAAAATGTCTTAGAAATCAATAATAACCCTTCTGTTCTCACAAGAAACTTTGATTTAAGCACTTTCCTATATAACCTGAAATATTTAGGGTGAAATCTGCAAAAAACAAGCTGGAAGAATGACCAGATCCTCATTCCCCAGCCTCAAAATGAGGCAGTGGACAAGAATTTGCTGAGTTCTTAAAACTCCAGGTGCTGTTAACAGAAATTGCTCCTGATCTTCAGCTTTGCTCAGCTTGAGGCAGCACATGCCACCAGATAATTCAGGTTTGGCTTTTTGCTCTTTATCAACTGATCACTGGCTCCCATCTCACTGAATAAACAGGAGGTGAACCATGGTGGAAAAGGAGAGGAGGGTTTGAAATCACACCAGGAAAAGGGGAAGCTGTGAAAGAAGCAGCAGTGACAGAGGTGTAGCATTGCAGGTTGTTCATATTTTGGAGTTGTACAGGTAAAAAAAATATTTGGGGGGGCTGGACATGAGCCCAGGGGTGCCCAGGTGGGCAAGAGGCCCCTGGGCTGGGTGAGGAATTGTGTGTCCAGCAGGAGCAGGGCAGGGATTGTCCCTCTGTGCTCCAGGGCTGTGCCCAGTTGTGGCTCCTGCAGGAGAGCCCTGGAGGGGCTGGAGCGTGTCCAGGGCAGGGAAGGGAGCTGGGGAAGGGGCTGGAGCCCCAGGAGGGGCTGAGGGAGCTGGGAAAGGGGCTGAGCCTGGAGAAAAGGAGGCTCAGGGGGGACCTGGTGGCTCTGCACAAGTCCCTGCCAGGAGGGGACAGCCGGGGGGGTCGGGCTCTGCTCCCAGGGAACAGGGACAGGAGGAGAGGAAAGAACCTTGAGTTGTACCAGGGGAGGTTCAGGTTGGAGATTGGGCAAGGAAATTCCCCTGGCAGAGTGGTCAGGCCTTGGGATGAGCTGCCCAGGGAGGTTTGGAGTCACTGTCTGTGGGAGTGTTCAGGAGGAGTCTGGAGGTGGCCCTTGGGGACAGGCTTTGGGCTGATGCTGGTGCTGCTGGGGTGGCCCTGGGTGATCTTGGAGGTCTCTCCCCACCTTGGTGGTTCTGTCATTCTGTGATCAGGGATGAGGGAGCCTTTTAAACCTTCAGGCTCAGTGAATCCATATTTTGGTGAGGGTTGTTGGGGCAGTTTCCATGTTGACAGGGAAAACCAAGCTGACCCGTGACAGGGAATGTCACAGGCAAGAACCTTTAAAGCAGAGCACACATATCCTACACCTTATTTTAGATTCCTAGATGGGTTGTCCTTATAGAAGAAACTTGTTCATAACCTTCAGTGCATAATCTGCATTTTTTTCCAAAAACTGAACCGTGTGTGTGATGGAAAGGGCACATCATGGTGTGGAATCTCACCTGGGATCCCACACAGCCCAGCATTTCCCATGGGACTTCACCTGAAAAGCTTCAGCAGCACAGCTCAGACTGAGCTGTGTTTATTTAGGATATTTCAACTCAAAAGGCACACCTGTACCAGGTAATTAACATGTGTGATTCTCATCCTTCCAGGAGGAGAGGGGTACCTTCACATACACTGGGACAGTTGATTTTCATGGAATTAATAAACTTGACAGCTTTCAAAAGCTCTGGCCTTGCCACAGAGGTGCAAGGAAAAGACAATTTCAGCTGTCTAAAAGTTCAAGGTCTGGTCTCAGGTCATCAGGCACTGCAGGGAGATGGGCACATCCATCCCTCAGGGTATCCCAGGTTTCCATCCTGGGAAAAAATGCGTTTTTCCAAGGAAATAAATCACTTATTATCCATGCTGATGCTGAACATAACCCACAGTCAGAACAAATTATTTCTCACAGCACAGCAGGTCCTCAACACACTTTGCAGTCGGATGAACAAAGAGGAAAACTTTGGATCTGCTGTAAATTATTTCAGATCCAACAGTGAGGGACACAGAGGAGGAACTCTGTAGGTGAACACCATGATGGGGAGGAGTTTGTGGAAGTTGTATCTCAAAACAGGTGGATTTTCAGGATGTGGGGAAAAGGGGACATTTAATTTATGTCACAGGGGAAGCTCTTGTGGAGTGGGAGAAGTCTAAACCCAGAAAGGAGCAAAAAAAAAAAAACAAAACAAAACTCTCAGTGATTGATTTGAGGATGAAGAGGAATGAGATGCCAACAAAGAGCAGGGAAAAGACAATTTTCAGCTGTCTAAAAGTTCAAGATCTGGTCTCAGGTCATCAGGCACTGCAGGGAGATGGGCACATCCATCCCTCAAGGTATCCCAGGTTTCCATCCTGGAAAAATTTGTGCTATGGGAGTCAGGGCAGCAGCTGTGGAAAGGTTAGACTGTGACCTTTAAGGGTATAATGAAGTGAAAGATGTGTTCCAATTCATGGAGGAGAAATTAAAATGGTCAAAATAGCAGAAAAGAAATAAGATTTTTTTTTTATCCCAGAATTTTTGAGTGGGACAGATGAGAAGGACTGTGGCCAGGAGGAGCATTGGGAAATGTTAATCAATAAACTGAAACTCTGGACTGGAGGAAAAGGTGGATTTTGGAGATGCTGTGGCACCAAGCTGCCTGCAGACCACAAGTGTGAGCTGTGCAGCAAGTGGAGCAAGGGAAGAGTTTTCCAGAAAGAGTTTTTACTTTGGGAAAGGCTGGGTTTGACAGGGTGTCACCAGAACAGTAAATGGAGGAGTTTTCTGCTTTGCCACTGAGCTGCCACCTGGCTGGTGGAGTGACAGTCCCTGGACTCTCAGCCATGCCAGGATCTTAAACCCCATCTGAAATCTGCTGCAATTTGAGACGTTCACAGCCCCTGCTCAGCTGCTTCTTGCCACCACTCATCTTCAGCACTTACCTACAAAATATGAATTCTGTTCAAACAGCACTGAAATAGAATCTAAACAGCACTAAAACAACACAGAAAGGTCTACCAGCTACACGTTTCCCATCAAGCGCGTGTTTTCCAATGAAAATGGAGGCTTTATTAAATATTACAGGAAAAGTACAGAGGGTTAGAGATCAAAAAGGTTGGTTTTTCCACTGGAAGAACGATCTCTTGTGGGAGATGCAGTCGATTTCCTCATTCCCCAGTTTATTCTTTGTGCCTAGACCTGAATTTCCATTGATGCATCGAGCCTCGTTGCAAGGCGACAGAAAATAATTGGGTGTTTTTTGTTCTCATAAATCAGGCGGCTTGGAAAACATCAAAGTGCCTCCTGAAAGCCACGGCATCTGTAAAACTCACAGAAAAACAAGGTAGAGGAGCTGCTGAGGGTTTTTTTTTTTTTAAAAAAAAAGAGTTTGCGGTGTCCCGAGCGCAGTCGGAAAAAATTCTCGGCGGAGCGGGAACAATGTTCTATTCAAGCCTGATGACTCCAGTGATCAAAGCTGGACCTTCCCAACTGTAAAAGATTGCAGGAGCCTTGGAGATGACAAGGGGGGAATCATAAAGGAGCAGCCATAAAGATAAGGGATGTGTAAATAAACCGGCAGGACAGGCTCCTTTGAGGGTAAAGGAAACGCAGGGGCTTTGAAAAGCAGCGTGAGGTTTTTTTTTTCCCCCTCTTGTTTGGGCACATTATCACTGCTTTTATGGAGGTTCCTAAGGAACTGTGAGAAAAAGGAAGAACGAGGAGGGAATTGTGGTTGTGTTCCCAGATCCCAGCGAGCAGGACGGGCTGTGTCCCTCCAAGTGTCACTTGTCACCGAACCAACCCACGTGGTCCTCACAGTTGGCCGAGGCTTTTCAACCAGAAGTCTTAAGGGCTGAAAATGCAGGTTTAGATGAGAAAACACCCGGTTTTGAAAAGTGCAAAAAAATGGTATTTTGACTTTGTGGAGGCGAGATGTCACAACCTGTCACTCCAAGGAATGTTTTGTTCCTCACCTGATTTAAATAAGACGCTCAACACACATTGCTGTGCAAACCTAAAAAAGAAAGGTCTAGTTTTGGTTTGAACAAACAGCCAGAGTGACCTTTTTATGTTTTGTTGGTTTGTTTTTCTTTTTCTATTTTGCCAGAAAAGCTGAAACTTTTTTTTTCTTTTTTTTTTTTTTTTTTTTTTTTTTTTTTTTTTTTTTTTTTTTTTTTAATTTTGTTCTGCTATTTCTGGTTTGGCGAGAAAATCCAAAAACATTGATGTGCACCAGTACTTTCATGCTATTTCCTCCCTTTGCGAAGCCACAGCCTCTGCAGCAGGCTGAGGGGTCTGTGTCATGGAAATTGGCAGGGATCGAGCAATTTGGGAAAGCAAGGAGGAAAATAAAGATTCTTTTCCCTCTGATTCCTTGGGAGTTTATCTGGAGGACACAACAGAGAGGGGCTCTGCAACCTCCTTGAGTCAAGAAACTCAGGAAACTGCATCTTCTTTAAAAAAAATCTATTTTTATTCCAATTTTTGCAGATATGTGAGTGACAATGAGCTCCTGTACAATGTTAGCGTGTTGCTGATGGAAAGGATAAATAATTAACCTGGCCTGTTTTAATTTCCATCACCTAAGAGTGAAGGGATACAAACCAGCCCACGTCTTTAAATCCACGGGCTAATTTCAGCTTGGCTTGGCAGGTGAACAGAGGCTTCAGGAATTGTGTTCCAACAAGCTCCGTGAAAACAGGGAGCTCTGTAAGTCGGGGAGGATTTGTTAATGCCTTCCCTGAGAAGAGGAAATCAAGGGGGACCAGCTTGAACCAGGCATCAGAGAATCCCCATGGAGGCCAGAGGAATGGAAAAGGCTTTGGATGGAGCTTGTGTGCTTGGTCCACCACCTTTCCCCAAATTCAAATCCAGGCTGGACAGGGTTTGGAGCAACCTGGGACGGTGGAAGGTGTCCCTGCCTATGGCAGAGGGTTGGAACTGGATGATCTTTAAGGTCCCTTCCCACCCAAATCATTCAGGGACTCCATGAATTTGATGGTAGCCCAAAAAACACCCTGTTAAAGGGGGCTGAAGCCATTTCCACTTGAAACTCCCCAATGTTTCTCACCACCAATCCTTGATTTTTCTCTCAGCCCCCACCTAAAATACCAGAACATTCAGGAGTGTTAAGTACTTCATATGAGCGGAATGGAGTTTTACCAACCCTCAGCTGCTTTTGCTTCACATTTCTTAATTTTAAAATCTCCTTGGCACTCCACAGTTCCAGCTCAGAGTCCCAAGCAAGCACTGGGGCTGAGAACCTCATAAACCTCGGGAACAAAACATTCCCGCGGACAGCACTGAGGTTCTTTCCTGTATCTGCTCTGAAAGCACAGGTATAACTAAATTCTTCCTTCTCCTCTGAGTGGTTCTCCCCCTAAAATGTGCAGGAGTGGGGAAAAAAGGGCATTTTTCCACTAATTGCAAGGAGAGCAGGGAAGCTTGGCACATGAGTGAGCTATGTACTGGAATTTGGGTGGGTCTAGGAAAAAGCACGGACTTCGGTGGAAAACATATATGGGTGGGGGTGTGTGTGTGTATGTGTGAGCAAAAGGCTTTTGAGAACCTTAAATTAACCACATCCATGGATTGGTCAGGAACAAAAGAAAAAAAAAAAAAAAAAAAAAAAAAAAGAGAAAGCTGCCCTGAAATAAAAATTTTTGGGCAGTGCTGAGGATAAGCAACCCTACACCAACGGGGAAGTGTCACTGATATATTTAATTTTTGCCTGACCACCTCAGGGGAGCAGGTGAAAGGCCCTGGTTTGTAAATCAGTCCAGAATTGTGGTTTAGAGGATCCCCATGATCACTTCTGTCCCCTCTGGGAGCTGCTGAGGGGCAGCAGGGTTGGGACAGGAGTGGGGATGGGGACAGGGTGTGTGAGCCCCAGGGTGACCCCAGCACTCCTTTTTTGGGAGGTGTTTTAGCAAAGGGCTTTGCTCTGAGACCACAACCCCAGGTGGTGGTTCCTGGTCCTTGTGGATGTGTCCAAGACTGGACATTTGAGGAAATTATTTTCATTTCAAGATCTAGAGACTTTCTTAAGGGTAGCAATGGCCCAAAGGGGGACGTGTGTGAAAGAAGATGACTCTACAACTGACTTTGGATAGAGCAAAATGTCCCACATCAATGTTTTAGATTTGCAACTGCTTGTGCTTTAGAGAACTGGGAATCACAGAATCACAGAACTGGGAATCACAGAATCTTCCGGGTTGGAAGGGTCCCACAAGGACCATCAAACCCAATTTTTAAGGGAATGAGCCACCCAGCCTTGGTGTTTTTAGCACCAGACTCCGACCAGCTGAGCTCACACACCATGGAATGACATTTTAAATAGTAGGAATAAACCTCTGACTTCTATGTAAGTGCACATGAATGCCCATGAAACATCCCATCCTGGATCTATTGGACACTACTGAATTTTCTTTCCAGCATTTAAAAATTTTTAAAGTTTTGTTTAGGTGAAGTAGCATCCAAACATTTGTTTGAGATGAAGCCGAGCTTGCTCTCCATTTATCAGACCTGGACCATCAAGGGAAATGGGGGCTTTATGTAATTTGAAATCTTTGTAGTGCGGAGAAAACGGGGCAGGAATGAACGTTTTTGAAGATGTTATGCCCCTCAAAGAGAATGTTGACCACAATTGCTGTAATTCACTGTAAAGTAATTAATTATCAAAAATTAAGTCAGTTTTGTGTGCCAGTAGCAGCATCTGTGCTTTGCCTAGGAGAGAAAGACATCCAATGCAAAAACAATTTAGGTTTGGGTGAGGGAAGTGGGTACTTTGTCTCACAGGCTGCATTTTGTCAGCATGAGGGAAGAGTCTCTTTTTTTGAAAACATTTTCCACGGTGTGAACTTGTTCACACAGGCAGGGCAACTCTTCATAACCAAATAACTTCCTGAGAAGATCAGCTCGCAACAAGTTTTAAGATGAAACCCTGACAGACCCATCCTTCTTTCTTGGAAATGTGCTTTGTAGGGTGGCAAACCTCACTCCAAATCCTCTGCTGTGTCCTGGCCATGCAGAGATGACAAAAATTCGGATTATTTAGCGGGTTACTCTGCATTTATCATTGCTCTGCCTATGTGAAAGCAGCACAAATCAGCTACAACAAACAGGTTAAAAGGATCCAGGGATTCTTTTATAGGAAAAAAACTTTACTCCAGTAACAGCATCCACCTTCCTGCTGGGTCAAGGTGTGCTGTTTCCCCAGTTAGATATGATTTTGTCCGCATTAGGAACAGATGAAAAAAAAAGGTTACCAATATATAGACCTTTAAATAAAATTATTTTTTTTCTTCCCTCACCAGCTTCATGGCCTTTTGCACCCTACCATTACTTTCAATACTATTGAGGTTTTTAGATATTTAAAAGGTGCAGGAATTTTAATATTTTTGGGTGGAAAACTCCTTTTCATAGCCTGACTTTTCAGTGTTGAGATTTAGTGGCTGCACAAGAGCTGAAAAACCATGAGCAGGTTTATCTCTGCACAGTGTGTGTCCACAATATTTGTGGGGTTTTCATGGGCTATTCAAGCAGTTCTTCACGAGCTCGTGGCGTGGGCCAAAGGAGAGCTGTGATTTACTGGAAATGTGATTTATAAGGGGAGAAAGCAGAGCAAAAAACTCTTCCCCAGCAGCCTTGAGGGAGCCTCACCCCCATGGCCACACCTCCACCCAGCTCTGAGAGAGCCCTGGTGTGTGCAGTGACTAATTAAAAACAAACCCCAACTTGACTGGGACACGGTGCAAGGAACTGGCACAAGGGATTGTAATTAAAAAGAGAGCTGCTGAGCCCCAGGATGTGTTCCTGCCCTTGTAGGGTTGGGGTACAGGTAGGAGATGATGCTCTGGTGGTGCTGGAACCTGGTGTCTGATGTTGGGATTGGGGAGCCAGGGGTCCTGTCATGAAAAAAAAAAAATACAAAAATTGTAAACTGTCTGCTCTAACTGGTCTGAAATGCCCCATTACTGCCTGATAAATGTCTTTCCTGGCCCAGCTGAGAGTCAGGGAGAAGCAGCATCCCTGGGGAAGGCAACCTGCAGCTGTTTTATCCCAATTTTTGAACAACCAGCAAAGCGCCAGCTTTCCTCCCTGCCATGACTTGGCACGCTCCTCTTCATTTTCAACCACCTGCTGACAACTGAAATTAAAAATCCAGAGGAAGTGTCTGTTTGGGGGTTTGTTTGCTGGCTTGTTTTTAAACAAAACCAGATTTTTATTAGGCCAAGAAATGAATTTGGAGGAAAAAGGCAAACAAACAAGAAAAGAGAGCAGAGCAGTCTTCTGTTCCACTAACCCCTCTTCGGCTCTGGAACAGATGCAGCAAATTTCAAACCAGCTGCAGGCTGGCAAATCACTTGCTCTGAGTTTGACTTTATTATTATTATTATTGTTATTACTGTTGTCCAAAGTGATGAAGTGATGGGTGAGTAGGTTAAAAACAAGGTGCTGTCCTTTATCTGCTGTGAAAGAAGGGAAAGCAAGGACACAGCCGACCTGTGGTGAGCAGGGAGTGACAGTCCCAGCAAGCTTAGCATGGAATCATGGAATGGGTTGGGTTGGAAGGGACCTTAAAACCACCTGATTGCCACCCCTGCCATGGGCAGGGACACCTTCCACTGTCCCAGGCTGCTCCAAGCCCCAATGTCCAACCTGGCCTTGGGCACTGCCAGGGATCCAGGGGCAGCCACAGCAAATCTGGGCACCCTGTGCCAGGGCCTGCCCACCCTCCCAGGGAACAATTCCTCATCTAACCCTATCTCATCTAACCCTACTCAGTATCTCACCTAACCCTACTCTCTTCCTTTTTCTTTTTTTTTTNTTTTTTTTTTTTTCAATTCTTTCACCTTGTTCCTCAGTCACACAGATTCCCCTTTACTCTTGGTGCAAATCAGCCAAGAATTTTCACCTCTGTCTTGGCTGCTGCTGTCGCATCCCTGGGGATTTGTTTCAGCCCCCAAAAGATGGAAGATGATGGGAAGGGAAATAAAGGTTTCAACAGGGACACCTTCCACTGTCCCAGGCTGCTCCAAGCCCCAATGTCCAACCTGATCTGGGAGACTGCCAGGGATCCAGGGGCAGCCACAGCAAATCTGGGAATTCCATCCCAGCCCCTCCCCACCCTCCCAGGGGACAATTCCTTCCCAATATCCCATCTGTCCCTGCTCTCCTCCAGTTTAAGGCCATTCCTCGTTGTTCTGTCACTCCCTGTCCTTGTGAAGAGTCCCTCTCCAGCCCCGTTTAGGATCTGGAAGGCTCCTATAGGGTTTCCCTTACAGCAATCCAGTCCAATCCCTTTGTTCTCCTGCTCACCTGGGAGGGGATTCCCTTCCCCTTGAACTTTTTCCAGCATCACCTCAGCACTAAATGGCTTCAGACTAATTCATGACTAATTATTTTCTATCTCCTTGCCTAATGAAGCTGCCACCCTGTGACCAGAACACTGGGAGGGACACACAGACACCCCTCATTTGGGAACAAAACCATGAAACTCCTGGCACATGAGCTCGTGCAGGTGGATTTCAGCCAGGTGATTTATACCAGGCAGTATCCAGAGAGGCAGAAATCAAGGGAAAACATGCCTTCGGGGCAAACAACTCACCCACCTCGAGCCCCAGCCCTGGAATCAAACAAAAAAAGGCAACATCAGCCTCTCTGGGTGGCTTTCCCCTGAGAGCTGTGCTCTGGAGAGGTGTCCTGTCCCCACTCAGGGCTGGGGGAGGCAGCAGGAGCTGTGTGAAAACACTCTCCCAGCAGCCAGAGCAGCTGGCTGGCCAAGGGCCCGTCCCCCAAAAAAAGGGAATTAAGTACTTAGGAAGGACTTAGGTAGGCCTGGGTTGACTAAGTGAAAAGCTATTTTGCAGAAAATCCCTGCCCAGCTCCTGTTTCGTGCTGGAATGTGTCCAGGTGTCTTCATCCCTGACCCTCACCCTGCTGGGTGCCCAGGAGCTCCGCGTTCAGGCATGCCACAAAAACACCACGTGGATTAATTGATCTTGTGTCTGAGCAGGAAGAGCCAAAAAACAATGAGGCATTCCTTGGCTTGTGTTCAGTCTTCTCCCAGCATATCCCCTTGCTCTCCTTCTCCACCTCCCTCCTGCATTGCGAGGCTCCTCAAACTTC
This sequence comes from Sinosuthora webbiana, assembly GCA_013397395.1. Lineage (NCBI taxonomy): Eukaryota > Metazoa > Chordata > Aves > Passeriformes > Sylviidae > Sinosuthora > Sinosuthora webbiana. Next base: position 149,973 of record VXBN01004223.1, read on the forward strand.
CCAAAATCTGATCCTTGGAGATGAAGGTGGGACTCCTCATGGAGTCTGAGGTTCTGTTCCCACATTTCTGACTGATAAAGGAACTGGGAAGATGGGGAGGGGACTAAATGCACTAAATGAAGCTTTGGAAAGTTTGGAACCACTGAGAACAGAGTTGTTGCTGCCTGTGGCAGGGGGTTGGAATGAGATGACCTTCGAGGTCCCTCCCAACCCCAACCCTTCTGTGATTCCCTGGTTCTCTGATGGGATGGAGAGGTCAGGAATGGCTGGTGTGAACCCACAGGGAGATTTCTGCTGGACATAAAGGATTGTGCAGTCAGCTACACACTTCTCTGGGGGTGGGGTAAGGACTCTTGGTTTGGATGTTTTGATGGAGAGGAGAGGAGAGGAGAGGAGAGGAGAGGAATGGGATACCAAACAAAATGAGGGAAAGCAAGACAATAAGTGACACCCCTGTGGTAAAGAGAAGTATGTCCAGAGAGGAAGAATGACAGGATTTAGCTGCTGGAAGTCCCCAGGGTGATCCTGGAAGGGGATGAAATTCTGGCAGGGACTGCAGGACAGGACAGCAGTTGGCATTAAGCTCTCTGAACATTTAGTCCTGGCTTTATATTGGCTGCTCAGCTTGACTGGGATAAGACATCACCCCTGTTCTGTCCCAGCTTGGTTCCCTCTTTGTGCTGAGATATTTGATGTTCCCACAGCAGCTGAGATGTAACTGAAAGTGGAAGTGCAGAGTATGAGCTCGATGAGCAAAATGCAACAATAAATGTCCCTTTCAGCCTTGCAGAGGAGCTCTGGCACCCAACTTCCCAGAAACAGAGAGGGCAAGATCCCAGGAGTCTGTTCAGACTTGCCCGTGTAGAAAGAGCCAGGGGATGGTTTGCACAGCAAGAATGAGGAAAGGGTTTGTGGGTGGGAAGAGCATCACAGCACGGGCAGGTTCTGAGTGCTTAACTGTTCTCCCAATGTTTGAAAAGACTTTGGAGCAACAGTGTGCCAGCCAGGGAAGCATTCTGAAGTGTTTTGTACTGCCCTGCTGAAGAAAAGCCATTCATAAAAAAAAATAAAAAAGGCAGGACAGGTTTCTGGGGAACTTTCCTAATTTTTTTTTCCCAGCTGTGCATAAACCATATAGCTGAGCACAAAAAAGGAGAGTTTCCTGATTGTTAATATATTAATGTTATGATATTAATATATTATATTCATTTCTTCCTGAAGGAACACTTTGGTGCACTTGAAGGATGTGCATGGCCAAGCCCCCTGCTCGTCCCCAGGAGCTCAGGGCAGAGGCTGGAGGGCAGGATTTAGGAACTGTGGATGCTCCCTTGCAGTGTGTTAACTGCTCACACCCTTGCAGGATGTGCTTTTTCTCCCCTTGGAGGCCTGATCCAGAGACTTTGGGAGTCACTGGGAGCTTCTCCATGAATCTCAATAAGCTTTGAGCCATCTTTTGCCTCCATCCTGCCTTCTTGCTCGTTCTCCTGTTTTTTTCACGTCTGTGTTTTTCCAAAGGCTCCTCGGTGTAAATCCGTAATGACTGCAAAGCCTTGCACCCTGTCCTGGGGAACAACAACATTCCTGGACAAATCTCCCTCAGAAACAACACACAGGAGGCTTCTCCAGCTTTAATTCATCTTCCATGCCCAGCAGGCAGCAGCCTAGGAGAGACTGATGGATTTGGGGTTTTGCTTCATTACCATTTCTCTGTGAATGGTTCTTGCCCTGGCTCTGCTCTGAGTGATGTGAAACCCATCTCTGCACCCCTCAGCCCTCCCAGTGCTGGCCCAGGATGTGCTCCTGCTTTCACCTGCTCCTGGAACCCAGACTGGAGAGAGTGACCACTCCCAGGGCTCCCCTGTGCTGTTGGGTGGCTCCAAGGTGGAGTTGAAGGCACAGCTTTGGGAGCTGATTTTGACTTGAGGGTGTATTTACGGTTCTCTTGCCTCAGTCTTTTTGTGATAAAAGCCAAAATAATTAAGTTTGGCTTTTCAAGCTTGCCTGTCACCACTCACTAGTGGGTCCCAGCACTGAAGGGCCCTTTTTGGAGCCCAGGGTGGCATGTCCAGCTGCGTGGCTGTGGCAAAGCATCCTTTGTCAGCCTCTCCTTCCCTCCCTCCCTCCTCTCCTGCTCCTCTTGAATTCCATAACTCAGGCACTGAGGAGGATTTCGCTGGCTGACAGCTGCACAGCCCAACCTGGTGCACAGCCCAGAGGGAGCAGGATGTTCATGCTACGCAGAGCACTGAGAATTCAGGAGGCACTTTTGTAACCTACTGAACCACATCAGACCCAGGAAAGATCTGAAGATTATGCAGCCCTCCTCAATGTTTTCTTTCCTCACCCCGAGCTTTTCATTTTTTTTTTTTTTTTTTTTTTTTTTTCAGTGCCAAACCCTCTAATGGTTTTTTTTTTTTTTTTTTTTTTTTTTTTTTTTTTAATTTGCTGGTTAAAAAAACAGCTCAAGTTCTGCCCCCGTATTGGAGTGGCAGCGAAGCATGCGTGAGGATTTGCTCCAGTGGCAAAGCCATATCTGATTGGGGAATAAAAAAAAAAACCCAAAAAAAAAAAAAAAAGGGAAAACAGCTGAGGCCCTTCGAACAACTCATGCTCCTGTGTGCTTTTAATCACTGGTGCCTGCCAAGAGAGATCTTGCACAAGCAAAGCTGGCTCCATGCGGGAGGAACATTTTTGCGTGTGTGCGAGCTGGCTCCCTGGTAATGTGCTCCCTGGAAGCAGTGGCAATGTGCTGCTCAGAGCCCTGGCTGCTGGAATTACCTTAATGATGGCAAGGTATTCGTGCTTGGTGGGTTGGTGTGTGTGTTTTATTGGCTTTGCCTGGGCTCAGCTTCCATGTGCTCTGAGGGGGAGTCTCCCTTTGGGCTGCCCCAGAAGGGCTGGTGAGGAAAGGAGGTAGTTCAGAGGGCATTGGGATGCTGGACAAGCCTGAGACAATTCCATTTTCTTCCCTCTTTTGAAGTATGTTTCCTTAGATCGACTTCCAGCTCAGTTTTATTTGCAGCTCCACTTTGATTTACGGCGATAAAAAGTGATTTATCGGCGTAAAATCGGTGAGGGAACAGACTGAAGGAGTTCTTTTAATTTAAAAATGTGTACTGCTCGTATTATTTAAGCTGGTTTGCTCGTCTTAACTCGCTGTGGTAGATGTGCTTTGTGATTCAGAGTGAGCATCAACCAAACCAACCAAAGTATTTTGGCTGAGGTGCTGGGGTTGATTGTCAGGGCAAAGAGTGTGAGGTGCCTCTCTAAGATGGGAAATAGCGATGCAGGTGCTATAGTGTGGGGTTTTTTACACATACAGACACCCATAAATTATTTATTTTGGGATATTATAGGGGTCACCTCACTCAGGAAGCAGTGGGGAAGTGGGGGCAGGAGAGAATCTTCATCTGAATCCTTTTTTTTTTTTTTTTGTCGTTTTACTGCTGATGGTTTCATCAGAGTTTCTTCCCCCAAGTGATTGCTGCCAGTGATGAAGGAGGGGAGCAGAGGCAGCCTGACAGGTCCTTTCTTCCCATGTCAGTGTGGCAGGGAAGGGAAGTATTTCTGCAGGGAAAGGAAACCAAGAGGATTTTCCCTGGGGAGGAAAAGAGCACTAGAGGAATTCAGGATCACACAGGAAAGAGTGATGTGAGAGAAAAAAAAAAGAAAATAGGAAGCAAATCAACACACACAAAAAAAAATACCCTGCCACCAAAAAAAGCACCAGAAATTGGCTGGGCTCCATTTCAGGAAGTGGCTGTAAAGCTGAGTAACTTTGTCACAAATCAAGGGAGGAGACAGAAGATGATGGGGAAGCTCTGAAAAAGCCTCTTTCACCTGTGGCAGACTCAAAAATTCCCCGCTCTGCCACATGTGGGGATCCACATCACACATGGGGAGATGGGCAGTGAGAAACAGCCTTGGCTGTGAGCTGCAGCAGCCTGGAGTTGTGCCAGACTCGTCCAGGGCTGAAACAAATCTTCACTTCTCAGCTGAAAACCTGAAATGGCAAATTTTACAGCTGTCCCTCTCTCTGTTGGTGCAGCCCAGGGAAGAGACTGTGCCTTGGAACTTCCTTCCTCCTTCCTTTTAGGGGGAATTCTTCTGCCATGGCATTTTGGTGTCGTGCCTGTGGTGCTGTCCTTTAGCAGGTCTGGAGATGTGGGAGGCTGCAGGTTCAGGATTCTTTTCATTTGAGGCTCTTGGACAGGGAACAACCAGGGCAGAGCAGAGAGAGGGCAAGGGCTCTTACCAGGCCCTTGGGAAGGATGAATCTTTTCCTTCCCTGGGAGGAAGAATTAATAGAAATAGAATTCCCAGATTTGCTGTGGCTGCCCCTGGATCCCTGGCAGTGCCCAAGGCCAGGTTGGACATTGGGGCTTGGAGCAGCCTGGGACAGTGGAAGGTGTCCCTGCCCATGGCAGGGGGTGGCACTGGATGGTTTTAAGCTCCATTCCAACCCAAACCATTCCATGATTCTATAACTGTTGTTATTCCCACTGCATCCCACACACATAGGCCAAATCCTGCTGCAGGATCCAGGATCTCCTGGACATGGCAGAGCCATGGGGAGTGTGGAGATCTGAGTGTCCTTGGGCCATCCCTGACCTTGCACAGGTGACCCTGACCTTCAGATACCCCTGTCCCTGCCCCTGCAGCCCAAAGCCACCAGCTGGAGCTCCAAGGAGGGAAGGTGGAGCCTTGGTTGTCCCCATCCCTGTGTCCTCCAAGGGCGGAGGAGCTGTCAGCCCTGGGAATTGCTCCCAGGCATCCAGGTAGGCTGAGCAAGAGGGTGGGATGGGGACATGCCACCAACACTGGAGCAGAGATCCCAGCTGTCACCTGGCACAGCAATTTGTGCCAGGGACACTGAGGTGTGCAAGTGAAGGCTGAGGGGAGGTGTTCTTGAGAGAGAGAGGTGTTCTGAGTTCAGAACAGACTTTTGGGCATGTTTTAAATCCATGTGCCTTCCAGGGAGAGGCTTGGTGTGGGGAATGGAGCCTCTTCCCTGTGGAACATGCACTTGCCTGAAAGGTTTCCCCTTAGAGGCTGCACATTTTTACCTGCCCCTGACAGTGGTGCTGGGGTCTGGGTTGTCCTGAGGAGCAGTTGCATGTCCAGTCCTTCCCCAGCCCTACCCCTCCCAGCCCCCACATTTCCTCCCGTTGTTCTTTTCCAGATCACTTGAAGGTTTTTTCCTGTTTATGATCCGGACGTGCTGCGCTCTGTGTGTTGATTTGACTGTCACATAAGGAATCTCCTACTGGGATCATGGGTGCACTCCTTTGCTTTTATAAATATGTATCTGTGGCCACGGTTCAGAGCTGTGGAAGAGAAATGTTGGTGATTAAACCAAGACTGGAATATTGTTAATGGGGCTAAGTTTAATTACCCTTTCCCAGAAAACCTGCAAGAGTGTGATGAGTACAGTCACAAACAAAAATTCTCCTTAATTGACATAACAGGAAAGGTACTTCAGTGAGCAATTATGCTGATGTCCTGGGCTGGCACATGTGTGTCCCCCAAATATATCTTGTACTTCCTGCAAAATTCTTTTAAGTAGCTATAAGGAAGACATTATTTTTTTTTTTTTCTTTTTCTTTTTTTTTCCAGCAGTTGGCGAAAACTAATCACTGACTTGGAGGCTCTTTTTGAGGAAAACAATGGGACAAAACAATGCCTTTTTTGTGAGACCTGCCAAAGCACAAAGGATGCATGGGATGTTTTTTTTCTTTGTTGCTTTTGTCAGCAGGAAGTTTTGTTGTTGGGAACGACTATAACATGCACTGTCCTTGCTCTACGTAATCTCTGTCTGGTGCTGAGAGCTGGATCCCGTTCCCTGCCTCTTCCAGCTGGCACGGGCAGGGCTCTGCCTCACCCCGGGGGCTCTGCCCAGCCCTGGATGCCTAAATTCTCCCTCTCCATCCGGATTGATGCCCAGTAAATAAATCCAGGAGTCGGGTCCTCCAGTCATTGCTGGGGTTGCACAGGTCAGGGCCCACGTTTAGAATGCTGACTTTATGAATTACTTCCCTTTTTTTAATCCTTTTTTCTTTTTTTTTTTTACTTCAGACAGCTTAAAATGTGTGAGTGCTGTCCAGTGCCGGCAGCTTCAGAGTGTTGCACCCAGGTGTAAAATATTCCAGACCTCGCCTTTGATGTGCTCAGGTCTGCTTTGTTTCCCTCTAGGTTAGCTGTAGGTCCGTCACAAAAGAGCCAGATCCGACTGAGTAAATCACTTGTGGAAGTTAATTGTTCCCAGTGAAAGCTGGTCTGGCTCATTCTGCCTCTGTCGCAGGAAGGGACAGAGGTGGTGAGCTGGATCTGCGTCCTGAACCCAGCGACTCTAATTCTGATCAGATGTCTCTCTTCAGGGCATTAAAGAAAACCTGCTCACTAATCAAAAAGAGCCTCTTCTCTAGAGAAACGTAAGGAAAAAAAATATATATATGTTTAATGCCTTTTACAGAAATAAAGTACTGATATAAAATTTCAGCTCTGACAAATTTCTTTTGCAGGCTATCATAAAAGAAACCTACTTCTCCGTGCTTGGCAGGCACCAGATTCAAACAACGATTTTTTTTTTTCCCCCCTGGAAAAGAAAAAACAAAACAAAAAAAAAAGAACATCAAATTATTTGTAATGTCAGATACTGTACGGTGGTAACTTTATATTCCAGCTGTTTTATATTCACTGCTGCTGTGTTTAGATTGTGTTTGTGCTTCTCTCCATCAACGTTTTCACGTTCTCCCCGAAGCTGGCTCTGGCTTCGTTGAGTTAACAGCTTTCTTCTCTTCTCTCCTCAGGTCTGAAGCAGTGAGGATGGAGCCCACCAAGATCAACATGTCCCGCGTGCCCCTGGTCAGCGCACACAAACCCCGCGTGATGTCCAAGAGCGGCCACAGCAACGTCAGGATAGACAAGGTGGACGGCATCTACCTGCTCTACCTGCAGGACCTGTGGACCACGGTCATCGACATGAAGTGGAGGTACAAACTCACCCTGTTTGCTGCCACTTTCGTCATGACCTGGTTCCTCTTCGGGGTGATCTACTACGCCATCGCTTTCCTGCACGGCGACCTGGAGATGAACAAGTTCTCCCCGAAGCGGGAGCCGTGCGTCAAGAACGTGGATTCCCTGACTGGGGCCTTCCTCTTCTCCCTGGAGTCCCAGACGACCATTGGCTACGGGTTTCGTTTCATCACCGAGGAGTGCCCCCACGCCATCTTCTTGCTGGTGGCCCAGCTGGTCATCACCACCCTGGTCGAGATCTTCATCACGGGCACCTTCCTGGCCAAGATCGCCAGGCCGAAGAAAAGGGCAGAGACCATCAAGTTCAGCCACTGTGCTGTCATCACCAAGCACAACGGGGAGCTCTGCCTGGTGATCCGGGTGGCGAACATGAGGAAGAGCCTCCTGATACAGTGCCAGCTCTCCGGGAAGCTTCTCCAGACCTACGAAACCAAAGAAGGGGAGAGGATTCTGCTGAACCAAGCCAGCGTCAAGTTCAACGTTGACTCCTCCTCAGAGAGCCCGTTTCTCATTTTGCCTTTAACCTTCTACCACATTTTGGATGAGAGCAGCCCTCTGAGAGACCTCACACCTCAGAACCTCAAGGAGAAGGACTTTGAGCTGGTGGTGCTCCTGAATGCCACAGTGGAGTCCACCAGTGCTGTCTGCCAGAGCAGGACTTCCTACATCCCCGAGGAGATCCACTGGGGCTACGAGTTCGTGCCTGTGGTTTCCCTCTCCCCAAATGGAAAGTACGTGGCGGATTTCAGCCAGTTCGAGAAGATCAGGAGAAGCACAGATTCCACTTTTTACAGTATGGACTCTGAAAAGCAAAAGCTGGAGGAGAAATACAGGCAGGAGGACCAAAGAGAGAGGGAACTGAGAACAATGTTGTTACAGCAGAGTAACGTTTGATTGGATGGACAGACTGTTCTGAATAATCCTTTTTCTGCAAACTGAAGAGAACTCATACCTTCTGTGCTGTATGTCTGCTGTGAAACCAGAAGTGAAGCCCTTTTCAGGATTATTTCATTTTCAGCCCCGTTTCAGCAAATATCCTTGGTGCACAGTGAATCTACCCCTTTGGCTGAGTTGTTGATCAAATATTTTGTAATCAGGCAGGATTTCTTTGTTCCCCACCATGACTTAACGAAATTGGGTTTGTGTTAAACCTCTGCCTTGTGCCGCCCCTGAGAGCAGACACGCCACTTTCCGTTTGGAAAGTGAAACTGGATGCACTGTGCTGATTCCCTCAAGTATTTATTTGACGTGGTTTTACTGTGAACATGCAGGGACAGCATGCAGCACTGCCAGAGGGAGAAGGTGCTCCTTTGAATTGTGTACCTTTAAAATGTATATTCTCGTTCCAGGGATCACCTGTGTGGGGATTCCTGGCGCTGAAAGTAAGTTGATTGAAGAGGCAGATGGTTGGATGTGGGAAGAGCTTCAGGGAGGGGTTAAACTCCTTCTTAAATCTGGAAGGAGGGTGACAGAGCAGTGCTGGGTGCTGGGGAGAGAACTCCCTCTCTGTCTCTGCTGCTCACAGCTTTGTTTTGTGATTGTTTTAGGATCACTCACTTTTTTTTGTTTTTTTTTTTTTCAACCTTGCTAATGCCTGATCTGTATCTGATAGCAAAAAGGGGAGGTGAGGGCAGGACACACACAGGATCACAACAAGTAATCAACTGTGGTCACAGCTGGCTTTGAGACACCTGTTTTTTTATCCAATGTAAATAGTTTGTAACAGCAGCATAACAATACAACTCTACAGATCGCTTGCTTTGCTCCGGACCATATTTAATTTTGGTTAAAAGAAAGCTGTGTAATGTTCTGTAGGCAATATTTACTTTTTTTTTTTTCTGGCAGCCCCTAAAGGACAAGCATTCCTCTCATCCAAATCAATTTTGGGCTACTAAAACCATTCCATTAATAAATGAATTTAATTTGAGCAGCTCCTGATCTCTTTGTGGCACGGGGAGAGGGTGAAGGACCCTGGAGGTGTTGAAAGAAGCTGAGTGCTCGAAGGAGGCATTTGGCTCTGGCACAGGAATTCTGTGGGAATTCTGCAGTCCACTGCAGTGGCCAGAGGACAGGTAGCAAACCAGGTGGCACTGGTGTCCACACAGCATCTCTGTTACAGAGGCTTTTTAAATGGGAATTTGACATTATTTCTGGCTCACATCACTTTGGCAGCTCTCTGAGTTGTAGACATTCTGCTCCTCTAAAGCTTTGGCAAGGAAAAGCTGTTTTAAATGGGTTAAATGGCCTGAGAGCCACCAAAGCTGGCAATGATGAGAGGATGGGGGGGTTGGCACTAGATGACCTTTAAGATCCTTTTCAACCCCAAACCTTCTGAGGTGCTGTGACTTTTGACATCATTGCACTTATTTATTTTTACCAGTTACTGTGCTGAGCTTCCCAGCACCGTGTGGCCTGGTGGGATGCAGTGCTGCAGTCTGCCATACAACATTCTAGAAAGCAAATAAATCCAGATTTTACAGCCTGGAGAGGCACACAGCACGCTGAGCACAGAGGTGGCACCAGGGATGGGTGTCAGGGAGAAAGGAGCACACACTGGCAGGGGCCTGTGGGGTGCCTGTGAGTGGGGCAGGGTGGTAAGGAGGGGCATGAGAGGCTCACAACTGCTCATTTATTTGAAGTTTTGGCTCTCCTGTGGGGGAAAATATATGGTAGAATCATAGAATATAGAATATAGGTAGAATATATGGTAGAATCATAGAATCATGGAATGGTTTGGATTGGAAGTGATCATCTTCCACTGGCCCAGGCTGCTCCAAACCCTGTCCAAGCTGGCCTTGGATTCTTCCAGGGATCCAGGGGCAGCCACAGCTTCTCTGGGCAGCCTGGGCAACATCCAGGTACTTGTTTGAAAAGACAAACTTAATCCACAGAGCTTCTCTACCCACTACAGGGTGAACAAGTTCTCTCAAACCACTGTAGGCAGGGTCTGCCTGGCATTTGTGGAAGGAATTTCCAGGTTGTTTTATGCTGTGTGGTGACACAGGTCTGCAGTCCCAAATAGAGGATGTTTGTGTTTGAGACATGGATTGGTAATTTCAAATTTTCCATCCCTTTTCCTGATTTCTTGTTCCATCACACTCATACCTTGTGTGTGCTCCAAGAATTTTTGTGGTCACTTCATCCATCTGAGGTTTGTGTCCTGTGACTCAAAGATGCTTTGGGATGCTGAGGGGAAAGTGCACAGGTGTCTTAACCCTTCATCTGCCAAGCCCTAACATCCATGTTTTGATAATCAAAACCTCCTATTATTTTTTATTTTTTTAAAATCCAGATAAGGATTCAGATGGTTCCTAAAATAATTGTCACAGCTGTGTATTGACTATAAAACAGCTTCACCAAGAGCAGGTGAGCTGGTTCTTCTCCAGAAACATCTGATGGTGACCTGATCCCTTTGTACATCAATCCCAAAGTCCAGCCACTGTGTCCTTAGACCATTCCAGTTATCAGATTATCCTGGAAGAAAAAAAAAACATCTTAAAGCTTCTTAAAGCAGAAGCTTTGAAAAGAAAGGGGGAAAAAATCACAGAAATGTTTTTGTCTGACCTTTTGCTCCTACAGGGAGAAGAGAAGAGAGAAGAGAGAAGAGGGGAAGGGGA
>VXBN01004223.1:168057-186625 GCA_013397395.1 Sinosuthora webbiana
AAAAAAAAAAGGAAGCAAAGGAACATTGGGAACACTGCACCATTTCATTCTTGTTTTTTTTATAAACACCACCAGTGACCAACGAGGAGGAAAAACCCCGTTAAAAACACTTACTGAACCTCTTTTCTTCTGTAAACAAGTTCTTCTGAAATTCTGTATACAAAGAGATCTTCCCCAAAAGTTCTGACACAATTTTTAAAGCAGAGCACTTCTGATTTTGTGTCAAGGTTGAATACCTAGAAATACAAAAATTTTTTTGAGGTTTCTTCCCTTTCAGGCAACAGCCATCCCATAAATAGTTAATGTGGCACTTGGAACATGTGAGGGATCTGTGGTGGAGGAAGGAACAAGGTAGTGATGGGTGGAAATCTCTGATGACCCCAATAAAAAAATGTGGCCTGATTTCTTTTTTCGTAAGCACCATTATTAGCAAGCTGGTAACAATTTACCAGCTGCATCAGGAGCCATGCTAGAGTGATTAGGTTTAATTAACACAGAGTGGTTTATCAGAAAGAAATGATTCAGCCTTGCAATCTTTCATTCATGTCTTCGTGGAGGGGAAGGCACAAACTCCAGCATCATTTCCTCTTCTTCCAATTGTTTGCACAATCAGGCTCTGAGGGTGTTCTGGGTATTGCACTGCCTGGAACTGAGCTTGCTGGAACATCAGGGTGATAAATCCTTCTCTCCCCAAAATGAAAACGCTTTCAGGCTGTTAAGAGCCTTCACAATGGCATTTGTGGTAATGTCAGCGTGTCCCAGGAAGGTTTTAGACTGGGGAGATACACAATACAGGATAAAATCTGAATGTTATCAGATTAACCCATGAGGTCGGGACCTACATGGACAACCACAGACAGGTTTGGTGGGATGGTCACTCCCTCAGGAGCGCAAAGCATGGGAACAAATGTGTGGGGATGGGTCAGACATGGCACTGGGTGTAATTTAAATCATGCCACTGGAGGTGGAAGTCTCCCCGATTATAGGCTGGGATAGGAGTACTGACATAGTCTTCATATCCTAGAATGCTTGGGCTTGGAAGGAACCTTGAGGACAACCTAGTTCCTACTCCCTGCCATGGGCAGGGGCAGCTTCCAATAGACCAGGTTGCTCAGAGCCCCATCCCAGCTGGCCTTGGACACTTGCAGGGAGTGTCTACCTGCACTGCTCTGCTGGCTGATGTCCCCTGGGAGATTTAAGCATGTTTGGTGAAGTGCACAGGTACCTCATCACAGCCCACAACTTCCTCAGGAGGGGAAGAGGAGGGGCAGGCACTGATCTCTGTGAGACCAGGGACGGGACCTGAGGGAGTGGCTGGAGCTGTTTCTGGGGAGGTTTAGGCTGGAGATCAGGGAAAGGTTCTTCCCCCAGAGGGTGCTGGGCACTGCCCAGGCTCCCCAGGGAATGGGCACGGCCCCGAGGCTGCCAGAGCTCCAGGAGCCTTTGGACAGCGCTGCCAGGGATGCTCAGGCTGGGATTGTTGGGGGGTCTGGGCAGGGACAGAAACTGGGCTTTGATATTCCTTGTGGGTCCCTTCCAGCTCAGGACATTCTGTGATTCAATGAGGGTTCTTGCTACTGACCCCCCATTTCACAACCCCATGATAGCACCAAACACCTTTTTAACCACAATCAATTCTCCCAGCCTGGTAATTTTGCTCCAAGGGCAAGCCTCACATCGCCCTGACTCCAGCACTAATTAGTTTTTGGGCTGAATGCAGCCCTCACAAGCCCTTTCTAACAGCAGAGTGATGAGACCAGTGAAGCCTCTGCTCAAGAAAGAAAAGCCCCCCGAGCACAGAGCGGCTTCGGGAAATATTTTTCATGCCTAGGACAAGTCAGTTGGAATTTCCAATCTGCAGCTTCCCCACAGCTGCAGCCACCCCTCTGAAATGGGTCTGTCTTGAGGTATTTATAACGTGTCTGTCACCAGGGGAAAAGCAGCAGCCAGGTTTGCAGCTGATGCAGCTCGTCATCCTTTTGTCCCTCTCCCAGGTTCCACACCCTGCAATTCTTCCCTCCAACAAAGAGCTGGTTACAAACCTTTGCCCCTCCAAAAGTTCCCCTGAGGGAACAGGGGACAAGCCTGGTGTCTGCCTCCCTGCAGGGCAGCGTGCCCTCCACCGAGTAAAGGATTTAAAAGCTTTGATTTTTCTGTTCAGGAGTCGGGGTGACTTTAGATGCCACAGTGAGCAGGTACAATTAGCCCAAGAGTATTTCTACCAGCTCTCCAGACTCTTTCCAAATTAACTTTCAGTGTCTGAGTCTACCAATCTCGGCAGGTGAACAATTTGAAAGGATCCCAGTGCAGAGCATTGCCCTTGGTCCTGCAAAGCCATGAACTGCTTTCCCCTCTAATCTTCTTTCTGACCAACTCCGAAGGTACTTCAACCTGAACTAACTCTCTAACAGCCTCATCAGCCATTTCCTTTCCATTTTGTCTGCATTTCTCATCCCTTCCTTGTGTTCTGCCCGATATTTACTTGGAGGAGAGTAATCTTATCTGAAAGATGGAGTTTCTGCTCTTCAGAGCAAACACGCAGCTTGAACTGCTGGTAAATTACCTGTAAAGGAGCTGATAAAGGAAAATCACTCCCAAGCAGTTCTGGTCTGATCCAGATCTGAAGGCAAGGTAAAGACCTGGGACTCCAGAAAGCAGCCAAGGAATTTGTGCTGTTAAATTGGAATATATGTCCGGGCAAAGTCACCCAGGGCTTCCCAAACCAACCCCACCACTGGGTTTTGTGTGAGCTCGCACGTCTGAAGTTTGACAAGTTTGAAGTTTTGTAAAATATGTTCAGAAAAAAACACTCCAAGGGGCGTTTCTGTCACAAAGAGCTGAGAATTCATGGCAAAAGAGGCATTCCTGGTCACTCAGCCCACCTGGAAGGGCTCAGCCACAGGGATTTGCTGAGCCTCAGTGGATGGGGGGAAGCCTTTTGTGTCAGCTCTGAGCAGGGCTGAGTTTTCACATGCTGGGGATACTTTGCTCCACTTAAATTGTTCACAGGGCAACCTCTCCCAGGGGCAGACAACCCAAAGGATGGAATCACCAGGCAGAAATTGCTGGCATTCCCTTTTCTTTTTCTTCCCTAAGCTTTCAAACACGAGGAAAACGGAACCTTTGGGGGTCTTAGCACAGCCCCTCTGGTGCTCCCTCCTAGCTCTGCCTCATTTGCTGAACCCTGCCCCTTACAGAACGTTACAGACACAGATTCCACCACTGATTATTTCCCGTGTTTTCCCTAGAGAGCAGCCTCGTGGCCTTCCAAGGTATCCCCCACAAAGCAAACAATTGCTCCCACCCCTCTGGCCCTCCACAGCCCCCGTTCCGTGCTTGCTTTGCCCACACCGCTGCTCCACAGAGGCTATCACAGATCATGGAAAATTCCAAAATTCCCCTTTAGGATTCCTGCGTGTTCTGAGCGGGGGAAAGGGGCTGGGTCTGCATCCAGATTAAGTTTAGATTTGGTTTGTGGCTCGAAGCTGACCTGGGACTGGAGTTCATGGTCATAATTGAGGAGCGGAAAACTCAGGGATTTGCCTGATGGGGGATCTTAGTGAAAGAGCTGCTCTCATCAGATTTGGGGCACATGGGAAGCAGAGCAGGACACGGAGTATCCCCTCAACATCCATTGATTCCCATGGGGTGACCAGAAGACCTTCTGTTAAGCACTAAAAGCAATCTGTGTGTGGTTTCTGATTTTCTAATTCTTATGCTGAACAGGATCCACGGAGTGGATTTGCTTGCAGGGAGCAAAGCCCTGGATATTGAACAGTTATTGTGACTTTTTGCCTCTTTGTGATACCTAAACTATGCCCTGGGCTGGGATTTGTCCCAGTCCTAGCTGGGGGAGAGTGATCTTCCACTGCTACATGCTCTAAAAGAAGAGGAGGTCTTCAAAATCAATGAGGGTGGCATCTCTGATCTTAGAGAAGAAACACTTTTTGGCAAGAACAACACAACCTGTCCCCAGGCCAGCAGGGTTAGATGAAATCTGCCTCAGGTCCTCCTGGCTGATGTGCTCCAGCACTGTGAGAAACAAATCTGTTTGCTCTTTTTATCAGTGCAGCACACAGCACCAGTTTTCCATTCATGCCATTGTTAATCCAAAGGGGAGAGAAGCCAAACCTTTCACTTTTCCACTGTTGTTAAAGCGCAGGCATTTTATTTGGAGACTCTGAGAACATAATTGTTTAGAGTCTTAAGTAAGATTGCTGTGCTGCCAAAGATATCCATTCAGAAACCACGAATCAGCCCACTGAAGTTCTTAGGGCTGGCATAAACATCATGAGACCTTAAACAAAACAAAACAATTCCTTTTCCTTTATTCTTCTTTCTTTCTTTCTTTCTTTCTTTCTTTCTTTCTTTCTTTCTTTCTTTCTTTCTTTCTTTCTTTCTTTCTTTCTTTCTCTCTTTCTCTCTTTCTCTCTTTCTCTCTTTCTCTCTTTCTCTCTTTCTCTTTCTCTTTCTCTCTTTCTCTCTCTTTCTTTCTCTCTTTCTCTCTTTCCCTCTCTCTTTCTCCCTTTCTCTTTTTCTCTCAGCCTCTCTTTCTTTCTTCCTCTCTCTTGCTCTGCCTTTCTCCTCTTTCCCTCTCATTCTCCACCTCTCCCTTCCTCCAGGAATAATATTCTAAAGCTTTTCTCTGGACCATTAAAAGCAGCAAAACTTGGTTTTCAGTGGGAAGTGACTCAGCTATAATCACCTGACTCTGAGACATGAAGGTTTCAAAAAAAAACCCAAATATTGGTGAGACTTTTAGTGCCGTTACAAGAACCTGCCACGCTTACCTGCCATAAGAGCTGCACATAACCTAGAGAACTAACAAAATCCAGCTGCATCCCATTTATTTAATTTCTTTTGGGTTCCTATCTGGTGACAGCAATTTCATGGCTACTTTTATTACTATTTATTGTCTATTTTAGAGTAAAACTGTGGCCAAACTCAGGATACTCATGCACTGAGAAGCAGCCATTAAGTCTTAAAGGATGAGATGAACAAAGGGAGGAAGAAATGAGAGATTCCCTCTCCCTCCCCATCCCAGCACGAGGGGATGGAGTGGCTTTCCCACGCTGTCTCAGGAAGCCCGTGGCAGAGCTCAGAACAGAACCCTGGTGCCTATTTCCAGGCAAGTTTGCCTTATTTGCAAATCCTTCCTATCAAACCAAAGGCAAAGAGATGAGATCAGCAACCTGGGGTGACCCAACCCCACACGAGCTGTGTCAGGCCATGCTCTGCCCCCCCTGCCTGGGCAGGGCTGCTCAGGATCCCTGCAGGGACAAGGGCAGGGTCCCTTTGGGGTGCTGAAGGGCAGCACAGCCCCTGGCACGTCACCTGTGACCTGGGGGTGACTTCAGGACTTGTGCTAACACACGTGGGACAGCACAACCAGTGCTGGTGTGACGTGAACTCAGTCACCCCCAGCCCCCCAAGGGCTCCCTCTCAAACCATGGCCAGCTCTCAGGTGGCTCCTTTTGGTCCAAGAGGAAAGAAGGCATGAAGGGCCTTGCTTACTGTGGCATGAAGGGAACAAAGGAACAAAGTACACTGCTCTTGGAAGTCAGCAAAGTACGGAGAAATATCCCAGACCTGGCAGGAATATCACTTCATTAAATAAATAATAATAATAAAAAAAAAATCAGTGTGCTGATCAACGTCCTGAATATTAAGGGATTTGTTTGATTATCAGGACTGAGCTGCTTGCCACATACCTGGAAAACTATCTAATGTAAATAAACTGTGTGACTCCCAGCTATATATTATTAGGTAATGAACATAATGACTTTATGAAGGTTACTAGGAATAACTGTATAAACTGTATCTGGGATAGGTGTTGAAGGTTTTAATTTAAATTATTCTGGGGAAAACAAAAAGAGGGGAGTCACCTTCCAGTGTTCTGGATAAGGTGATTTAAGGTTATGTCGTAAGCAGGGCTGTTGGGTTCAGAGGTCTTGCCTCCAATGCACTGAAAATTGGGTATCAGTGGAGTTCAGGATCAAAAGATTATGGAACCAAAACTCCTTTCACATGGGAGGTGAGGATGGGAAATAAGCAGAAGCAAGAGATGGGTTTGCTTTTGCCAAGAGGATGGGATGGGCCTCCCCAGGAGCAGGGAAGGGTCAGGCCTTAGGAAGGGGATAGAATTAGGGTCTCTGCTGTTTCTTTCCTTGGAAGTGGATTTGGCTTAAGGAAAAGCTGTTGTCACTGAAGGCTGTGCCTGCTGGTGATGAGCTGGGACTGAAGTCAGAGTGGCTGGCACGAAACAAGCCCAGCTGGGCCCAGGGATGTGGGCCATGCAGAACGTGCCTGGAGCTGCAGCTGGCAGCGCCTGGGGACCTGGAGGGACCTGGAGGGCCTGGAGAAACCTGGAAGGACCTGGGGCACCTGTGAGATACCTCCTCCAGCACAGGGAGCCATGGGAACCAGAGTAGGAGAGGGGTCCAGAGAGGGTTTCTGTCTCCCTGGGTCAGAGAGGTTGTTCATTTGCCAACCCTGGCAGCAACGGGGCTCTCCTGGAAAATGTTTCTCTTCTGGATGCTTCTCATGGGCCAAAGCTTTGTCCCTGTCACCCTGTGGCCCTGCCAGGGCACTCAGGGGACTGTGCTGCTCCCAGCTGTGGCTGGGCTGTGGCAGCCCCACAGCTTCCCCAGTGCCCCTCTCCTCACCACGAGCTTCCTCTGGAAGAAAAAGGATCTTTTCTGTTTATTTTGGATGGTATTTACACCCCTTTTTAGTTATTGCAGGCCGTACACAAAGGACAACCTTTGTCAGGTTTATTCTGATCCCTGCCCAGATCCATTTCCAGGGCTGATGCCAATCTGGCTGGCTGCAAATGCAGGTGCCCTTTCCTTCCTGCTCTCCTTTCTCGTGGTTACACAAGCGAAATGAATTATTTACAACAGATTTTGCCACTGCAGCGTTGTTCAATTTAGTGGAAGTGCTCCTGTTTAAAGGCCAGATCGTGCTGCTCCGTGGACGTGTTCCCTGGACTCTGAGAGGAGCTACAATTATGTAATTTGGTTTTATGTGTAAATGGGCAGACACTTTAAAAGCCTGTTCAGTTCTCCTAGAAAGGCTCTGTAGGAGCTGGCAGAGTTGGCAGAGGGCAGAGCTCCTTGTGTGAACACATTTCTCACCCAGGGTACGATCACAGGATCACAGGATGGTTTGGGTTGGAAGGGGCCTTACAGATCATCCTGTTCCACCCCCCTGCCCTGGGCAGGGACACCTTCCATTAGACCAGATTGCCAGGAGCACCAAATGGGGTTGAACCACCTCCAGGTGCAGTCTGTGGGATTTGTGGGCATTTCAGACAAAGCTCCAGGTATTTTTACAAGAGGATGAAGTGACAGGACACAGGTAATGGCTTCAAACTGAGGGCAAGGTTAGATTGGATCTAAGGTGAGAATTCTTCTTTATGGTGGCAGTGAGATCCTGGCACAGGGTGCCAGGAGAAGAGAAGCTGTGGCTGCCCCTGGATCCCTGGCAGTGCCCAAGGCCAGGTTGGACACTGGGGCTTGGAGCAGCCTGGGACAGTGGAAGGTGTCCCTGCCCATGGCAGGGGTGGCACTGGATGGGCTTTAATGTCCCTTCCAGCCCAAATCATTCTGTGATCCTGTGAAAACCATCAAGCCCATGGGAACACCAGCTGCAAGAGAAAGCTGTGGCAGCTCTGCTTTGCATTATTGGGGACCCCAGACTTGCCACAGGTCTTAGCCCAGCATTTCTGAATTCTGCCTCAAGTTTTGAGGTGGAGAATGACCTCACTGTTGCCAATAACTTCTCCCATAAATTTCATATTTGTCTATTCAGGAGAAAATGGAACTTTGGGAACTTGTCCTGCACCATGAAATTGTCTGCCCACAGGAGCTGTGGGGTCTTGTCATCCTCTAATACACACACCAAAAGGAATGAGGGTATTAAAAAAAGAACCCAAAGTGAATCCTGAAAACCCTGAAAGCACTAAATCAACACACAACACTGCACACGTCCTTTTTCCTCTGGGAAAGGAATGCCAAACCACATGCCCCATATGCTAATTACATGATATAATATACTTCTGGAGCTACATATGGCTCCTGAGCTGATAAAAGCAGGATAATAAGAATAATCCCCAAACTATGGAGAGTAGAACATCCTGAACAGAATTGTTGGCTAAATTCAGAGAGTCATTTCCATTCAGCTGAAGTAGGAATGGGTGAGATACACCGAGAGGTATTTCTGGGTTGGTGTTTTTGTTTGGTTGGGTTGGTTTTTGTTTTTTTTTTTTTTCATCCAGAGAGAAATCAAACCTTTGGTCAACAGGAAAAGCTGAACGAGGGGGCTGTGGAGGGCACGGCTGAGAAGCAAGTCACACACAGAAACTCACAGTAAAGCACGCGGCCTTTGAAGCAGAGGTTAAAATAAAAGATCCCACGGGGTTTCTGACCTCCCAGAGGCTCAGTGCACCGTGGGCACCAGCAGGAGAGAGGACTCGGGGTTGGAGGCTTCCTGCCCCTCCAAGGCAACAGGATGAGAGTCCCAGCACGGCCCCAGGCATGCCCCGCACTGAGATAATGTCACTGCTGCAGCCCCTGAGCCCTCCCACTTCCTCCAGAGGATAAACACCTCTGCTTCCTCTTGATTCTCCCAACAGATATTTGGCAGTGGAGCTTCTCAATTTCCTCGGGAGAGACGAAGGAAAGTCTAGGTTCTTCCCAGTTGCGCAAATCCCCCCTCCTCGATTATAACCTTGGCGTGCAGCAAGAAATGATTTCCTCTTTCATCAGTGAAACCTTTGCACAAGCCTCCCCTGGCTCCTCGGCGGGCAGGAAAGGCACAGGAGAGGGCACAGCATGCTCTGGGTCGGTGCAGCCTTATCAGTAACTAAATATAAGCAGCCAGGAGGATATTTCCTGGCATTTACGCCACTGGAGCTCCCGATGACTCCGCCGCGATTTGCCGCGGCCCAACACCTCTGCCCCTTCTCCAAAAGGGCCGGACACAGAGTCACTTCCAAGGCCTTTGCCACCCCAAACCTGGAGCGGGATGCCAGGAATGCCTGCACAGTGAAGGACAGTGTGGCTGTGTTTTTTGGAAGGCTGGCCAGCCCGTCTGCTGGGACCATAAATCATCGGCACCTCTCTCTCCCCTCCGGCTCGGCAGGCCGCGCAGTCCTTGTGCGAGGAAATCATTCCACATCCCGCTTCCCTCTTTTTTTTTTCTGAGGGAGGGACATTTCAGCCCTGCTGAGCTTCTGTGTTTCCCACGTGCTCCCTTCTGGTGCGGGACCCATCCTTAGGGACGTGACTCTGCTGTGACAACGGCGCTGCCGGCCCGGGCACCTGTGGGCCCCCTCAGCACCTCGCGGGGCGAGAGGAGGACTCTGCTTTAGGAACAGCAAGGACAGGATGCTGTGTGCAGTTTTTAGCCTTTTGTGTATTGAATCCCTGCTCTGCACAATGGCGTGTTTGGGAGCTCGCAGTCCCTCAGGAGGAAAACACACCGGAGGAAGCATTTCCTGCCGCGGGCAGTTGACAGCTGGCGTTGGGAAAGGGCGAGGGGGCTATTTTGGGGCAGTTTTGGTGACATTATTTTACTCCTCCTGTCAACAGCTTTGGTGGTTGCCACAGCACAAGCGCAGTGACAGATCAAAGGGGGAAGGTGACAGCAGGGAAGGGCCTCAGGTCAGTGTGTGTGTCCTAGGCAAGCACAATTCTAGGCCTACTCATTCCAGGGTAGGTTGAGTTCTGCCTCGCCTGCCTTGCTCATATTCTTTGAGCAAGGGTGGGAATGATGAGCACAGAGGTGCCACAGGTCCTCAGGAACACAATGCCATGCATGGATTACGTCTCTGGAGAGCTGTGATAGCTTGGGGAGGTCCCAGTGACAATGCAAAAGAGCATGGGGTGAATTCAAGCCACTTATGGGGCCCTGGAAGTGTCCACGGCCAGGTTGGATAAGACCTCGAGCAACCTGGTCTAGTGGGAGGTGTCCCTGCCCATGGCAGTGGAGGATGGGACTGGATGATCTCTAAGATCCCTTCAATTCCCTTCCTTAAAATTCCATAATCCTATTTCTGTGGTTCAGTCAGCTCTTAACAGAGAAGAGATTTCATGGGCCTTATTTTCTGCCATGAGACACAAGCAGGTCGGGATTGGGATGATTCTGCTGAAGTCCTGAAAAAGCATGACAATTTCAATTAGTAATGGGAGGATGAGAGGAAGAAACAAAAGAAGTGGGCAAAGAAACTCATCCGCTGAGCTCTGAGGGCAACAGAATTGCAGCAGCCAGAGCCGGGGGAGCTGGGCAGCTGGGAAATGTGAGAGATGTGAAAAGTAATAATAAATTCTATTAACTGGCAACAAAATGTTTTACGAGCAAACCAAGGTTGTACATCTAGTACAATCACATGTTTCTAGCCAGTAACAGCCTCCGCAAAACCCATGGTGCATCTTAGCCAGGCAGTAACATCACTTATTTTTGGGAAAAGGAATTAGAAATAAAGATGATATAAATATGAAAAAAAAATCGCTTTGGACAGCCATAGTTTCCATGAGTGGAAATGCCTGAAACAATTTCTAAACAAAAGGGTATAACTAAGAAAAATACCTATTTTAATTGACCAAATATTTTGTTGAATTCCTATCAATTTCATTGAACTACTTCAACCAGAAAGGGCTGAGAAGACAAAATGTTAACCAACAAAATATTTAACTTCAAGATTCTCAAACAAAAAAATATTTGGTTTTCCACTTTGAATGTGAGGGTAGCTTTCCAAAATAAACCTTTGTATAAATATATCTTTAAGATTAAGGCAGGTGGGCGAGTGTTTGTCTCTGAACTCATTTATTTGCCGTTTGGGGCAGCTTTACTGGAGATGCAAAAGGACATTGCCCAAAAGGGCTCCTGCTCCAACCTCCTGGCATGTCACACACCACATTTTCCAGGACAGCTGCACAATCCTCTTTTGTCCACCCATCCCCTGGCATCGTGACTGTCATCACTTCTCCTGGCTTCAGCTGACAAAAGGAACTTTGCAACACAGATGGGCCTGTCCTTTGTGCTGCTGATGGGCTCACCCAGGGCTACCCCAGCATGTCCCTTGTGTCACCACCCCTGGAGGTGTCCAAGGAAGGCCTGGAGGTGGCACTCAGTGCTCTGGGCTGGGTCACAACGTGGGGATGGGTCCCAGCTTGGACATGATGAACTTGGAGGTCTTTTCCATCCTCGGTGATTCTGGGATTTTGGGATTCTGTCAGCCCAGGGCCACACATCTCCTTTTCCCAGCAGCGCTGTTAAAGCAAGACTGGTTGCCTTTACTCCTTTTCTCCGTAACACTTCCTTTATTATTAAAAGAAATTTAAAATAACAGGGAGCAAGCTGAATGTTTACTTAATTATTGGTCAGGAGTTGGCTCCCGTGGAAATGTTGGCTAAAGGCACTGCTGTACAACGCAGTCCCTTCCAGGAGAGTGCCAGAAAACCCAGGGGCAGGTGGCAGTTCTTGAACAATGGTTAATTAGACTTTTTAGGCAAATATTTGCTCATGTGTCCAGACAATAATGCCTTGTGGAAATGTGTTTGCACAATGTCCTTGACAAAGGCTCGTCTATTAACCTGCACACAATCAGCTGCAGCCCTGGAACAGCGTTTTAACACATGAACTTCTCAGTCCGAGCAACAACAAAACGTCACGGGGCCCAGCCCTGAACAAAATAATCAGCCCAAATCGCCTTCATATGGGGAAAAAAAAAAAAAAAAGTCTCTTAAAGACTATTTACTTTTAACCTATAAAAGCATCCAATATGTGCTGGGATCTGTGACTCAGTTCCCATAATTTCATGTGCTTCCAGTATAGCCTTGGCCAGGTCGCTCATGAATGGAGTTTCCAGAGCTTCTGCAGGGTGCCACCACAAAGGGATTTTTGGGTGGTCTACAGGGTTTTACAGAATATTCCTTTGTGGTTAGTGCTCACAGGACTAAACAAACAACATTTTAGCCTAATAGTGATTATTACTCCACATTGGGAGTGTTGACTGCTCAGGAGGGTCTCTGGACTAGACCTAGACAAAACCAAGCTGACTTTTCTGTATTTCTCCGAGTTTGGGGGCACACAAAATGAACAGGCTCTTATAGGGGTGACGGCCACAAGCATTTGGGAACTGTTAGCTTGGCCCTTTGGGTCACAAACAACCACTCAGGAGCTGCTGCTCTTCGTGAACTCCCTAATTTGCAGCAGCGTTTTCGGAGTGTTTTGGCTGAAAGCGTGCCAGCCTCTGCTTTGCACACCACATGTTCACCTCATCCCAATGGTGATTCAGTCTCCACGAGGTGTGTGAGTCACCTCGGGGATGTGGGATTGTTTCTTATTCCCTGACTGACGTGTGGGCACTTTTACAGGGCAGAACAACTTCGTCTGTGATAGACGGAAAACAAATAAGCCAAAAGAAGCAGCAACAAACACAGTAGTGGCTGAACTTTGGCAGGACCACATGTTTGGGCTAAAAGTGATGAAAGTGACAGAATTTCTGTAGGGGTTTTGTTTTTTTCTTTTTCAGGATATTAATGAAGAAGTATGAACCTGTTCCCTTAGTTCATTGCAGGAATAACTGGATGAAATGGTGAGGTATGTGTTGTTGAAGGAGGTCAGGCAAGGTAAGCAATTGGGCCTTGCTGACCTCAAAGCTGAGCTCAGGAGTCACAGCAAACTCAGCTTGCCTTGTCTGCTCCTAAAAAAATATTCCTGACCCAATAGTTTAAGCTTTGTCCCTTTTGATGAATGATAAAAAAAAAAATCTCAAATTCCTACTGCAGCATTCCTGGTGGTGAAATCACGCTCACAACCATTTTATTGTGATCATTATCTTAACCCTCTTTCCTTCCCCAAGGTTATTATTTCCTTGCAGTTTTTCAACGCTTATTTTTCCATAGGCTTTAAAAAACTCCTTCGTGTGCTAAAAGTAACTTTGTTCTTCTGGGAAGGTAAGCTCAGGTTGACCTTGTGGGCACCACAGAAGGACACACTTAATGAACAACTTCTATGATGGATTCAGTTCCTATAATGCATCATTTTTTTTCTTTCTTTTCAGTTCTTTGTGAGTTAAAAAGCAATGCCTGGACTGGAGGCACATTGGTGCCCCAGTTCTGACCACTAATGCATATAATTAAAGAGGATCTAAGCAGATAAGTATCAAACACCAGGGCTGGTTTAAGTTGCACTCAGGATATTTCTTGGGGTTGTGGGAGAGTGGCCAAAACTGCTGAAGTGGCCCAAAAAACTGGAGTCAGGAGTGGTACAGGCTGGTAGGATTTCATGTGCCTAATCCATGGTGGCACGAAGGAAATCCTGGCAGGAGTTGTTGTTCTGCCTCCCAGTCTGCTGCTGGAACGTGATGGAAAGAAAATCATCTCTTCAGAAGAGGAAAAGATCATGCTTTGAACAACCACAATCAATGCCTTATCACAGAATTCCTGATGCTGGAAAAGCCCTCCCAGCCCAGGCAGTCCCAGCTGTGACCCATGCCCACCTTGTCCCCAGCCCAGAGCACTGAGTGCCACCTCCAGGTGACACCTGCAGGGATGGGCACTCCAAAGCTCCCTGGGCAGCCCCTGCCAAGGCCTGAGCACCCTTTCCATGGGGAAATTCCTGCTGCTGGCCAAGCTGAGCCTCCCCTGGTGCTCCTTGTCCAGTCCCTTGTTCCCTGGGAGCACAGCCCAACCCTCACCTGGCTGCACTCTCCTGCCACAGAATTGTAGAAAGTGAAAAAATCTTTCCTGAGCCTCCTTTTCTCCAGGCTGAGCCCCTTTCCCAGACACTCCCTACAGGATTTACTCTCCAGACCCTTCCCCACTCTGTTGTCCTTCTCTGGACCCACCCCAGCACCTCAATGTCCTTCTTGAATTGAAATCCCCCAGCCCTCGAGGTGGGACAATCCCTGCTCCTGCTGGCCACACTATTTTCAACACAGATCTCCTAAGAGGCAGCTAAAACAGATTCCTCCAAAAAAAATTCCCTAAAATTTCCGAAGCTAAACCAGATCCCCTGCTAACCACCGCTCTAGCCAAGAGCAGTTTCACACCACGATGACAAAACACAAGGGCGCACACAAAGGCAAGAAGCATCCATCCCCCTGGGCCAAAAGCTGCTTTCGGTCACACCCAAGGAACCACATGAAAGGCTCCTGCCGGCCAAGGTGCCGAGGCATCCTCGGAGCACCTCGTGTCCCATCAGCCCACAGCTCCCCGTGGCAGCTCAGCACTTGGCCAGGTGGAGCTCCGGTGCCCAGGAATGGGATAAAGATGTGGAATTCTGCTCCCCTGGCTGGTGGAGGTACGAGCTGGGCTTGGAGGCTGTGAGGGAAAACAGGGGAAAACAGGGAAAAACAGAGAAAACAGGGAAAATAGGGAAAGCAGCCCCTATGGCAGAGCCAGACTCAACCCAGGGCCTGTTTTGCCACTGCAGGTTGGCTCCTGTCCCTTGGGGATGATTAATTTTGGTAATTAATGCAGCTTTTTCTGCAGTTTCTGGGCAGTGATGGTGCTGATGGAAGAGGAGGAGTGGGGCTGGGGTGGGATCGGGCTGGCAAAGGCAGCTGAGCGCCTCTCCGAGCCCTGACCCCAGAGCACAGGGCTCCTCCAGAGCCCGGCCCCTCTGGAGAGGAGGCTGACAAACGTGCTCCGTCCTGCCAAACCCCTGGAATGCGCTTCCAGCGGGATCTCCGGCGAGGAGGGATCGCGCTAACCCATCGCTCCATCTAGTGCCAGCTCCTCTTACAGCACCCCGTGCCTGAGGCTCCAAAGCATCCCGAACTGATGCTCCTTCCACCCTTTGGAAAGCATTCTGTTGTTGTTGTTTGTTGGAGGTCTTTTTGGGGTTGGTTTGGTTTTGTTTGGCCAGGGTCCTCCTGAGTTTATAAAAGGCAGAGAACTGTTGCCCTAAGGAAGGGTTATGGGTGAATCCTACCCTCCTGGAGGGATTTGGATGGATCCTCCCCTCCAAAATGTCCTGGGTGAATCAAGCCCTCCAGAAGGGGTAAATCCTCCCCTCCAAAATGGCCATGGGTGAAACCAACCCTCCAAAATGTCCTGGGTAAATCCAGCCCTCCAGAATGTCCATGGGTGGATCCAGCCCTCCAGAAGGGGTGAATCCAGCCCTCCAGAATGTCCATGGGCAAATCCAGCCCTCCAGAATATTCATGGATTAATCCATCCTTCCAGAATGTCCATGGGTGAATCCACCTCTTAAGAACGGCCATGGGTGACTCCAGAACATACATGGGTAAATCCAGCTTTCCAGAATGTCCTGGATGAATCCAGCCCTCCAGAAGGGCTATGGGTAAATCCAGCCCTCCAAAATGGCCATGGGTGGCTCCAGCCCTCCAGAATATCTTGTGTGAATCCAGCCCTCCACAATGTCCTGGGTGAATCTAGCCCTCCAAAATGTCCATGGGTAAATCCAGCCCTCCAGAATGTCCCTGGTGAATCCAGCTCTCCAGAATATTCTGGATTAATCCAGCCCTCCAGAATATCCTGGGTGAATCCAGCTCTTAAGAATAGCCACAGGTGACTCCAGAACATCCATGGATGAATCCAGCCCTCCAGAAGGGCTATGGATAAATCCTACCCTCCAGAATGTCTGTGGGTGAATCTTCCCCTCCAGAATGTCCTGGATGAATCCAGCCCTCCAGAATGTCCATGGGTAAATCCAGACCTCCAGAATGTCCTGGGTGAATCCAGCCCTCCAGAGGGGCTACAAGTGAATCCATCCTGGAGCAATCCTCTCCTCCAAACGTGTGCTACCACTTTACTGCTTAATTAGCAGCCGTGCTGCAATGGTGAGTGGCAATTTGTAACTCACTGAACAGCCCCAAAGACACGAGCAGCACAAATGGACATCAAAGCACAAAAAATTCATGAGGGGGATGTTCCTTTCCTTAAAAAAGGAAAATGGACAGACACCTCCAAGCTCAGGTGCTTGGAAGAACCCCTGCACTGCAAGAACATCACCTTTCCCAGATCCACCACGAGGGCTTTTCACATCAGGGCTCAGTAGAATCTTCAGCTGCCTCTGACACTCGTGTTTTTAACCACTCTTTAGTGCTGGTAGCACACAGAGGGAAAAAACAAAACAAAACAAGACCCCAAAAACTAAATAACAAAACAAAAAACAAACAAACAAATCAACAACAAAACAAAACAACAACAACAAAAACAAAACAAAACAAACAAACAAAAAAAACACCAAAAAAACCCCCCAAAACCCCCCAGCTTTTCTGGCTTCATGATAAACTTTGGTGGCCCAAAACATTGGAAGCACGTGGGAATCAGGCACCTGTCTCTCAGGAGACACCGACATTTGCAAAGCGAAATTGCAAAAAGTGTCACTGCTGAAGTTGCTGTTGCTAATGAGCAGGATTTTAGAGCAGTTGTAGGATTCAGTGGTCCTTGGATGCTGAGCAGCCCAGGCAGGTGAATTTCTTGGACAAGGTGCTCCCTTCATTATTAAATGCACCGAGACAGCACTTTGAGCCATGGAATTTCTGCTGTCTTTGGAAACCCTTCATCTGCACACTTTAGCTTCTTTTCATTTATAGAGCTGTGATCCTATCATTTTCTTTAATGAAAAGAAAACTTCCACCTCTTTAGGTGATAGCCCCATTAGAGATGTTAATGAATACAGAAAAAAGTCCATTATCTTGGAATGGGGATTGTTTTTCAGGAAAAGAAATTATTGCTTCCCTGACAGATAAAAAGCTCTCTTCAATGGGTTATAGAAACTGCAAGGAAAAATATCTCACCAAAAGTTACTTTCATTTAGTTGTATCCTTTTAATCATGGAAATATTTCTACAATTATCTTTATGTAGAAACAGTCACATTTTAAAAAACCCCCTTAAAACGTGGTCTAAATTACCAGGCAGATCCTCTATTCACAGGCTTATGGGATATGCTGTTCAAATGAAAAAAGAATTAACTTCTGAGTAAAAACCTTGATGTTGTCAATTTTGCTGCAGCAAATAACATCAGCGTGCAAGAAGATTAATTCCAATATTGCATATTTGTTTTCCTCATTGCCTCGGAAATAAAACACAGGATGTAAAGGGAGGGAGCAGGGGGGGAGGAATGTTTGCATCCTAGGAAAAGATATCCCCTCCTGGGAAAAGACATCCCCTCCTGCTGCACACTCTGAGCAGGTGATAACTCGATTTTCCCTCTGCTGCTGTTGCCCAGAACCTTGAGTCCAGTTAGGCTCTGCCCAGGGAAGGATGCTCCGGAGGGTTATGGAAAAGTGAGGGCTGGACACTGCCTGGAGGTTCTCGTGGTGGGATTTCTCGTAAACATGAGAAATGTTTATATACAAACATCCAGGGTGCCGAGCAGCTCAGTTTTGGTGAATCCTAGTGCCATCTTTTGGGAGAAATGGGAATATGCCCTGGCCAGCAAATGTGACACATCCGAGGAGAGGGAGCTCTGGCTCCGGGGAGTCCCTGGGGTGGTCACACTGCCACCCTCACCACAGGGACCTGCTGAGGGGACAGGAAAAGGGCGGGACCCTCAGGAGGAACTAAAGTTGTACCTGCAGTGACCGGCATGAAACCAGCCCAGGGCACTGACTGTGGCATTTCCAGCCCTTGCTGCCTTCGTGTCCCACCCTCAGGCACCTCTGCCTCTCCTTCAGCTGCCCTAGGGGGACCAGGCTCAGCACCACAGCCTGCTCCAGGCTGGGAAAAGGGCACAGCCCAAACTTCAAACTGCATGGAGCATCCTCAAATGTCCTGTGCAGCCAACTCTCACCTGAGAGCCACGACACTGCGGGAGGAAAGAGGTGAGGGGAGAGAGTCTGAGTGAGGCCTGTGCTGCAAAACACAGCCCCCAAAACACCTCTTAAAAACCACTTGGTAAAACCCTGCAGGGTGCTGGTGTGGGGGTGAGGAGATGGTGGGGAGACTTTACCAGGGAGCAGTGGGAGAAATGGAAACTCCACCTGTGTGTGATGTGGTTTCCAGACCTTTCCCCAGCTCCATTCCCTTCTCTGGACATGCTCCAGCTCCTCCATCTCCTTTTGGAAGTGAGGAGCACAAAACTGGGCAGGGGAAGTCGTGGTGTGGCCTCAGCAGTGCCTAGCACAGAGGGACAATCCCTGCCCTCTCCTGCTGGCCACACAATTCCTGGATGCCACTGGCCTCCTTGGCCACCCAGGCTGGCTCCCATCCAGCCAGCTGCCAGCCCACCTTTACACCACCACTGTGGGTTTCTTATCTTCTTTTCTTCTGTTAGAGCCGGGATTAAATGCTTGAAAAATGCAGTTTGTGTTCAGACTCAGATGTTTATTAGTGCTTATCTATAGCACAGTCTCACAAGTTGTGAGTTCTGGCTAACAAAGTGAAAAATGGCTCTGCCCCTATCTCTGTACAAGGCCTTTTAAGCACAAATTGTCCAATTATGAGATGTCACCTAAATTATTTTTACTTTTAACCCAATTACCAAACACCCATGGCCTGCAATGTGGATTGTTCTGTCCAATTACAAAATCCCACCCAGACCCATGGAGAAGAAGGTGAAAAAGAAGGACTCAGCCTCTGCCCTAAA
>VXBN01004224.1:0-67463 GCA_013397395.1 Sinosuthora webbiana
CGCCTGCCCTCATCCCCCGCCTGCCCTCATCCCCTGCATGCCCTCAGCTCCTTCCTGTCCCCAACCGCGTCTGTCCCAGCCCCGCCTGTCCCCAACCCCTGCCTGTCCCCAATTCTTCTCCCTTTCACGTTTCAGGCAGTTATAGTTAAGACTTGGTCCCAGGAAAATAGTTATTGGGTGATAATAAACAATATGGAAAGAGGTAGGAATAAATGTCCTGTCCTGCAGAAGGCCGGACATACGCCAGAGCTGCGAGTGTACCCCTCCACTGTCCGAGCAGGATGCAGCACGACCTGTGTGCCCCCAGCAGCGTGGCTTCCTCAGCAAAATGCCCTTGGGATGGGTCCTTGCAGAGAAGTGGGTGCACTTGGGTGGATTTGAGCAATCTCCTGGGTTTGTGGCTGTGCTTGGGGTGCAAAACCCTTCCCAGGGTGATGGAGCACTACTTACGACTTAGCGTCTTGTCTCTTCTCGTGTAGTCTTGTGTGTGTGGACAAGAATGTGGCTTCTCCCAAACTCTACGTCCTGGAGCCGTGGATTGCTGACCTCTTGGTGAATTATGAGCAGCTGGAAGAGCGTGAGAAATTCCTGGCTGGGCAGGTGGTGCGGGTAGGTACCCAGAGGGACTGTCCCAAAGTGCTCCAACAGCCTCTGAAATCTAAATTCTGGGAAGTGCACAGCGGTTCCCAGTTTGGTGGCTGTGGATGTGCAACTCTTCCTCAACATCTCTGATTTTCACTTTTTTTTGAGGAGGAGAAGCTTCGTGTCGTGACTGCCTTCCTGTGAAACGTCTTCCAGCTCTATGAATAAGAGTTCTCTTTTTCCCCTCTCCAATCTCTTGACAGGTCTTGAGTGACTCAGCTGCTCCTGGCCAGCCTGGGGTCCTCCAGGATGCTGTGGTGCAGGTCTCTGATGGATCCTGCTACATCCGTGTGGTCATTACACCCGAAGCTCTGCAGGCAGAGGAAAAGTGGGTTCCACCGTGACTTGGCATGGCTGGGACAGCAGTTCTCCACAGCTGCTGTGAGGAGCTGGGGCTCCTGCCTGGTCTTGTTTCAGGTTGTGTTAAGCTATAGCAACCTCAGGGTGGGAAATTGGTGTGAAAGATCTGCTAAGAGAAGAGAGGTGGAATGCCCTTGCTCCAGTGTTTTCTGGTTGGGATGGGCAGGGATCCATGGCAGAAGCTATGATGCCGTTAGAAAGGACTCTGGAGCCCTTGGGTTTTGTGGGAGGAGCCAGAGCGTTAACCATGGTAGCCTGGGCTGCTCCCTCAGTGCTTTCCTCCATTTCCCTATTTGGGCACCCTTAAATTGTTGGGGTACTGGTAGCAGAGCCATGGATAAGCAGCAGGAAGAAGCTGCTCTTAGGCAGGAATTACTAAGGAATAAAGAACCCTTGGTGCCTGCTGCTCATGCTGAGACATGTTCTGGAATGCCCCAGTGTGGCTGGCAGAGCTCTTGTGGGAGCCCCACTGTGTGTTTGGGGGGGTCTGGCTCCGTTCTTCAAGGCATTCCTGCTCTGCTCCTTTTCCAGTGCCCACCTACAGCTCAGGCTTTCCAGCCTTAATTGCAGAATTATCGTCCTGCAGAAGTACACCGTGTGTTTTCAGGACGAGGCCAGGCTGGTAAGTGCTCTGAGGAGCGGAGGCAGCCTGTTCTGTTACCTTGCTGTGCTTCCTACACTCTTGCCTGACTCCAGCTGCTCTCAGGAGCTGAAGGCAGGTGATGGGTGGCCTTTCATTTTCATCCACAGCTCCTGTGGGGTCTGTGGCAGCTGACCTGGGCAGGGATGAGCCCTCGCTGGGGATGGAGGGCACCTTTCCCAGGGTCACCTGGCTATCACCGCTGCCTGTTGGGCAGCTGCAGAAGGCCTGCATGGGCTGGTGGCAGAGCAGTGCACTGTCCCCTTGCTGGGGTTCAGAAGTGTCCCCACAGACTCCCCTGGGCTGGCCCACCCTGGTGTGTGGCTCTTGCAGAGCCATCAGCTGACACAGGAAGATACAAACTCCCCTTTGAAGGAGGGTTGTCCTTTTCTGAGGGGACCTTCTGTTAGACTGGAGGGTTGGTGGCAGAGCTGGGGTGGGTGTGGGAGTGCTGGCTGGCCCCAGGGGAGGCAGGGGCAGAGGTGGGACTCAGAGGTGCCTTACAGGCTCTGTCCACCCCACAGGAGGACTGCGAGTTTTACCTCACGGCCCAGCAGTTCATCGTGCTGCCCATGCAGAGGCAGAGGATGGAATCATCTGATGGGTATGGTTCATGGGATGGGTGGGTGGGGGCTGTGCTCAGGGGAACTTCATCTTCCCCACAGCAGCACTAACCCTGGGAGTCCTGAGGTGACCTGCTTGTGGCAATCCCTTTTGAAAAAGGGATTGCCTCCAAGGCGAGGGAGAAGGGAGGTGGGGATTTGGAGTGAATCAGTAACTGGCTTCTCTGTTGCTGCAGGAACCAGGACCCCTCTGTGGTGAAGAAGATAAAGGAGCTCTGGCAGTAAGTATGGGGCTGAGGGATGTATCCAGACACCCTCATGAGAGTGTGCAACCTCAGACTGGGGTTAGGGCAGACTGGCAAGGGCTGGCACAGGTTATGGCAGCTCCTGGTTAACCTGTGTGACTCCTTGCCCTGGAATATGGCAGAGTTGCGTAGACCATGAAAAATGAAATCGTGGGGCACATTGCCAGCCTCTTCCTCTAAGCTAGGAGGAAACACCTGTGGGGAGCTTGTTCCTGCCAGTGGTGGGCAGCACAGCTGCGTGGGTGAGCCCTGCACAGCTCATTCTTCATCCTTGGAGATCCAATACTGGAGATCCTCAGGGCCTTCCATCAGTCCATCTCCCGGGGTGAGGCTCCCTGATGGCTATTCCTAGCACACTGAGCATGTGGCCAGTGGCCAGATCAGCACCCAGTGGGGGATCCACTACTTTCACAAGCTGCTCCTTCCAGTCCAGGGTGCTTGATCTGTGACCAAGAGCTGCGTATGTCCCAGCCCTAACCTGGCTTTGTATTCTTGGTCATTACAGGAGGAATCTTGCTGTGAGGAACGCTCTGTGCTCAGGTAAAGGGTTGTGGGGGGCATGCAATGCTCTGACTGCCTGGGGGAGCCCTGGGTTTCCTCAGCTTGGTCCATGTTAGGCAGAGGTAGCACAAACCTGGTCAGATCTCAAAAGCGTATGTTGCAAAGCCCAAAGCAGGAAGAGATAGTGCAGACAGCTAAAGCAGAGTGGGACATTGCCTGCCTGTGCTCATGCTGCTGGTCCAGGATGTGTGAAGAAAGGAAAGATGGTTTCTAGAAGCAAAGGAAATGGCTTTTAGAATTTTAGGTGTTCCCACAGGTTTCAGTGTCATGACAGTCACCAAGTCATGCAGCAGGGTAAAAATATTTGCAAGTGAGGCTTGCCTGAGTTCAGCTGTCTCCTCCATTGATGTCTGTGTGTTCTTGCTCCAGAGCCCTCTGTCTCTCAGCTGATTGATGCCATTGGACAGAACCAGCTGGAGATATTGAAGGAAAATGCCGAGGAATGCTTGGATTTATGGAAATCAAAGGAGAAGCCAGTGACAGTGGAGGACGAGGTTCCCATCACCCAGTGGGAGGCAGAGCGCAAGAAGGAGGTCAGTCTGTCTGCTGGGACCAGCTGAGACAGGGCTGTCACAGTTTGGGGTGCTCTGGTGGGTGGGAGGAGGAAGGGGAAGGACAGTGGGCAGAACTGGAGGTTTGCTGGGGAGGGAGATGGTGTTGGGTTGACAGATACAAGGTTGGGCTCTTGCATCTGGAGAGGGATTGCCCAGCAAAAACCCTGTCATGTGTCTCATTTCAGCAGGGTGAGGATATTTTCATGGTCCCAGTCAGCGCCCTGGTGATCCCTCCTGAGGAGGAGGCAGTTGTTTGTGATTCTTCAGAGGCAGCATCTGCAGGGTACACAGGTAGGCAGTGCAGCACATGGGCATGTGAAATGAGGGGCTCCTTAGGGCAGGGAGAAGACTTCCTTTGCTCTGGGTGTGCCTCATGCTGGAGATAGGGCCAACAGTGCCCCTTTTATTGCAGATACAAGCCAAGCAGTTCCTGGAAAGAGTAGTGATGACAGGACAGTGCCAGGAGACCTGAGTATTATATCCCAAATCAGCTGTGAGTAGCAGGATCTCCAGATCCTAGAATGATTTGTGTTGGAAGGGACCTTAAAGATTATCTAGCCCCAATCCCTGCCATGAGCAGGGACACATTCCACTAGACCAGACTGCTTCAAGCCCTATCCAACTTAGCCTTGAACACTTCCAGGGCTGGGGCAGCCACAGCTTCACTGGGCAACCAGTGCCAGGGCCTCTCCACCCTCACAGGGAAGAACTTCTTACAAATATCTAATCTAACCCTGCCCTCTGTCAGTGTGAAGCCATTCCCCTTTGTCCTGGTGCTCCATGGCCTTGTGTGAAGTCCTTCTCCAGCCCTTTTGGAGCCTGTTTAGATACTGAAAGGTTCTCTAAGGTGTCCCTGGAGCTTTCTATTCTCCAAGCTGAATAACCCCAACTTTCTCAGCCTGTCTCCATAGCAGAGGTGCACCAGCCCTTGGATCGTCCTCATGGCCTTCTATGAACACTCCAGATCCCATCCAGCCTTTAGTTTCCTCTACAGTTGGCTCAGCCCATCTCCTTGGATTGAGTGGAGGAGGTACTGGTGTGGCCAGGTCTTTGGGAGACCTTGAGCAGACAGGGAATGATCCCAGTCATCCAGCTTCTTGAAGCTGCAGCTTTGGTTGATTGTACTGGGAGCAGAAGTCATTTTGGTGCCATCACTGAGCATGAGTCTCCTGCCCTGGTGTGGGCTCCTCACTGGCTCTGGCTCAGCACCAGAATGGGTTTGTGTCACCTTACTTGGCTTGGTGTCACCAAGCTTTGCTGCAGAATTACCTGCAGAAGCTCCACGTAGAGGAGGAGCTGAAGGGAGGAACTGTCCTGGATAGTGCTGGGTGTAGGAGAAGGCCTTCTTCATACCTGCCTGCTCTCTGGGCAGTGTCTGCCTCTCCACTGCCTGCTGTATGAGATCTTGGAGAGGGTCTCACTGGAATACACCACGTCTTGGGCTGGAAAGGGCTGCAGAGCTCCCCTCAAGGATTTTGTCTCTCTGAGACCTTGTGCACAGGGGACCCACAGGGAATGGGCAGCCACTTTCTTTGCCAAAATCAACCCTCCAGCTTCTTCATTGCAGGTGCTGCATCACCGACCTCATCGGATAGCTTGGATGGATCCCTGGACAACCCCTGGAACAGGATGCCCTCGTTGTCTTTGACCCCGAGCTCTTCCGATGGTGAGTCCCCATGTCCCAGGGCATCCAGCCTGCCTTCCTGGCAGGAGACAGCTCCTCTCTTCTCAAGGGGTGTAGCTCACCCTGGATGCTGGCTTGATTTCCCCTGGCCATAAAGCAGTGCTGTGGTCTTCCCATAGCCCTGGACCTGCATCATTCCAGCCCTGACACTGTTCCTGTGTCAGGGCAGGTCCCACCAGCTGCTCCCTGCTCAAACTGATGATGCTTTTCCTCTTGCTAGAGAAGAGCTTTCAACTTGACCCTCCCTTGAACACCCAGAAAGATGTGGCTGCTGACAGCAACACCACGGACCTGTTGGAAGTGTGCAGCCAGGGCTCTCCTGAGGGCTTGCCCCAGGGCGAGCCAGTACAGACCTCCTCTCCCTCCCTGCTCCGCTGCTACAGCCGGCCCAGTCTGGTGGAGATCAGCACCAGTGAGGCAGCACCACCTGTGGAGGCAGCCAGGGATACCCTGTGTGCTGATCAAGGCCCGCAGGGATCCAGGGGCTCTCAGGCCACCCTGCCTACTCTTTCTCCAGTTTTTCCAGTCTTCCCCAGCAGCAGCTTGCAGTCCCCGCCTGGCAGGATTCCTTGCAGGGAGCAGGCCTGCTCCAGTGGCACAGCTTCCTCTCCAGATGTGTTGACGCCTGGACTGGCTCACGCCAGCACAAAGGGAGGAGAGACTGTGGGTGCCAAGAGGAAGCTGATGGAGGAAGGTGAGCAGGCAGCAGCATCTCCCAGGCACCCAGCAGCAGCATCCCCCAGTGGGCAGCAGCATCCTCCAGGCACCTCGAAGGGCAGGGGGAGAGGCACAGGCAAGAGATCAGAGCTCATAAGCCCACGGGGTGCAAAGAAGAGCAGAAAGGAGACACTGCTGCAGCATAGAAAGGAGCTTCAGGAGGAAGAGCAAGCATCCCCTGCAAGAGCTGGGCCCAGCTCCAGGCCAGAGCAGTGCAGAGCTCCAGAGCCGGTAAATATAAAGCAGCTGGTGAGGTCCCCTGAGGGCTGGGGGTGCCTGGGGAGGCTCTCTGTGCCCACACCACTGGTGTCCATCCCCAGGATCTTTCCTCACCACGCTGGTGGGGATGGGAAGTTGAGTGCAGGTGTCAATGTAGATGGTGGAGGATCTGGGAACACTGAGGGCATCGTGAGGGAATCATGTAATTACTTAGGCTGGAAAAGAGCCCATGAGATGGAAGTCAAACCATTCCCCAGCTCTGCCAAGCCCACCACTGAACCATAGCCCCAACTGCCACATCCACAGGCCTTTAAATCCCTCCAGGGATGATGAAGATGTGGTTTAGCCTGAGCTAAACAACTGGGTGGGAACAAACGATTGCTGGGGCATCTCCCTAGCAGTCTGGGTAAAAGAAGATGAAAAGAGCAGAGGGGAAGACACCTCAATCCTAGGTGTTTTCCAGGGGTTATTGGGCTCTCAGGCTGCATGGGGAACACTCTGGGTGCTGTGGCTGGAGCAGACCCATCTCACCCTCCCCCCTTTGCTTTTGTAGTTCGTGGAGGGACCACCCCAGTACCAATATGAGGCACCGAGCCCTGAGCTCTGCCAGCAGGTGCAGTCTATCAGGTCAGTGCCATATCAGCCATGGACTTGTGGCTGTCCCTTGTTCCTGCAGTGAGACTCACATCCCTATAATGAGTCCTCAACCTCTGCCTTGCCCCTTGTCACCAGCTGCCCCAGTGGTGTGTCCACAGGTGGGTTTCTTCTCACCCTGGCTCCTCCTGTCTGGTTTCTCAGGATCTCAAAGGCAATGCTGAAGTGGGCATGCTGGATACTGACTGAGGAGGAGGATTCCTGAGCCCAGCCCATCTTTCATTCTTTTATTTCTCCAATGGGTCTGTCAAAACACTGGGAAGAGTGGTTGGAGGAGAGATGTGGGGACACCAGAAGCTCTGTGCCCCAGAGGACTGCTGACTGGGCTGGCTCCAGCGGTGCTGGCACATGACCTGTTGAAAGCAAATACCCTCAGTGGCGAGAGGGGTGAAAAGCATTCATTCAGGAGTGCCTATATGTGAGCCAGCATCCCTCTCCCACCTCTTCATCCTTTCCAAATGCCTTGTCCCAGCAAGTGGGGACAAAAGGTGACCCAGTGCCACCATAGCAGCAATGGCAGAGGCCGCACAACCTGATCCTGCTCCGAAGGTACCCCAGGAGCTTGGATAGTTTATTGAATAAGTTTAGGTAGGGTCCTGCACTGTTTATTACAAAAAATATCCCGCAGGGTTATGCTGTAGAAATTAAAAATTGTATATTTTTTAAATACACAGCTCTTGTATTAAAAAAAAAAAAAAAAAAAAAAAAAAAAAAAAAAACCAAAACAAGCATCTTGCTTTGTCGTAAACATCCGTGTAAGGAATGCGTTTGGTCCGGAGCAGAGGGCAACACAGGAGAAAGCCACTGGGGTGTCAGGATCACGCTGGTGCCTCAGGGGGCTGCGGGGATGGAGCTGCGTGCTGGAAGGCGGTGGGTCGTGGTCCCGCTGATGGAAGCCTGCGTCTGCCGGGGGCTGGAGAGAGCGGTACCCCATGGGGTCAGGAGCTGGAGTGGTGAAAGTGCCTTGGGAACGCTTCCTAAAAATAGCTGGCTGCCTAAAATCACCGGCTCCCCCGCTGCAGCCCACAGCAACAGAGGGCACTGGGGGCTGCAACACCGCTGGATGTGTCCTGCAGGCTCTTGACAGTCCCTGGGCATCCTGGGCGATGCTGGTGGCCCGGCTGTCCCCGTGGCGAAAATTGGGCGATGCCATCATTGGCACATCCACGCCAGCCTGGTGCCCCGTCTATCCTCTCTGCACCCCAGCTGCCAAGCACCCCGGCACGGCGCACTTGCTTGCAGGGTTTTATTGGGAACAGCGTGGTGACATGCAGGGGCTTCACTGTCCCAGGGCTGGCTCCTCCTGGCCCGGCACTGGGCGTCTTTGGTCTATGGCAGCTGAGTCTTGTGCATTCCCAACAGTTTGTGCCAGGGCTTGTGGCTCCTCACCCTCAGTGCCTGTGCCAGCCTGCGGCTCCTCCAGCCCGGCACGGGGCCAGTCCTGCAGCGTGGCACCTACAGAGGTCACAGGAGCTGGTGTAAGCATGGGGGGACTCTTGGTACCCCAACACCTGCTTTAGCAGGGAGGGGAACATCTCACCTTCAGCATCCGGGGTTGGTCCAGGCTCAGCCTCCATCTCTGAGAGGGACTCGTGCTTGGTCCTGTGCCTGAGCACAGGTGAACGCCGCAGGCGCAGGGGAACAGTGCCAACTGTGGGAAACAACCCAGCCCCATGTTAGGGTGGGGCACTGTGGCCTGGATCCTGCTGGCACTGATCCCAGCGCTGAATTCCCCTTGGGAACTTCCCAGTGTGGCAGTGCCACTGTCTATCACCCACCAGCTGGGAGAGGCAGCACCAGCATGCATGTGGAACACTCCCACCCACCTCCGTTGGTGTTAGGTGCAAGGAGGGCTCGGGGTCCCACTCCAGACCCAACTTACTTCCCAGCTCTGCCGGGCACTCGGGCTCCCTGAGCTGCTCCTCATGGACGGACAGTGCTCGGCGGCTGGTCCCCCGCGGCGCTGCCAGCCGTGCCATCAGCCGGTTGTCTGTATAAGCAATGGGGATGTGCCGATGGAGGATAGCCCACAGCACCCAGCTTGGCAGGCCCCATCAGCACCCAGCACCCACTGTGTGCTTGGCTCCCTGCTGCCCTCCATCCCCAAGGGCTCCAAGAACAGGCCAGCAGTGGAATGAAGCACCCATGGGCACCTCATGCATCCCTACCTTCAGTACTGGGTGGTGTGGGCAGGGTGGGCAGGGTGCCAGCACCCACCTCCCCACCATGGCTGACCCTCCGTGGCAGCGCCACCGGCACGTTCCTGCCCAGCCGTGGCAGGCTGCTGCTCCAGCCCTCCCGGCCCCCGGGCTCCGGCAGCCCGCTGGGCTCTGCCAGGGTGAAGGAGCGCCGGGGCTGGTCGGAGCTGGTGGCCGGTGGCTCAGCGGGCAGCTGCCTTCCCAGGGCTTTCCAGGCTGGCCGGGGCTCGGCGCTGGGCTCCGTCCTGGCGGCTGGGCTGCGGAAGGGCGCGTCTGTGGGGCAGGCAGGATGGAGCTGTGGGCGCCCAGAAGTGACAGCCCCCCAGGGATGGTTCTTGGTGCTGGGAGCCAGCCTGCAGCCAGCCCAGGGACTGGGCAGTGGGCTGGGTGTCCATCTGCTATCACCAGGGATGGGCACCCATGGGTGTAGGGCACCCTCCCAAGGGTGGAATTCTGCCCACATGCCTGTGCCCACCAGTCCCTGTTGGCTCCAGTCCCAATGCTTGGTGCTAGGAGAGGGGATAAAGCCCTCTCCCCCAAGGGCTGGTGTGACCCCCCAGCATCCACCTCTGACCCACCTGTAGACACAGAGTGTGTGCGGGCCTTCAGGGATGGGGGGGAGTCTGCAGAACTGTCCACGATGTCCCCTGCAAGCACAAGCATCAGTGAGCTGGGGTCTGCCCATTGCCACCAGCACCCCACAAGGGGATGATGTAGTGGGACCCACAGCTGGGAGTCCCAGGGGGCCTGCCCATGGGTGCCCAGTTGGGTGGGGAGGGTGCAGCCCCTCACCATCTGAGCCAGCTTTCTTGATCTCGCTGTCTTTGCTCTGCAAGGAGTAAAAAACTGGTAAGGGGGATGTCAGGGAGGCAGTGCCCACAGAGACAATGGGTGCAGGGGGCAGAGTGCTGCTGCCAGGTTCTGATGTGGCTGCAGGGAATGGGTGCATACCAGGAAAGGAGGGACAGACTGACAGACACCATGCAGGGTTTAGGAATTCACCCCTTGAAGAGGGTTAGGTGATAGGGCAGAGGCTATGGGCAGTGGCAGCACAGAGCTGGGTGTTGCCAGTCCCAGCGGGGAGATGTCCCCTCCTCTATGGACCACCATCTACTACCACCCTGGAGGGGCAGGGTCCATCCCAAAAATAGAGCCAGTCCCCACCTGCTGCTTCTTGCTCTCAGCAGCCGGGCCCTTGGTGACGCCGATGCGATGGAGCATGACCTGCATGCGCTGCTCAAAGGAGCTGGACAACTCCCCCTCACTCTTCTCCAGGTGCCTCTTCTGCAGGAGAGACACAACCCTGCCAGGAACACGGACCCACCACAGCACCTATGGCACCCACACTCCTCCCTCCCAGGCACCCACATTCCCAACCTCAGGCATGCTGCCAGGAGATGGTGACATGGACAAGACCCAGTAGGGATATCCCCAGCCATCACTCCAGTGTCCCCTGGTAACCCCACTGGCATCCATGGGTGGGAGCAGCACCCACCAGGCAAGCTGAACAGTAGTGGTAGCTTGGTGACTGAGACAGTGCTTACCTTGTCATGCCTGACCCCCAGTGCATCCTCGTCCTCCCCAGACAGCAAGATGAGTGACTGGGATTTGCCCTCCCGAGAGTACTTGGGCCGGATCCTCCGGGCAGAGTCAGGGGTCTGGCAGTGCTCGGGCTCTGCGTGGGGCTCGGCAGAGAGCCCCCCCTCCTCTGATTTACTCAGGGGCTTCCCTGACTCGCCTGCCTTGCTGGGGGCTCGTAAAATGTCACTAAGCATCGAGCGCCTGCTCCTAGGGGCGGTGGGAGCACCCTCGGGCTCCTTCTCACACCTCGAGCCCCGACTGGATTTGGGTTTCTTGAAGGCAAAAAAATTCCCGATTTTCTTCTTGAGGGTGCGGGAACCAGAGGGAGCCAGAGGGGCTGATCCCAGGCAGGTCTCCGGAGTTGTGGGGCTGGGGAGAAATGAAGCATTGGAAAAGGTGAGCTCCAGGCTGCCAAGAGGTAAGGGATCAGTTTTTTCTCCCTGCCCACCCTAAGGGGATGGATCCAGACCCTGGACACCCCACCTGATAGCAGTGATCTGGCAAGGGCACCCATTCCCAGCATGGTTCCCATGGGTGCTGCCTCATTGCCTCCCCACTGTGGAACAGACTCCACAGCCACATCCTGCACACCATGGCTGCCATCCCATTCCTCTTCCCCCAGCCTTGCCCTTGGCGATATCCCTGGGTGAGCTGCTTTCCCCAGCATCCATTTTGCTCTGGGACCAGCAGTGTTTGCATGGAGGCTGCTGAAACCCTGGGGATAGGTGTGTGCTGGGCAGGTGAGGGGCCCTGAGCACCCTGCAGGCTTACGGCAGTGTTTCCGTGATGAGCCTCTTGGCAAAGAAGTCCTCCAGCCCCTCGTCCACACGGGTGATGCTCCTGTCCTCGCTGTTCTCACAGGCCACGGGCTGCACCTGCGAGTGACAATTGCTGTCAGCCCAGCACAGGGCAAAGGTGCCCCCAGGCATGAAGGTGTGTCACCCAGCTCTGGTCATGAACAAGTGGGTGCCCCTGCAGGATGGGTGCATCTCGTACCCAGCATTAAAACCAAACCATGGTGTTATCAGCCAGGCTCTAATCCTGCTCCCTCCCTTGAGCACTGGGAGCTCCAGGTAGCCCCAGGCTCCTTACAACCCCCTGCCCAGCACAGTGGCTGAGGTATGGCACTCAAACTGTGGGTGAAGCCTTTGGCAGGGATGCTTCCTCCATCTGAGCTCCAAGAAAGGGACCCCTGCACTGCTGAGGGTGACCTGCAAGGACCCATATCTGCATCCTTCAGATGTTTCAAGTCCAACCTTGGAGTGCCACCACAGCCTGCATGAGAGCCACTGCTCCAACCCCATAACAAAGTGGTCCATGCCATGGGCCAAGCCTTCCTCCGTGCACCTTCCTCCCCCTGGCATGTGGCACTGCATCAGTGGCTTGCTATCGATGAGAGGGAGGCGCTTCCCCATCGGTGGCATTTCAATCCATAATGACTTTTCATTACAGCTGGATTGATGCTGCTCAGGAGCCGTTCCAGCCATCTGAGATCTGCTCTCCCTGTCACATCATATCCATCAAAGCCCGTCCTTGCTCAAGCCTTGGCCCACCCTGGGTGCCAGGCGTGCCTGTCCCACTGCAGGGTGATGGCCCTCTGGCCTGCCAACCTCCAGCACCCACCCTGCCCGTGGGACACAGCTCCTGCCTCCCCTCCGGCCTCGTGCCAGCC
This sequence comes from Sinosuthora webbiana, assembly GCA_013397395.1. NCBI lineage: Eukaryota > Metazoa > Chordata > Aves > Passeriformes > Sylviidae > Sinosuthora > Sinosuthora webbiana. The sequence continues at coordinate 12,351 of VXBN01004224.1, forward strand.
CTGATCCCACCGTGATCCAAGGGCAAGCATCACCACAGACGTGCAAGCCAGGGCTTTCCAGCAAGTGAAAGGATCCAGCTGCATCACGGTGGCATGGGGATGAGGTGATGCCAGCAGGATCCAGCCCCAGGGACAGTGACAGAGCTGGACTCGCCACTGACTGCACCCAAAAGTTACTTTTCCTTTGGGAAGGGGGGGTGCAAAGGCAGGATCCCCCATCCAGTCGCCTGTTGGATGAGGGGAGCACAACCCACCTCCTCACGGCTGGCAGAGCCCCACCAGCATCACCGGGAGCCGTGGTGGCCACCAGTGCTTCAGGGATGATGGATTTTGGATAAGGGGGAGTAAATGGAGCTCAGGAGGGAGGCAGCTGGAGCCATTGCCGAACACATCGCTGGCCCTCTGCATCCAAACTCTGCAGGTTTTTTCATTCCTCTCCTGGCTCCCACTGCTCAGCATCTCCCAGTGGGGAGCAGGAAAGAGGATGGATGATTCCCCTCGCCCTCCCCAGCCCCCTTGCCCATCCTTTCAGGCTGCCCCCCTCCGAGGAGGAGGCTCCGGCAGCAGCTGAAATGCAGAATAATAAACCCACCGCGTCTTTGCGCATCTCATTTTCCTGCCTTGCAACAAATACTGACCGCAGTAATTCACCCAAGCGGAAAAAAAAAAAAAAAAAAAAAGGGAAAAACACACCGAATACACCCCACCTCCCTTGCCAGCCATGCCCCCCCTTACATTCGGCTTGCTGGGCGGCTGCTTGTGCCGGCGGTTGGGCCGGGGCCTGGCTTTGGTGCAATGCTCCAGCTTCTCGCCGGCGGTCGGCAGGTCCATAAGGAATCCGGTGGCGGTGGCAGGCTGCGTGGCGGGGAGCGAGCCGCTCGCAGGCTCAGCATCCTTTGTGGAGGCAGGGCGTGCCGGCGGCGCGGCGGGGCTGAGTGACGGCGGCGCCCGGTGAGCTCGGAGCCCGCTGGCGTCTCGACCCGCTGCCGGCTCCAGCTCCGAGACACCTACGACAGGCGAGAGGGTCCCTGTTGACACCCGCCTTCGCCAGGCCTCCCCATCATCATCATCATCATCATCACCATCATCATCACCGACGCCGTCACCTTCGCCCACGCGTGGAGGGTCAGCGGGGCACTGGCTCCGCCGCGGGGAGGGGAGCGCGGCCGTGCCCGCCGGGAGCGTGCGTGGCGGCTTTGCGGCGCAGCCCGGGATGGATCCTGCCACCGCCGCCGGAGGTTTGCGTGCAGGGGATGATGCTGTGGGGGGATTGTGGGGGGATGCTCAGGCAGGGGCCGGGGCGAGCCCGGCAGCCAGCCCTGAGACCTGCAGCAGGCAGCAGTGGTACGGCACGAATTCTGCCGGCGCTGGCCCGGCGAGCAGCGCTCACAAACACACCCGTCTTGCTCTGTAGGCAGCTTCTTCCCCCCCCGCCTTCCTCCCCAGGTAGCCTCTGGTTGGGCAGCAGGGTGCTGTGGGGCTCAGGGATCCCCTGAGAACACAGGGGTGCTGAGTGCTGGAGTCTGCATGAGTTCTGCTTTAGCCAAAGCAGAGTCACCCATCGGCTGATGGCACACTGTCTGTGCCCCCCCTGCTGCGAGATTCACTCCCCTCCCAGGCATATAGGGCTCTGGGGGCAACACCAGCCACAAGGAAAATCCATGGGCAATGTCTTCTCCCCAAGGCTGTTGGGTGAGTGGGTGATGTCTATCTCCAGGGTGGACCCTGGGATGGCTGTGGGAGATACCATGGCACCCACAATCACAGACAAACCTCCTACCCCTGGTTGGCTATGTGGGGAGGGAGTTCAGGGCATTTACTCCGCTGCCCAAGGGCACTGAGCCAGCTGAGGCCCAAAACCAGCACAAGAACAAGGTAAAGGTGAATTCCCCCAGAGACCCCAACCACAGCACTGGGAGAGGCTCTCTGAAGAGTCCAGATCCTGCTGCCCTGTTTTTTTGTAACCCAAGACATGCCCTCAGCCCATGACCATGGGGGGCTCTGACCATGAGGCTCACAGGTTGCTGCTGCAAGCCCCCCACCCCTGCCATGCCCATGGAGGCAGCGTGGCACCCACTGAGCTGCAGCAGAGTGACAGTTCCACGGTGACCTTACTTCTCACAGTCGGTGTGGGCCGAATGCTCCTGAAATGCTTGTTTCTCCTCCGCAGGGCCATCTTGTACTGCAGGGAGAGAGGGATAGTGGCAGCCCCGCCATGGACAAGCTGGCTGTGCCAAAGGCATTCCACGGCAGCCAGAGCCAGCCAGGCTTCACCCAGTGATGGGTGTAATCCCTCCATCACCCCTAGGCTGCCAGGGCTGAACCCCCTCATCTTGTCCCAGCTCCAAAACTACCCACAGTGATGGATTGGATACTTCCCCATCCAGAACCATGCTCTACACTGGATCCCAGGCCCCAAAGCAGCAACAGCAGGACAAGGTACAAGCAGACGGGCCACCACAAGGACACATTCCCGGTGCCAGCGGCATGGCCTGGCAGGTTAATGGTCCCATTTCTCAGCCCTAATTGCCTTAGCACTGCCCTGGGGGGGTGCCGGGGGGTGCGTGCACCCAGAGAGGCTGTGGCTTTAAGCCCGGCATCATCCGGTAAGGCGGATAAAGGGCGGTTATACCGCGGGCATCACGCGGCGGCAGCGGGTCTGGACCCTACCTCCTCTGCAGCGAGGTCCGGAGGATTCCTGCCCCTTGCCAGCACGGTGGCATCGTCCTCAGCCGACTCCGGCAGCAGCACCAGGAGGTCGAGCCCCTGCTTGGAGAGGCTCTCTGCCTAAAACCATTAGGAAGCGCTTAAATTATCCCAGGGGCTGAAGCGTGCTCGGCTGCCCTGTGTGCTCCGTGCTGCTCTGCTCACTACCCACGGCTGGGATTTGTGAGCGGATTTAGGCCTGATTAGCCGGTGTCCAGCCCAGCACAGCTGCCTTGCTGCAGGAGTGGCCAGTGCCCGGTGTCACCCCAGCACCCCCACCACATGGCAGCAGTGCTGGGACTTCGCTCACGGTGTTAATGTTGCTGTGACCACACTGGGAGAGGATTACCTGGGAGGAAAACCAGCCTGGGTGGGAATTGTCCTGCTTCCCAGACTGTAAATCCATGGTCACAGCATTAGCGTCCAGGTACCTGGACAGGGCTGGGGTACCCAGCCCCCCATCCTGCAACCCAGCCCCACATCCCCATCCCGTGGGTGCTGGCAGCCCCTGGCACCCACCAGTTTGCACTGGGCGATGGTCAGATCTCCCAGCACGGCATCCACGATGCAGTCGGCCACAGCAGCTGTGATGGACAGCTTGATTTCACTGGGAGCAGAAAGAGGGCTCTCAGGGCCAGCATACACCAACCCTGCAAGCCATGGGGCCACCTCTGCAGGAGGGCTTTGCTGAGGAGATGGATGCTTGGCTGTGGCTCACAGAGGGGCTCCCAAGACATGCCCATGTGCTGTGGCTTGCTGGGTCTGTGCTGCCAGAGCAGGAATGGGAAGAGGCACTGGCTGGGATGGAGAATGCCAAATGCATCCCACTGTTGATGGTCAGGGCCAGCCAAGGGGATGTGCCTGCAGGAACATCACCCCATGGGTTTCCCCAGCACCCTAGGGACTCATCCAAAGTGGATCCAAGCAGGAATAAAAGCTACAGCTGAAAAAACACAGCAGCAGGACCCAGCACACCTCTACCGCAATCTGGGCAGAGGAGAAGTTGGCAGAGAGCCCCCAGAATGCTCCTCTGGCCCCATGGGTCAGTGCCAGTGACTGAGCAAGAAGGAAGAACAGCACATCACCCACTTCAGCTTGCTGAAGACATCAGTGACCATCTGGTCCAGGACAGCGCTGAGGCTGAGGTGATCCTGGAGGCAGATCCGCTCCGACATGGCATTGACCAGCTGATCCCTGACCCCGCTCTTGTGCACCACAGACGGGCACAGGCCGTGTGCCGTGTCCAGCACCGCCTGCATGATTGCCTGAAATTTGGGGAGGAAAGGAAAGTTTCGGTTTCCTTTCTACCAGGATTCACATGGTTTTCAGTAGACACCATCCCTCTTATCTTTGGGCCAAGGCTGGCAATCCTCCCAGGCTGCCCATGGGTGCCCACCTGGATTTCCCGGCTGCAGGTCTGTGATGCTTCCTCCGTGAGACACTCCAGCTTGTGCTGCAGCTTGCCATTCTGGTAGGGGGTGTTTCCTGCCTCATACAAGAGGGGCAGGATCTGGCATGGGGAGGGAGACGGTGTGAATCATCCCATGTCACCTCATCTTCCCATATTTCCACGCACAGCCTGCATCCATGGCTGCCCCATGGAAGAGCATCACCCACATCAGCTGGGGAGACCCAGTGATCTTTTGGCTTTGCTGGGCCAGGTTTGGGCATTCTTGTCCTCACAGGCTGAGGATGCAAATCCCTGTGACCTCTCAATTTCTCCCCACCACCCACTGACTCTCCTTCCTTCTTGCACTCCACTTCCACCCGCATCAGGGAGACCCTTAACCAATGCTTTCACCACCTTTCCAACATCAGTACTGCCTTCTTAAATCTTCTTAAGTCTCTGCCAGATTAAGTAACCATGGGGGTGCCAGAGAGTTGGGGAAAAGGGGAAAGGAGGTGATTGAAGAGAAGTAGGGGAGGAAGAGAAAAAGGTGCAATGGGGAGAGAGAACCAAGAGCAGGAGGATCAAACCAGGTCTGACAGAGCCAGGAGCTGCCAAGACAACATGATGGATTTTGTCATGGGCTGATGACCCACAGCTCTCATTGCTGGGGTGGGATGAAGGTGCCCCAGGGAAGGACCCCTCAGGGATTCAGGGAGGTTTCTCACCAGTGTGGGCATCTGTGGGTTTCAGGGTGTTCTCAAAGCTAGAGCACCCATCTCTCCAAGGAGGGACATGTGAGCATGGGATACCAAAGGAAAAGGGGTTGTAACCCTCTTTTGGGGGGTGTGCACACAGGTGTGCGTCTGTGGGGCAAGGGAACTAAGAACATTTTGATCTTTGTTCTAGAAGGGAATTCAGAAATTCTCAGCTGTTCTGCACTGTTTGCAAGTGGTCGGTGGTGGTGTCTGTTGCATCGACATTCTGGAATTCCCAGACTGCTGGTTAATGATGTCATTAACAAATCAATGCCCTGCTTCGATCCCAGTGGATGCCGGGTGAGCTGAGGGGGTTTCCCACACCGTGGACTCACACTGACGGAGAGGTTGGCATTCCTGATGGCCTCCTCGGCACAGAGGATGTCCGTCTCCACCTCCCTGCCCGTGCAGGTGCTGAGGATGTCAACGTGTTTCTGCACACTCAGGCAGATCTCATTCACCATCTGGAGCACAGAGAGGCTGTGTCATGTGGAGCAGCACTGCCAGTTCCCCTCCTTGCCGTGACTTTCCCAGAGAAGAGTGTGCTTGGAGGCACATTACAGCCTCCAAGAGCATCCCTGCCTAATAACCAGGGATGCCACACAGCAGGGATTTGCTGGCAAGAGTGCACAGGGGGCAGGAACACACTGTATAGGTTAGCATAGCAGCAAGTTATCTCAGCAGTGCATACGCATGAAATGCATGGATGCAATCAGCAGGATTCCAGGAGATCTGCTTTCCATCCGCCCCCACCCTCACCACAGAACAGTGAAATGGTTTGGATTGGAAGGGATCATAAAGGTCCTCTCATTCCAACCCCCCTGCCATGGTCAGGGACACCTTCAAGCCCAACCTGGGCTTGAACACTTCCAGAGATTCGGCATCCACAATTTCTCTGAGCAACCTATTCCATCCCTCCAACCTGCCCTGCCTTCCACTCAGGAAAGGTTAAAGGGGTGTTTTGCTGCTTGCAAGGGCTCACATAAGCAGGCCAGGGTCGTTTGGGGCAGGGGAGGAGCAGCCCCATGCAGTAATTTGTCCATCAAACCTGTTCAGAAGAGGTGGTGAGGATGCCCTGCTGCAGCCGGAAGGTCTGTGCCGGCAGCGTTTGCCGCAGCTGGTTTCTTGTCAGGCAGGACTGGAGCTGCAAAGGCAAGAGGCCATGAGCAGTGTGGTGGCACCTGGCCCTGCATTCCCCAGCCCACATCCCCCACCTTGTGCACGGCCTCCTCTGTCCTCTCGGGGTTGCTGCGATAGGCCTGCGCCACGTCACTCATCGGCAGCGGCATCGACTTGAGCGTGTAATTCCTGTGAGGCAGAGTGGGGTGAGCAGGTGCTGCTGCACCCAGGGCTCATCCCCCCTGTTCATGCCCCCACAGACATGACACAGGCCCAGAGCCCACCCAACAGCAGCCTGGATGTTGTCCTGAGGTCCAGCCCTGGAGGCAGGGATGGCCAAACTCTGGCCCTCAGCAGACCCTGATCCGGTGGCAGTGACCACCTGCCCAGGCTCTCCATGCACCCCTCTTTCTTCAGACCTCCAGAGATCTGCACAGCCAAACACCAGACAGGGTGGTGGGTGTGCTCAACAGGTGAACAAACTCTACCCATCTATCATGGGCAGGGAGGAGAGGAGCATCACGCCACCCAACTCCCTTGGGACATGTATGAAACTGTGATGGCCCTGCCATTCAAGGGGAAAAAAGGCCCTGGGGACAGCAACATGCTGGTGACAGAGGCTCTTTTGCATGGCAGTAACAATCCAGGACCAAGAGCCTCCTCCCTTACCTCTCCAAAGCTTGAGCCACCTCTAGGAGCCCATGGGCAGTTGTGTTGTTCCTGTCCCAAATCACAGTCCTGCAAAAGGATGGACCTGGGTGAGTCCTGCCCCCACCCACACTGCCCTGAGGTGGGTGCCAGCAAGAGTCAGCCCAAGGCTGACCCCAGGCGTCAGAGGGCCTAAAAGTGGGATTAAAAATTACAGTTTTCAATATCCAAACCCCAAACTTGGAATTTGCAAGGAGCTATAAATTAGGTAGTTGCCTGGAGGGAGTGAAGGGCTGGGAGGACATATTCAGGCACCATCCTGTGGGCAGGGACAGACGTGTCCCAGAGGAACAGCCCTGGCTGAACACCATTCCCTGTCCTCTGCAGATACCCCTGCTTTGGCTTTGTGTACACAGTGTGGTTAAAAACGGTGTTTTAGGAGCTGATGGCAGAGCATGAGGCGAGGGCAGTGACCACAAAGGTCTGTCTGCAGCATGCTCAGCTGTGCAGGATCCTGGAAATGAGGTGGCAAGTGCCAGGGCAGGGACTGAGCTGCTCTCTTGTCCTTCACATGTCCCCTGTCAGCACTGCCAGATGACTGCCATGGGTACAAAACACAGTCATAGCATCCAACCATGTACCAGCAGTGGCCCAGGACCACATCCATGGCCATCAGGAGCCATGACAAGCCTCCTCTGATGGCATCAGCATCACGACCATCACATCAGGGCCACCCAGCACAGGGTCACCCACAGGGTGTTATAGAGCTGCTGCTACCTGAGCTTGGTGTTGATCTGCAGGGCCTTGGCAAGCATCTTGGCCCCCGTGTCCCCCATGGCATTGCCACTGATGTCCAGGGAGATGAGGCTGGTGTTGCTGCCCAGGGCACTCAGCAGGACGTTGGTTCCCAGTTTGAGGCGTGATTCAGCCACAGACAGTGACTGGAGAGGCTGTAAAAGGGACAAGGAGGGGGACAGGTGGCCAGGACATGTCAAGGTCCATGTTACCCTTCAGACTCAGCCTCCATCCCTGTCCAGCAGCCTCTGGGCTGGTGCTGGTTTTGGAGAGAACAAGTGATGCTGAACCCCAAGAAACAGGAGGGCAATGAGTGCTTAGGCAAAGGCTGGATTTAGCTCGGATGCCTGGCAGGCAGTGAGGAGAAAAGAGAGGTTTTTTGGGAAATCTGTGCTGAATCCAGGTTACATCAAATGTCTCCTCCATGCCTTCAGCAAGACACAGGCTCCCATTTTCCCAGATGGACGGGAAGAGCTCCCACTGAGCTTCTGCTTCAGACTGAGGAAAAATAAAAGCAGAAGGACTTGAATGGCAATGGGAGAGAGGGAGGATTGCTCCCAACCTGTATGGGAGGGATCTGGATGGTACCCTGGCATGGGGAATGCCCAGTGGTGGCTGAGGGTGACCAGGAGCATGGATGGGATGGTTTTGGTTGCTGAGGGCAGGCTGGACTTACACAATCCTCCTCCTGGGTGAGCTGGACAATGCGGTGCAGGACATCCAACAGACCTTCCCTGCAGGAGAGATAGTGAGTGTGAGGGGGTCACTTGGGCCACAGAGGCAGCTGGCAGAGCTCTGTCCTCACTCCCACTCTTGCCTGGGCTATGACTCATCTCTGACACTGCACCAGGTGCTGGCAAAGGTGACCCTCCCCGTTGGAGCAGCTGGGATGGGCAGGCAATTCCTACCAGCCCATGGGTTTTTGATGGGAGACAGAGTCAAGGTGGGTGCACCATTCCAGGATGCCTCCAAGCCTGGGTGCTGCTGCTTTGCACTCACTTGGATTTGATGTTGAAGTTTTTCCCCAGGGAGACGTGCCTAATGGATTTGCTTCTGCCAATGGAGAGCACCAGTGTCACCATGTCGGGGTCAAAGCCTGCAGGAGATGGGAGACACACACCGAGATGCTCCAACAAATCCATGGAGGTGGAACCAAGGTGGTCCCTCACAGGAGACCTGCAGAGCCACCAAGCTGCCACACTGGGATGCTGGAGATGCCCAGAGAAGTTTCTGAGCATCCTCCTCCCTTTCTGGCTCCCCAAGGAGATTGAAGACCTGTGTAGAGCTGAGGTCCCTGAGAAATTATTTTGGGGAAGGAGCAGCCACTGTGGGCACTCCTGATATTGGGGTGCCAAGGCTCTGCTGAGCCATGGGGGCACTAAGGGAGCTGGAGATGGCACTTGCTTTCTGCCATCCCTCAGGGATGTGCCCCCCATCACCCACCTACCACCCTGGACAGCATGGGCCAAGTTCAGCTTTCAGGCAGCTGTCTGCACTCCCATCCTCCTGGCTGCACCATCACCAAGGAAATCAGGGAGACCCATGGGCAGGGATCTGCTCACCCAGCAGCTCAACCAGCCAAGAGCACGAGGCACCAACACCCACCTATGGACTGTCCCTCCTGCACAGAGATGCTCTACTGGGAAAGCCAAAAATAGAAGTATTTTTTGGCATAGGTTGACCAGAGATTTTGGGTGAGAGCATGAGCTTTTGGAGCATTGGTGTCCTGAAGGACTCCAAACCACATCAGCTTTTCCAGAGCCATTTGGCTACTGAGGAATTGCAGTCTGATGTGAGATCTTAGCAAGGCTGTTTGAAAGTTTAGGACGTTCTAGGTGAAATTAACAACTGGCAGAGGTAATGTTTGTGATGACTAGGGTCACTTGCCCATGGCTTCAGAGGCCACAGCAGGACAAGGCTGGCAAAAGAGGCTACAAACACCTGCAGAGAGATGGGAAGAGCTTCTGCCCAGGGAAACCCTTTCAGTGCTTCAAACCCTGAACCAACAACACAAGACCACTTCAGATTCAGTGAACTGAAGAGGACTGTGCTAAGAAAGATGTGAAACGAGAAATTTTGGCAAGTCTTGAGGCAGGAGGGCATAGAGAAATCAGCCTGCTCCCTGTGCTGGGTGACTGGACATGAAGGTCCAGGAGATGGAGGAGATGGAGGAGAGGACAGGGCAGGCTGGGATAAAGCAACCTACCATTGTCAGACAGGTCCAGGTGACTGATGGAGCCAGCATCAGGGATGAGATCCTGGATGACTTGGGCCCCCGCTGATCTCAGCTTGGAAGAAACAGCAAGACATCAGTACAAGGGGAGGCAGCAAGCCCTGCAATGAGATCCTTCTGTCGGGGAGGTCAGACAGGGCAGGGACCTTCCCACACTGCCACAGTGGGACCCCCAGCCAGAGGGGTGGTGCCCATGGCTGCTGGGCCCTCACCTCACAGCTGCTAAGATCCAGGTGCAGGTCACTGATGTGACTGTTGTCTGCCAGCCCTTGCAGCAGTGCCCTGGAAAAGTCACCAAAGCCACCCCCATCAGTGCAAGAAATGGGGGCACCAGCACGTGCCATGGGGCACCCACAGTAATCCAGACAGTGGGAGTGGGATGTGGGAGAAGGCATCCTTCCCAGAGCTCTGCCTCTCACAGCCCCTTCCATCCATCCTCCCCACCAGCCCTGACCCAGGTGTCCCCAGGCTATGCTCACCCCAAATCCATTCCCCGCAGCCCAATCGCACCTTACGACATCGGCTGGCAGCTTGGTGCCTGCCAGGGAGACGTGTCTGAGGGAGCAGGCCTGGCTGAAAAACTCCTTGATGTCAGGGGAGATGGTTTTCACCCTCCTGAAAAGGATGGGCACAACATGGCAACACCCGTAACCCAGCACCAGCCACGCCCCTGGGTACCACACCCCCCTCACACCATCTCAGGGCTTACTTGTGGGAGTACACGTTTTTGGAGAGATCCAGGTGGATGAGGCTGGTGTGGGATCCATGGACCAGGGCTCCAAATAGCTGCCAGGGTGGGGATGTGAGCCATGTGGAGGAGGACTCAGGGGTGCTGCAGCCCCTCACACAGCCCGGGGGTGGAGGGGGACTGAGGGCAGGGCTCACTGCCAGGGCCCCCTGCATGGTACTCACAGCATCCAAAGGACAGTCTGTGCCAGCCAGGCTAAGGTGGGAGAGCGAGTGGCAATGGCGGAGGAGGCTCTGCAGGTTCTGTGAGCAGAGGGGGCTCAGCAGCTTTGCCCCTCAATCCCACCCCCCTCCCTGCACCCTGCAGCCCTGGAATCCCTGTTCCAGCCTGTCCCCTCCCTCCTGCTGAGTACAGGGGTGAATTGTGCACACAGGAACCCACTCTCTCATGGGATACATCCCTGCTCCAGATGGCATCTCCCACACTTCCACAGGGAGATGCAGGGGGATGTCCCCCAGGGTGTCCCCAGCTGTTCCCGGGCAGGCATGGGGTGTTGCAGCCATGACATCCCCATCCCTGGGGTGCTGCAGGGCAGGGCACAAACCAGAGGAAACCAAAGCCATCCAAACCACACAGGGGACAGGGTCTGAGTGATGTCACCCCACCCCTCACAGCATGCATACTCACACTGATGTCATCCCCAGCCAGGGTGCCGGGGTTTCCAGAGAGGTCCAAGTGCCGGAGGGAGAACCCAATGGCTTTGTTATCTGTGAGGGCCTTGCATAATGTGCTCATCCCTGCTCGAAGAGAGTGGGAGAGATGGATGGCTATAGGCTCCCTGCACTGGGGAGAGCCATGGAGCAGGGCAAGGGAACTTCCCTCCAGCTGGGCAGCAGCACATCGCATCCATGAAGGTGCCCTTCCCAGGGTGTCCTGCAGCCCCTCCAGTCACTCCTTTTGTGGAGTGGGGCAAGGGCATCTGGGCTCTACCTTTGGCTGTGAGCATGGTCCTGGCCAAGCTGAGGCTCTGCAGACCCTTGGAATTCTTCTCCATGTACCGGCTGAAGGCAGTGACCCCTGATGAGAGCAGAGAGCTCTGAATGGCCCTGTCAGCACAGCTGGGTGTCCATCCAGGACTGCCTCCAGGACAGGAGGCAGCTGCTGGTGGGACCTGGAGTTGAACATCAGTTTTTGTGGGTATAAACTCATCCCATCCCAGAACTTGAGTACCTCTGTCTTCCAGCTGGTTGCCAGCAAGGTTGATGGTGTGCAGGACAGAGTTGGGTTGGCTGCTGAGCGCCTGGGCCATCCTCTGCACAAAGTCACTGTGGGGAGAAGGGTCACCCATCTGAGCAATGCCTGGACGCCTCCAGGAAACACAGTCACCAACCCTGTAGTCTTACAGGGACATGCCACCAGCTCCTGCCTTTCTGGCAGAGCTGGCTCCATCTGAGCAGCCAGAAGGAAGAAGAGCATCTCCAGGGGTGGGTGGTATTCACTGGCCTTCCAGGCTATGGGAGTCTCTGCTCCCAGTGAGCTTCCCAGTGTGGAGGGGATGGAGCCACCAACCCCTGGCACTAGGGTCCATGCACGGACCTCCCTGCTCCATGCACTGAGGGAAGAACCACCAGGCTGCCAAGATCCTGCTCATCACTGCCTTGCAACACCTTCACTTACGCTTTCAACCCACTGTTCTCCAGCACCAGCTCCTCCAGTGTCACTGATTTGCTGAGCATGTAGAGCAGCTGCTCTGAAATCTCCTGATTCTGGCAGGGAAGAAGAAAGCCTTTCTGGGAACCTGGCCACCTCTGGTGCACCCAGAGCCACAGCACCAGCACTCACCAGCCTGAAGTCCTTGCAGGAGAGCTTGGTGAACCACAGGTTGAAGGACAAAGCAGCAACACTCAGCGCCACATCCCTGCAGGGGGACAGGGATGAGGGAGCCAAGGGCCAGGACAAACCAAGGCTAGTTCCAAATGGGTGACCCAAAACACCCAACTGGTGTGTGTCCCAAGACACCCAGCCCCAACATGCCCCAAGATACCTGGAGTGACCCCAGGATGTCAGAACACCCATCCCATGGTGCCCCAACACATCCAAACCCAAGGTGCTCCAACTGCCCCAAAACTGGGATGCTCCAAGACACCCAACCTCAATGTGCCCCAACACAGCGTTCAACAGAACAGGACTGGGGATTGTGGGTTTAAAGCAGGAACAAATCATCTTCCACAGATTATTCCCTTGGGGAAAATAAAATTAATCAAAATGTTTGCATGCTTCTATCTAAACCTCAGGGTTTTAAACTCTTTTTAACTCTGAGCTGTCATGTGGACAACACCACAGGTTTTGCTTGAGTGGAAACAAGTTTCTTTTTTACTTCCTCACCCAAAGAAATCTCTAAAACGGTCTCCTTTTTGGCCAGCTGAACACAGACCCTCTGTTCCCCAAAACACTCAACCCAGAACTTTGACTTGCTGCAGCCCAGCCTGGCAGTTGCCTCCCCTGAGAGCTGAGCCCTTGCTCCATCTTTCTTGGGATGGAGACATGGCTGAGCCCCACAGGGAGAACTCCAGGCACAGCTGGAGCTGACAGCCCCACTATCAGTTTATAATCAGGCGATAACAAGGCTATAACAGATATCTGGGGGAGCTGGTAGGGAGCAGTGCAAGTTTCAGGGTGGCAAGCTGCACCGGCTGCTTTGCATAGGGAAACACCTGACAGCCACGAGCTGCAAGAAGCTGCCGTGACATCGGGTTTTCAGTCCCATAAACAGCTCCCAGGCTGATCTAAGAGTTAAAAATGAACAGAGAGGCTGCCTGGACTCTCAGCTGCTGCCCCATGGGACAGGGCTCAGAGCGCTTGGTGAGGGGAAGTGTCAGGCTGCAGATGTGGCACCCCTGGGGCGTGTAAGCTATAAAAGCTTCTAACGTGGGCAGAAAAGCATGTTGGGCCCCCCAGCAGGGACAGGGAGAATGAGGATGAGTGCTGCTACATGGAACTCTGCAGGCACCATGGCTGGGGGACTCACCTGCTCTCCAGGTGGCTGAAGTCCAGCAGGTTGAACTCCCGGCAGTCCTGGCTGTGGTAAATGTTGTCCACATCCTTCCCAGAAGGATGAACACATGGATCAGGCTCAGAACAGGGTCCTGGGGATGGCTCAGGTGCCTGGTGCTGCTGGAGGGAGCTGAGCCCTTGGGGAGTCTCTTCTGGGGAGTCCTCTGCCTAACCCCAAAGCCTAAAACCTTCCCTAATGCTCTGGCTGGCAGACATGTCCTGGCTTGGCAGGACAGATTAGTGAGTCTTGGACAACTTCTGCAGGGAATGGTCAGAAAGAAACACACCCCAGGCTGGTGGGAGTGAGGGAGTGGGGAGAGGGAGAGGTGAGCTGGGATCAGTGTCCAGAGGAAGGGGAGACAGTGAGTCCTGCTATGGCTGGGTGCCAGCAGGATTCTCCTCTACTACTACACCCAGCAAGGTCCCAGATTTCCAGGGGCTCCCCTTCAGTCACAGTCTGGGAAACAACCTGGTTCAAGGAACTCCATTCCCACTTGCATTTTGATTCCAGCCCACCAAGGAGCAGGGGCCACTCAAGCCAGGCAAAGCTGCAGTTCCCAGATTTGGGCTGTCCCAGCCCCAGCAGCTCCACGAGGCACCCACAAGCATCTTGCTTCCCTGCCCACCAAGTGACACATCCCTGGGATGGACCAGCTTACCCACTGGATCTCCTCACGGAAGGCAAAGCCGTTGTAATCACACAGAGCAGCGTAGGTCTCTGAAAAGCCCCCTGCAAAGAGAAGGCAGTTTTGGGGGCAGACCTTCCCACAGGAACACAGAGAACTTTGGGGAGAATGGGAAGCAGGAGAAGGATGACAGGGACTCAGAAGTGATGCTGAAGGCTCCCCCTTTCCTCCCCAAAGGGGAGAGAGATCTACTGTCAGCCCCCAAACAGGGGCTGTGGCTTGCTTTGCTTGATCCATGTGGATACCAGGCACATTGCTGTGGTGATAGTGGAGGTATCCTGCTCCACACCAGGTTACAGGAAAAGCTCCTGGCTCTGCAGTGGTGCCATATGAGGTAGGTAGAAGCATGCAGAGCCACAGGTCCTTGCAGGTAGATTCTGAGCAATATTGCCTGCTGTTCTGCTTCTTCCTGGGCAGATGGATGATGGATGCAGGGCTGGAATGGTCCCCAGGGTGTTCCAACCCTCCTGGTCCTGCCTGAGGGAGATTATGGCAGGACTTACCACAAGGCCCAGGGTTGCTCTGCAGCATTTCCTCCAGTGAATCTGTGATCTGCTGGATCCTCTCGTACAGGCTGGGAGGGGAGTTCTTGAGCAGTGTCCTGGTGATGGAGCAGAGGGGTGTGTCAGGGTGGGCCAGGAGAAGAGCATCCCCACCACTTCATGCTTAGCTACAACCCTTGTGTGTAGGGTGGCCAGAAATATTCAGTGAAGGAACAGGGTCTTGTCTCCATCCATGTGTTTTTCTCCTGCCAAAAGCACTGTTGTAGACCCATCCTATAGTTGGGATTTTCTAGCTGCAGGTGTCCCAGGTCATGGCAGGTGGGTTGGAACTAGATGATCTTTAAGGATTCTTCCAAACCATTCCAGGATTCTACAATCTGGGGCTTTTCTGGGCAAAGGGGTTGCTCTGGTTCCTACACAACCATCCCTCAGGAGCAGAAGACCCTTACCCAAGGGATGAGTCTGGAAAGACCTTCTTAAGTGACATGGTGACATGGATAACAACTTGCTCCAAATCATCCAAGGACATGAACCGGAAGGCGTAAGACGCTGCATCTGTTTCTATGACAACCTGCAGGGTCCAGAGGACAAGAGATGCCTGAGTGAGCTGGCAGCACACGGCATCCCCAAGCCCCCAGACACAACGGTGACAGCCATCAGCTCCTCACTGTCAGAGCACCATAAGCACAGGGAATGCTGCGAGCACCAGGAATTCAGGATAAAATACTTTGGTGTGCAGGAATAAGGCATAAACCTCCTGAAAATTCAACTTAAGCTGATGCAGAGGCAGCCCGATGCAGTGAGGTGAGAACAGCCTTGTCTCTGCCTGCAGCAGCTGCAGCTGGAAGATGGAGGTTTCCTCCCTGAATTTATTTAATCGAGGTTTAGGGGCTTTTTTAGCTTATGGTTCCTAACAAAAAAAAAAAAAAAAAAAATCCCATGGCAACATGCTCCCTGATTTAATTACACGCTGATTGAGGCGTGGGAGCAGGATGACAATTATCTGCTGGCATCGCGCGAGGACGGCGCTTCCGCCAGTGCCCGGGGCTGTGGAGGCAGGAGAGCGTGGGACTGCCTGCACATTAACAATCCCTGGGCCCTCCATATCCCAGTCAGATGTCTCGCCCCCCTCACCCTGAGGTTTAAGCTCCATGCACCCCTCTGTCTCTGCCCAGCTCCTTCAGTTCTCCCCCAGAGCTCAGCCACGCAGCCTGCTGAGCAGCAGAAACCCTGTGTGGAGGCTGAGGCCATGGCTGCTGCTGATGCTTTAACAAGAAAAAGCCAGGCAGGATGTTAGAAAGGACCAGACAGGAGGTTAACCAGGACCACTGCCCTATTTCAGCCAATATATCCGAGCCTTGATATCCAATTCCCCTCTTCCATGGCTCCTCCCACTGCCACATCTGCCCTATGTGCCCGCCCCCCTCTAAGAGGATTAACGGGGTTTAAAACACCCTCCTGCTAAATTTGTCTTCACCTTGGTAAGCCTGCAGCCATTTGTCACCTTGTCCCTGCTGAGCAGGAGGTGCCATGACCAGGCCGGGGTCCGTGGATGCCAGAGGGGAAGAAGTGCAGGCACTCACCCAGCACCCCTGGGTGCCTCCCTGCACCTGCAGCTCCAGGGTAATACCCCTGATGAGGATCAACACTGGTGACCCTCAGTGTGCAGAGGGGGACCAGAACACCCCCAGATCCTATGGTGGGTTCCGGACCAGGGTTTGCCACGGGGGAGTGGGCAGAAGGAGGGGGTAATGCCGAGGTTAGGTTTGTCCCAGTTGCTGGTGCCACTCACCACACTGGACTCTTGGACCATCATCTCCCTCACCTCCAGGAAGCTGAAGCTGCTGTGAACCTGTGGGTGAGAGGAGCAGGATCAACCCCAGTGCTGGTGGAGAAAGGAAACCCAAGGGTTCCCCCCAACTCCCACACTCTCCCATGGCTCAAGTAGTGCTTGGCCTTGGCCTCACCCTTCACCAGCCCCCAAAGAAGACCCCCTACACTTCCCCCCATCTCTCTCCTCATCCTGCCCTTGAGGGCTTCCCAGACCCAGTGGCCCAGGTGACTATGGGCCACTCCCCACAGTGTCCCAAGACCCCCAGGGCGGTACCATGGCACAGGGTGCCCACACTTACTCTCACAGGCAGCATCACAGGCAGCACATAGGCTCGCCAGGGTGTCAGGACCTAGGCAAGGTGTGACAAGGGACCATGGTGACATGGCAGCCACCCCTGTCCCTCACTGCAGCCATAAAACACCTTCCTGGGGAAACCAGGAACCAGGCCAGACTCTGCACATACCAAGATAAAGTCATCATACTTGGATTTCACCTGCAGCTGGATGCTCAGCACCAGGAGCACCTTCTTTGTCCCCAGGAAGGTGGTGATGCCCTCTGAAAAAACCAATGGCCACATGAAATTAGGTGGCTGAAGTCACCCTGGTCCTCTCCCATGCGCCCTGCTGCTCCTGGGGATACTGTCCCCACCTGAATCATCTTCTCTCCCTCCACACCTGACAGTCAGACCCTGGTTGCTCTCAGACAAACCTCACACTTCACCACCTGTGGGTCTCCTTCACTTCTCATCTTCTGCTGCCCATCTTCTGCTGCAGGCACAGGGCTTTGGGGTTGCTGGTTCACACTGCCCGTGCTGCCTAACCCACCGGGAGCTGGCACTGAGTCATAAGAGGGTCCTGATTTCTCTTCCTTCCTTTCCAAATTTACCACTAGGGAGCAGCTGGTCACCCAGAGCAGCCAGGGTGGTCACATGCACCAGCCTCCCCAGGTTCACAGACTGGTCACTCCCACAGTCAGTGGGCCAGTGTGAGCATCGCTCCTGCCTTGAGCACCGCCTCCACACCTTCCTGATTCATGCCTCTCACTGGGAGAAACTGGACCAAAACCACAGCTGACCCTCACTGTGCAGAGCAAACCAGGCCTTCACAATGACATCAAGCCCCATGGGTCCAGTGGCTTGAGCCACACTTCCCCAGGGACACGATGACCCAGCTCCTTCCCGCCTCCCTGCAAGCCTCAGGGGGGCTGATGAGGCTGAAGGGCCCCGAGATGTCCGTGGCCTTTTGCTTTTTCCATCAGCCAAGACAAGGCTGTGAGCAGTGGTACTTCACACACCCTCATGCTGAGCTGCAGGCTGTGCCTTCCTGGGAGCTGCTGGGGACCCCCAGCTGGCCAGAAGAACCCAAGCCCATGGGACTGAGCTGCTCCCACAAATCTGGCAGCTTGAGCTGCGCAGAACCCCATCCTGGAGGAGCCAGGTTGTCTGGGGATGCTCTTGGTCCAAGGTCCATCCTCAGGCAGATGAGTTTTGCGGACAAGAGGAAACCCCAGACACTGCATGGACCCCCCTGAACCTCAGCTGTGGCAGCTGAGGGACCCAAAAGCGACTCTGCCAACCCCAGCGAGGCAAACTGGGGCCAAGCAGGCCCCGTAGGGCAGCTTCCATGTGGCAGCGATGCCCCGGCAGCGCGGCGGCGGGCGACGCTTACCTTGCAGCTCGCTGGGGATCCCTCCGGGGGACGCAGCCATGGTTGGGACCGCGGGGTCACCTGCCCGGGGATGCGGGTGTCAGGGCAGCATCCCTGGGCGCCGCGGGAAGGGCACCCTGCCGGGAGGAAGCGCTGAGGTTACCAACCGGCAGCGCCGCCGCCTCGGTGCCTCCTCCCCCTCCCGGTGCCTCTTCCTGCCCCGTCAGGCGAGATTTACCGCCTGAGCAAGAGAAGCGAAATGAAAGCGACGGTGCTCACGGCCCACCGGCCCCGCCGGGAGGAGAGGGCGTCGCTACCCAGCACCGTTCTTCTCCCGTGTGGCTTCCCCTGCGTGAGCAGGACACCCCTCCAGGCACGAAGCAGTAGCATTTCCCAGCAGTTCCAGCCTTCCAGGGTTGAGGATCCGTGACCTCTCCCTATCTCCCGAGGTGCTTCAAGGGGACATATTTCAGCCTGAAGATGGCCGATGAATGGGCTGTGGGTAAGTCCACCCTTCCCAGCACTGGGCAGTCAGCCCAGCTCCATCACCTTGCACTGGGAATCTGCAGGGGGAGCTAATGGAGATGGGTGCTAATGCTCACTGCAGGCTGCTCTCTGGAGGATGGATGCTGGTGACCATGGCAGGATGCTGAAGGAAGGGTTTTCCAGAACAGAAATGCCCCAGGCATTCTGGTGGAGTGACAAAGCTGCTGTCTCAAAGCAAGGGCAAGAGGCAGAAGCCAGGTGACCTCCTTGGAGCAACAGGACTGAGCACATCAACCATTCCACTCATCCAGAAAGGTGTTCGACCAGGAAGAGCTCCTGTGTCCTATGACATGCTGCACAGCTTCCCTGCGCTCAGGATTTCCCACTGTTGGCTCAGCTTGGCCCCATTAGAGTCTCAGGAAAGGTGCTGAGGGAGAGGCAGAGCTGCTCTCAGCCAGCAGCCTGGCCAGCATCCATCAGGATGGAGGTTGACAGCTTCCTTCTCCTAAATTGCCCCTTTCTGACAAACTTCCAAGCTCCAGGCTCCAATCTGCCAACCAGGAGCTCACCAAGCTTTCCCAGAGGTTGAATGACTCAGGAGGAGGTGGTCCCTGGAAGGGATGGGTGACTTTGCCCTCCTGCCACATGCACTCGGGGCCACAGTGCTTCTGAAACCACCTTCTCGGGGAAGGCGAAGGCAGGAAGTATCTCCCTGCAGGGACAGTGCCTTCTCAGAGCCCAACCACAGCACAAAGCTCTTTTCAAGGAGGTGACTGGGGAAAACATGGCTCAGGGCAAGGACCAGCCTCTGTCGAGGCACCTCCTCGAGCCTCCTGAGCTACTTCAGCGGATGGATGGATGAGCAGAGGATGAAGGACACAGGGTGTTCACCACCCAGTGGAGTCAGTGGCCAGCAGCAGCAGTCCTGGTTGGATCCATGTTTTTTCCAGGATGAGAGGAGGCCAGGCTATTGGTATCTGAACTTCTCAAATGGACACCATCTGCCAGCTTTGTCATGCAAGGATATTCAGAACACAGAGGGAGCAGCTTTCACGCATCAGAATGGCTTCTCTGGAAGACTAGAAGCACAGAGGAGCTCCAGGCAAGCTGCATCCAAAGCTCATTCCCCAAAATACTGGTTCCCACATGCTGGAACATTCTGAGCACCAGTGCAGGAGGACACCTACTCCAGGAGTGGGCCAGAGGTCCATGTGCATGTTTCCTGCCTCTGTGCAAGCCCAGGCACATCAGGAGCAACACACCCTCTCTGTGTCCAGCAGAGAACAGCAGCCCAAGCACCAGGGATGGCAGCCAGGCCAAGCCACTGGCAGAGGCAGTAATGCTCCTTGGATCCATCCCAGTCCTGGCTTTCCACTCAGAGCCCAAGGCCCAGCTTTTCCAGCACTGATAACAGCTCTTGGGTTGAGCAGAATTGTTCTGTCCACATTCAGGCTTTGGATGCTGCCCTTGGATGTGTGTTCTCAGCAGCAGGCTGGGATACTGCTGTGCATCTCTCCAGAACAGCTCCTCCGAGGGCAAACCAGAAGCCTGCAAGAGGCACAAGCAGAGATCCCTGCCCAAGGCAGGAGCCCGAGCTCAAATCAAATAAAACCCAGTCTGCGTAACAGGACCATTGACTGAGCAAGCACAGAGAAACCAGGTCAACTGAGCAGATCGCAAGGTAACGCAGCAGGGTGGGGAATAAAGGAGGATGGCCACAGGGTGACAGCTTCCATCTTCACCAAACCTCTACCGGGGCTGTGAAGAAAGTTCTAGAATCAGATCACAATAAAAAAGTTGCTCAAAAATTGCTCCTCAGATCTGGGTTAAGGGCTAGGGTTAGGCTTAGGGTTGAGAGGGCCAAAGAGCCTAGAGCTCCAGGAACACTAGTGCTGGAAAAGGCCTGCCAAGGCAATCGTGGCAAGGCCCCAGCATTGCTGCTCCTCCAGCTTTCTGATCTGGAAACCCTTCCATAGGAATGGGCACCTTGGCCCCAGCAACAAGCTGCCCTGTGCCTTAGGCTAAGGCTTCAGAGAGCTATCGAGCCTACAGCTCCAGGGACACTGGTGCTGGAAGAGGCAATTGTAAGGGCATCACGTCAGGGTGATGGTACCTGTGGCAGGTACCTGTCAGAAACTGGATGTTGCATATCTCACAACCTCTTGTATTGCCAGTGCCTGTGCCTGGTGGGAGGGGCTGGCTGGGCTTGGCTAAAGGTGAGGCCATGCCCTGCTCCCCCCCGCCAGAGCCACCCATACCCTGGCTGCGCTCTCGGTCATAGACTCTCAGGGTGGCAGTTCCCACCTGGGCCCTGACTGGCCAAGCCACTGGCAGTGCCACCTCAGGGGCAGGCACATGAAGACCGTAGGGCTTAAAGGAGGGAGCATGAGGTCAGCACATGGTGACAGCCCATAACCCTTCATGGAGTGGTGTTTCCTCAGATGAACGCTACAGAGGCCACTCGGGACCAACCACACCTGTGGTCTTTGGACAAATACAGCTCTCAGGCTCTCTTCATTTCAGCCTCCCATTAAGCTGTTCACACACAGCCACCTCCCCCAGCTCTTCTGAATTCCAGGAGAGCTGCAGCACCTGGTTTGGTGTCACCCAGGCCCAGGTACAACAGTACAAACTGCTGCACGTGGAACACTTACACACACCAAGGGAGATCTCTGCTGGAGCATGTGTGCCACCTCCTTGGGCCACCACCTAGAACAAAGCCACTGCACCATCCTTCACACCCCACTTGTCAGCACCGAGTTGAGCCACAGGATATAAGAAATGATGGTGGTTCTCCTTAGAGATCCCAAGCACCCCTTTGGTTTTCCCACTCACCACAAAGCCTCCCTAGCTCCAGGCTTATGTAAAACCACCTCAGCACTGCCTCAGACTGAAACATCTTTGGCTTCTGAGTACACAAGCTCCCTGCCCAGCTGGGAAAGCACTTGAGGATTCACCCATTTCTCAGCCAGAACGGACTTCTCACAGAAGCAGCCCTTACACCTCTCCCACCTGCTGCAACAAGCCTCCAGTCTGCTCAGGACTCAAAGCCTCCACCTCCAGACAGGCTTTCCCTGGCAAGTCATAGAAAGACCATCTCTCAAGACCAGGGATAACAAGTCACCAAGCATCTAGTGAAACCCAGAACTAGCAGCTCTTGTGCTTGGTTACAGTCTCCTAAGTAGTGTCATTTGCAGTGACTTCTGTACCAGCAGTAGGAGGTTCTATCCTGAACCTGCAGTGGCTGCCCACAGCTGGCACCCTAAGCTGCTGTCATAGGCAACTAAAAAAACACACCACAGAAACTCCACCCAAGTACCAGTCCCATTTTCCAGAAAGAAGTGGAAACAATATTCCTGTTAAATAAACCATCAGCTATAACCATTTAAAACCATAGTCAAAACAAACAGAAGTAACAACTACTCCCGTGTTATTCCAAGCTCAAGCTGTGAATGCCAACATTTGCATTTTACATCTTCCCTCCTTTACACACAGGGCAGCAGAGCCTGATTTAAGGTCATGAAGAGGTACCTTGCATTTGGCACGGGGCAGAGGGAACACCTGCAGCGAGAAAGGAGCTGGTCCCTGTTGACAGCATCCTTCTGGGAAGAGCAGCTTTTCCATCTGGAGATGGCTGCCAGGTCGCACCGTTGATGTACACAAAGAAAGCAGCCAGTGAGCACACGTGTTAATCCGTTATTATTTATTAGCTGTACAGCAGTATATTCTCCTTCCCAGCTTTCAAACCCCATTACATATTTTATAACAGTATTTTTTTTTCCCATGTTGGCTTCCTAAAATAATGAAAAATATCACACAGTACAGCTAAGTACAAAAATGCATCAACCTAGAGTCTGATAGCTAAACTGATAGCTCTCTTAAAAGCGATACATAGAAGAAAAATTTGTTTGAAATCAGCAAGACTGAGGCTCTATAAAAAGCTTACATATTTTAACATGTGACATTTTCATATACAGGCATCATTTGTATTTCACATTATTCCTTTTTTTGTCTTTATCAGAGATTCAAAAATTGTAGAATTACTGACCTATTAATAAAATTTCCTGGCCCAGGTTGAGGGCTGCAGTGACCCACTTATAAATCACCACTTTTGTCTTAACATAGGATTCATAAACACAAAATACAACTACAAGATAGAGCAAAGAAAATGTATTTGTGAAATTATAACTCAAAAAGGTTAATTATATGTTTCAAATTGGTTGGATGGTCACATCCAGAGGGCAGTGGTCAATGGTTCAGACTCCAGATGGACAGCAGTGACTGGTGCCCCTCAGGGGTCCATACTGGGACCAGTGTTATTTACTATCACCATTAATGGCATAGATTAAGTGAGTGCACCCTCAGCAGGTTTGGTAACACCAAGCTTAGGGTGCAGTGACACACCTGAAGGACAGGGCCATCCAGGGCCACACCTAGACAAGCTCAAGAAGTGGGCCATGGGAATCTCAGGAGGCTTAACCAGTGCAAGGTGGTGCACCGGGGTAGGGGCAACCCTTGGGATCAATCCAGGCTGGGAAAGAACAGATGCAGTGCTGCCCTGGGGAGAAGGACCTGAGGAGCTAGTGAGGGAGACTGGATAAGCCCCAGCTGTGTGTGCTGGGCTGCCTACAAAGCCCTGTGGGCAGCAGGAAGGGGGAATTCTTGCCCCTCTGCTCCACTCAGGTGAGACCCCACCTGCAGCGCTGCATCCGGCTCTGGGATCCCTAGGACAACAAGGACATCGAGCTGTCGGAGCGAGTCCAGAGGAGGCCACAAACATGATTTGAGGGATGGAGCACCATTCCTATGAGGAAAGACAGAGAGCTGGAAGTATTCAGCCTGGAGAAAAGAAGGTTTTGGGATGACCTAATTGTGGCCTTACAGAACCTGCAGGTAGCCTACGAGAGTGCTGGAGAGGGACTTTTGGAAAGGGAATGGGAGAGACAGGACAACAGGGAATGGCTTTAAACTGACACAGGGCAGGGTTAAATGGGCTATTAGGAAGAAATTCTTCCTTGTGAGGAAGGAAATTCTTCCTGGTGAGGCCCTGGCACAGGTTGCCCAGAGAAACTGTTGCTGCCCCACCCCTGGAAGTGTTCAAGGCCAGGTTGGACAGAGCTCGGAGGAAGCTGGTCTATTGAAAGGTGTCCCTGCCCATGGCAGGGAGTAGAACTAGATGGTCTGTCAGTGCCTTCTAACCCAAGCCAGTCCAAGATTCTATAAAATACAGTATTTTTGTGCTTCAAAACCAGATTTCACATGTGAGTTTCTCTTGTTCTGCAAGCAATAGTCTGGGTACATTTTTTCTCTACCTTATCAACAGCTTTTCCAACATTTACACTCTATCAATTCTCTTGTCACTTAGTTTGAAAGGAATTAGAATACTGGGGTTTCTTTAAACTGCATTTTTGCATACCTCTTAATTAATGGAAAAAGATTAAAATGTAAAAAAAAAAAAAAGTTATTTACAAGCTTGACCATTACAGAAATGCTTTGCAGAAAGCAAAGCATATTAAGGACAGAAACCAGTTGGAGCATGCCAAAACTACCATGTGCAGCTGACTTGGAGAACCGGAGCTACTCAGTGGGAGAAAGCAAAAACAAAAAACAAAAAAAAAAAAACAAAAAGCCAACCAAAAAAAACATTTCAAAAGTCTAGAACCCTCCAAAGTCTGCATTTACAGTTAAAAACACTACTGAGAGAAGAGGTTCAAGGACTCTGGGAACTGGAAGGGCAAGTCCGGAGTGGTTTTCCACATACTCTAGTCAAGGCTTCCACTTTTGTATATTAAAACTTGGTGCATGTAAACACGGCCCTTGGACCAGCTTTACAATGCAGTTCAGAGCAAAACTAAATCAAGCATCTCAGAGGAAACCCTCAAGGACTCCAAAATATTTCCTAATGTTCCATGATCCTGTAATGCTAACATAAAACAGCAAGTTCTAGTTAAATCACATTCTAACATCGTTTTATTTCCCAGTATGTTTGGTAAAATGGTCTAAAATGATGCATTTCCCAAAGCCAAGAAAAAAGATTAAAGGAAAAAAAAAATAGATTTGAGCCGCTTAAACACAGCCCAGGCCAGTTCAGTCAGCCAACGTGGTCTTCCTCCATCACCGGTCCATCATGCTGAGAATCATCTCAGGGGTGAGGTCTCCATTGGGAGCTTCCACTACAGCAGGCTGAGCTTCCTCCTCTTCCTCTGCTGTTTCTGCATCAGGTTCTTTCTTCACTTCAACTATAATATTTTCAATTTCACCAGTGTTCTGGTCTTCAACCTGAATGATTGCTGCAGCTGGAAGGGCAAAAACAAAGGAGGAGTGGGGGAAGAAAGAGATTATTTTACTGTTTCCAGAGCCAGCCTGCATGCCTCAAGCAGCTCTTTGGCAGATCCTTAAGATTCTTCCATGGCAAGGGAAGGTGAGGCCCACAGCAAGCACTGTCACATCAGTGGGGAGCGATTCACCCCACCTCACTCACCCAAGCATCAAGCATCTATTTTCTTGCCCCTTTATGAAGATGGGCTCCCAGGACAACAGGTCCAGTGTGCATTTTCATGCTAAAACATTTTTCAAACAATGGATTTTGTAGAATAATGAACGAAACCAAACCCGGTATCAATATATGGGCCTAAGGCAAAACTTAAACTTCAGAGGAATTCAGTGATAACGAATTCAGCATTAAATGTTTCCACAGAATAATTCCAGAAAGAAAACAGGCCACACTTTGTAGCACTGAGCAGACAGACAAGCCACTGAGGAAGCCACCACCTCCTTAAAGAATCGAACTTCCTGTCCTACTTTGAGCCTGAAATTTATTTACTTTGACTTTGCACAGTTACAATGTCTATTCTTAAGGACATCCTTGCAGAGCTGAAACAACACCTGCACCTTCCTTGCTCAAAACTAATGGCTGAAGCAAGTTCATTTGTGGCAACACCTGCAGAAGCTAACCCAGTAAGAACACCATGATGTTTTTACTGACAGCTGTTTTCCCAAGGACTGCATGTCAGCAGAGACACCATAACTGGTACAAAAAGAAACAAGCAGTTTGCACAAGAATGAAATGAAACAATACTAAACAAAAAATAACATCCTATCTTTTTTAGCATGGCCTGAAGTGGCCATGTTCCCTCATAACCAGGAAACCCTTGCAACAAATTTCAAGGTGAGTTTTTAGCAAGGTAGAGACAAGTATGGTTACCTACTTTTAAAATCTCATTTGACAGATCACATAATTATTTAAATTAATCTCAGAAGGGATCACATCTACAAGAAAGGCCAAATCCAAGGAAAAGGGTGCTCAAGCAAGCAGGGTAAGGTAAGCTTCAATTAGTGACTTACGCTGGGATTGTTTTGGTTGCGCGGCAGCTTTGCCTGGTGGTCTTCCTCTTCTTTTCTTACTGGGAGGTGGTGCAGGAGCCTCTTGCTCAACTTCTGGTTCAGCCTCAATTTCTACTGCTGTCTCCTCCTCATCTTCATTATCATCCAAATCTGGTTCAGCATTTTCCTCTGCAGGAAAGGATGTCAGATAAATCTTCAGTTTAAACAAGAATAAAACACATTCATCAACACAGAAGCACCATCAAATCCCATCCAAAAGGGATGGATTTGAAGGAGTCAACTCTGCTGAGAAAGAAGGCAAGTAAGGCCTTTATTCAGAAACTGTTGCCACAGATTGTTAATCTGTTACCCTCACTTAGAGGGAACAAGCTGTCCTTTAGAAAGCAAATGGCAATTTAATTATGTTGGATTATGTGCTAAAAGCTACTCTGTACATGCACAAAGGAGCTCAGAGACAACAGCACAAGGGAGACCAAATAACACATGGCTGGGCTACTCCCAAGCCCATCAGAGGGTCCAGTAGCCCATCCAAGTTCCACCTGCGCAACACAGAGGAGCACAGCATTGCACAATGAAGGTGGGAATTCACGGCTTCTGAGGAACAAACTTCTTGTTCAGGACACTCAAGGAGAGCCACCAGGTGTGAAACCCACCCCAGTGAGTCATGGGAAGCAGCTCTTGAGATCACCTTTGATACCATGGGGTGTTGGGGAATTCCTGGCTGGGACACAATGGCATGCAGGAGGAAGGCTACTTTGGATCACACAATTTACAGGGTTTAGGGAAGGGGATGAGGTGATTTCAAGAAGACTGGGGAAAATAGAGGGGCAAGAGGATAAAAGAGGTACATCCCACGTAAATTGCTGTAGCAGCCATTCCAGGATCTCTGTGAAATACAAGAACCCCAACAGACATCCAGTCTCCTACCCCTCAAGCTCTCTTTATTCTTCACAACACTCCTTAAAGTTAATAGGTGAGGACCATTGACACGTTCAGAACGCTCTGGGCAAAACCAGAGCAGACAAAAAGCAGTGAGAGATGTCCAAGAGGATAATATTGTTTGGACAGGAAAATGATTGCCCTTAAATGTGTAAAGCTGCTCTCTAGAGGAGTAGCTTCACTCAAGAATACATGGGCCACAAGGATACTTCCTTTTATCTGACTAAAGGGAAAGCATTTGATGCACGATTTTACAGTCACTCAAGGGATATCCCCCATGAGGAATTTATTTCCTGGATTTCTCAGGTCCCACCTTTTTAGAGGTTCTTTACAATCTCCCCTCAACTATCAACTAACATTCTGTCTAACGCTGGGCAGCCAGGAGACAAAACTATTGTTCACTATTTGGTCTTTCCCCCTTCCCTCCCCAAATTAACACAAATAGGTCTACTTCATCCAAGCTTTGCTCTTAAGTTTTAGGTATTTAGTAGCTGCCAAACCTCATGAAACTGCAGATCACCAAACAAACACAACAGTGAATAACGCAATTCCCCAAGCAGATGATTAGCACATCTTTCTTACAGCTACTCAGCTCTCACTGGTCAATTCTTCATATCTATCAAGTGACTCCTGAGCTCAACCCACACTTGCCACTTCCACTGAGGCTGAAGGGATTCCCTCAGCACAGAACCTGGGCATCATTCACTGCATATCATCAGCTCATTAACAAGCCTGACTTTTGACCAGCTTCCCCCACAAAAAAAACTGTTTTAAACCCAGACCAAACCAACTAAATAAAATGTGAGTTTTCAGAACAGGCTGAACTCCCAGGAAGATTTCAAATCAGATACTAGGAGTGCAATACTCCAGAATGCACTTGAGTTACCTTCCATCAGTTATTTTACCCTGCTTCCATTACCTATTCATGTTTCAAATGCACAATTAGTTAATTCACCGAATACATTTTTCCAGATATCTATACAAATGAGTTTAAGCATCAATTTCTATCGTTTTTGAACCAAACTTTGCAAATCATTTGATCATACTGATCCTAAAACTTGTTTGCCATGCCATGTGAGATTTTCAGATACACATTGTCTAGCCAGAAATACCCCTGTTCTCTCA
Organism: Sinosuthora webbiana; assembly: GCA_013397395.1. Taxonomy (NCBI): domain Eukaryota; kingdom Metazoa; phylum Chordata; class Aves; order Passeriformes; family Sylviidae; genus Sinosuthora; species Sinosuthora webbiana. The sequence continues at coordinate 40,302 of VXBN01004224.1, forward strand.
ACCTACACCCCTTAATTACATAAAGCACTCGAGATAAAAGACTAATCAGCAATACTCCTTTTGCAAAATCATCTTTGATCTTGATATTCTACTTGGCTCTTCCTACTGAAGATATGATGAAGTTTTTCCTGTATTAGGAGACTAGGACTGATTTTTTCCTTCAGATATAGTATTAATCTCCACCATTCCCTTGGATATTGCCAGCCTTCCCCCACAGAAGTAGCCAAACAATTCAGTGGTGGAGTTGTCTGGACATGCCACCCAGTAATGGTGAAGAAGGATCAAGTAACATTTCATAGCAGTGTGCTGCAGAACCATGCAGCTTCTTCTGGCACGCTGAAAAAAATTACCAGAGAGTTTCCCACACAGGCAGGAGAGGAATGGCACAGCTGACACAAGGGGTGTCAGACAGTGTTTTTTAAACTACTGTCTTGGAACAGGCCTGGGACAGCAGAATCTGTATTATCCCTCACAGGCAGTTCATCCCTCTGTACTTGGCCATGTATCACCATGTTCTGTGTTTGCCAACCAGACAAGACTCTTTCAAGTGCCAGAAGAAACCTGCAGAACTGGCAAACCAGCAGCTAACACACACAGTGATTCACAGACCTGTAATTCTCAGAAGGTACTAAGCTCTTCTTACCACTATCAGAAGAATCTTCTTTCTTAGAACGCATCTTTCTCTTTCGGCCACGTTTGCCTTTCTTTGTCTCTCCTCCATTCTCTCCTTCCCCACCATCTAGGCCAGAGCAGTTATCAGCATGTCTGGCCATTGTGTTCTACTCAGTGAAAGATTAAAAACATAAAAAAAGTTAAAACATGCATTAAATTCAAGATCAGACATTGTGGCTCTGTATTTTCAAACACATTTCTGGTGACTGTGTCTTTTGCTTTTTGTTTTAAAGAGAGATTCTTTAGGGGGAATGCGTATATTCATTAACTTTATGAATAAAGTTGCATTTCCACATTGCTCATGTCAACACAAATGTGTGTTGGTACCAACTCTGAATTCTCTCTCCTCTCTTTTCCTCTCAGAGAGAAGGGCTCTTTTAAAAGATTCGTATTTTACCCTGTACCTCACCCATCTTTCATTCTGGGTAAACACTTCCCTCCTCTTGGCTAAAAAAGCCTCATTCCACCCCAACCCTCCCCAGTTCAAATATATTCCCTTACCCTGCGAGTGAATGTTTTGCCACACTTGGAGCAGACAAAGGCAGCAGGGACAAAGTTGGGATCATGGTATCTCTTGAAGTGCATGTCAAGGAGCTGCTTCTGGCGGAAGGTTTTATCACAATGGCTACAGGCATAAGGCTTTTCTCCAGTATGGGTCCGTTTGTGCATGACCATGTGCCGCTCCTGGCACCGACAGGAAAAACGGAAATTTGCGTCAATGGATACAGAAAAGTGAATTTTCAGCTGAAATGAGGCTGAAATTCTATGGTTAACATCAGGAAAAGCATGATTCCACAGCAATGCGAGAAAATCTTGATAGATGTTCATATAATATTCAGTCCTAGCTGCTTCCATCCTATACGGACTCTTATCCCTTGGTCAATGGGTACAGCAAGGTAGTGAATTAGAAGGTTCTTCTCTACAGGACAGAATCACACCACGAAAAGGCCACTTTTACTCTCCTTTACACCCTTCAAAAAATTTAGACAGCTAATTTGATCTTGACAACTCATCAAACCTAACAGCTAAGATTTCCATCCCACACTTTCAGCTGCTGTCCTAACACTCCTAAGGGGTGCCAGTGCCCCCAGCTTACCTGTCTGCAGGCATAATCACACTGGTCACACTTGAAGCGCTTCTCGTTCTTGTGGGACTTTTGATGCTGGATGAGGGCATACCTCTCATGGAACACAGCGTCACAGTAGCGACACTTCTTGCCCTGCTCAATGTAGGAATGCTGCTTCCGCAAGTGGACACCTACAGGAAAAAGAATCAAAAGCTTTCATCACAACCAGGGCTTTCCAAGCATCAAAGATGATCCCACGGTTCTTCAGTGATCCTCCCTCCCAAGCTCAGCTGAAACGGTAGAATAGTTAATTTAGGATTCAACTAAAAACCTGAAGGACTTGCAAGTAAAACCAACTAGAAAAATTTCTAGACAGAGAAAGAGCTTGCAGAAAACCCTATTAAGATTTTCCACAGGATTGCAGATTTGATTATTAGTTGCAATCTGTGCTGATTAAGGATTTGAATTTGATGACACGTGATCATCAAACTAAAGTGTCTTGTGGACTGTTATGTTTAAGACTAACTTGAATTGCCTGGATACAGTCAGAAGCCGGGTAATTCAGTGGAGGAAACAGGATTTTCTGCAGGATTAGAAGTCAGAGTGACAGGACTAGAAGGCAATAGGGATACCAGCAGATAATCCCCAACAGAGATTTTAGTCACTTCTTTAAAATCCTCCAACTAAGAGCATACCACAGCTGCACGAGGTAGCTTAGGGCAGATTAAAGCATTATTAGAAGAAAAATTCTTCATAGCTAACATCAGTCTTCCTCTGTTGTAGATCAGCTTGTTTGCTCCTGACATCAACTGCCTGCCTCTCACTGTAGCACTTGTTTTTACTGGAAAGGAGCCTGCCTTCCCATTACTTGGGTGATAATTCTGTTTAAAGACAGAAAGTTCTGCCAAATCGTGGCTCCTTCCTTCCCCTCAGCTGCTCTGGCCACGATATTGTTTGTCACCTTCTAGAAACGTAAGAGCTTGCCTGCTGGAATCACACTGGGTACTGCTCTCTAGATGAGGAATGTCCTACTGCAAGGACTCAGGGCTTTTTTGAGCACACAGCTCCAAATCATGAAAAGTTAAATGCTTGGTCTAATCCAAACCTTTTAACTTGATGAAAATATCTCTGCATGAAACTTAATGGCCTCCAATGTGCAGGAGGTTAAGCCAAGTGATTTTGCTTTTCAGATCCCAATCCTTACGCTGTCAAAATCTCAGTCCAAGTTCAATAAATGCCTTGTATCTATGGGCAAACAGTAACTTACCTATGCTGGGAAAAAAAATTCAAACAATGAGAAGAAACTGAAAATTGTTCTAACTTGGAGCAGCTATGGTAAGCTAAAGGTGTGTGTTACCAGGCCCAGATGTGAAACTGTGCTTCATGTTGTGCAGTTACCAGACTGGGTACTGGGTTAAGAGACAGCAGTTGGGTTATGAGAACTCTGATTCTGGGAAGTTTTGTACCATCTTCCGCAAATGGCACGGTTGGGAGACACGTACCCAGGTCACTCTTTCTCGCTATAACAGTATCACAGTGAGGACAGTGGAATTTGGCCACATTCTCCGTGTGCTTCTGCAAAATGTGCATCTTCATGGTACCGCTCTGAGTGAAGCGAGCATGGCAGATGTAACATTCATATGGCTTCTCTCCTTCAGGAACAAAAGGAAAAAATAGAACAAGTACTTTTATTAAAAAGAAATCTCATCAAGAAGTCCCAAAAAACCTCCCGGAAACTTGAAATACACAGCTAGACTACAGAACTGGTAATTCTACAAAGCGCTCAATAACATCTTTCTCTGCAAGTTGTAGCTCCAGTAAGCATCTTTCTACAAAGAAACTAAAGTTGAATCCTTAAGGAAGTTAAATTATTCTTACTCTGAGAAATGCAGGCAAGACCTACATGCAGGCTGCCAGAGGAGAGCAAGTGACATCAGATTTTTTTGGCGTGGAAGTTCTGAATGTTCATGTATACATAAAAGGGCATCTTTCCCCCCTTCAATTTTAGCAATATGATTAATTTGGCACTGCAGTAACATTCTGTGCTAAAATCATCCCTATTTATATTGAAGAAAAAATAGCATTTTTATGAACTAACATGCATGGGATGCTTTTAAAAATGCACTGAAGCATGAAACTGCAAATGGCTCTACTCTTCAACTAGAACACTGCAAACAGAAGTTTATTCTGTTCATACTAGAGGTGCCTGCATTTTAGCACCTCACAGTCAAACTAGAAATCAGAATCCTCCAAGCTCTTTTCTCAGTGCAGTAATTTCATCAGGTTATAAATCTGCAAGTGCTTACAAAACATGGTGCATTCTCCACAGCTACACACTTATAAACGTTTTCTATTAACTGCACAATAATATTTGCTTGCTGTGTGTCAGCAGACACTGTAGCCTCAGCACTGACACTAAGAGAATATGGCATCAGTACCGGAGTGGGTCCTCATGTGCCTCTTCAGTTTGTAGGTGTCTCTGCTGGCGTAGCTGCACAGGCTGCACTGGAACGGGCGCTCCCCGGTGTGCGAACGGATGTGGCGTTTCAATTTGCTAACCTGGAAGCCAAGAGCAGGAATGAAGTTAGTACAGATGAGCTAGGCCAGATTGCCAAAACGACAAGAAACCAGTCAAGAGTTTAAGGCAGTTTATATTTACTTAGGCACTAAACCAAACAAGCACATTTCAGTGACATTTTCCTGCTGCACACAGCCACTTACTCCTGCCCACTCTACCTCACCTCCCAGCTTCGCTCCCAGTCTTGCCTGATGCTTGTTCCCACTCTCACTGAGGCCTGATTTAGACTCTGTGCTCACCTTACTGTTATTGACCATCTCAGCATCTAAAGACACCCTAAATTTTAAAATATCCTGGGGACACACAGGGAAGTGGTGTGGGGAAGCAGTGGGGGGAAGCTTAATTCTTTTCTTTTCCTGCTTTTATTTAGAAGGTACAAACCCAGCTCAAAGCAAGAACACCAACAGTATGGCATTTTCTACTCCAGCCTGATCACGCTGCTTAATCACCAACTTATGCCTACAAAAAGCAGCATGACCTCATAAGGACCAACTTGGTTATTCTTTCCTAATTTATACTATGAAAACCTCTGCAACATAACTTACTCAGCACTCAAACCACAGGACCTGAAGTGACAGCACTGCAGGCACAGCGTGGGCAGGAAAAAAAACCCTGAAGCCCCTATTCAAGCTCTCCCACTGTAGCCTTCTTCCACTGCAGACATCCCATTTTTTAAAATTATGTTGCTCATCACCTGGCTCAAATTTCCTTTCACAATATAAAAGCTACCCTATAAAATATCTAACAATACTGCATGGAGGGAAGGCATTCAAGAATGTCTAATCTGCTCACCAAGTTAAGCTATCATCTAACATTAGCAAAGCTGATTTTACCAATACTGAGACAAAGGCTCATTTAGCTTTAGTTTTAGCTACAGACACCTTCATGGCATAAACAGATGACGTGCAGAATGCATGTTTCTAAAATGGGAGGGGCACTGTGGACTGAAAGGACATCCCACTGCAGCAGGAAATATCTGTCTCCTTTAACATGAAGCACACTACAATTCCTGCAATCAGCTTAAAGGACAAACCATTTAAGAAACCGTGACTACTATTGTCTCCAGAGAGGAAATGGATATCACCTAGAATTTCTGTAAGTGATGCCAAACTGCTTTCTGATTCACTGAGGAAACCCCACCATTCGCTTCCCAAGGCAGCCCTGATTTACAACTTCTTTTGCCCAGAGCCCTTCAACCAAATGGCCAAAGAGGAAATGCCTAAGAACAGAGTTTGTAGCAGATGGTGAACAAGATTTGAAGCGCACAAGGAAGCACTGAGCACTGTAACAAGTCCCATACCTCCACGCTGGCATAGTCACACATGGAACATTTGAATGGTTTCTCGTGGGTGTGTTTGTAGCGGCGATGCCGAACCAACTCTCCACTTGTCACAAAGGCCATGTCGCAGTCTGGGCACTTGTGAGGGCGAGTACCTAACGGTGTGCAGCAGGACAGGAAGACAGTGAAACAGAGATTTAGTGACAAAAGAAAATATGAGACAGTGCTGGTTGTGGATTTTTTTATTTTCTGTTTTTAAAGTGAATTAACAAGACTGCTTTCATGTTTTGCAAAGATTAAATTAGAGCAACAGAATGAACAAAAGTTAGAGGTTTTGTATAAATAACTAACAGATTTAAGATCTTAGAGAATTAATATACTTTCAGTGAGGAAACAGACTTCTTTATTTTTGTACCACTTGCTTGTTTACACATTAGACACCAGCTAGTTAGCAACAGCTTCAGTAAGCAGAGAAAATGAGGGATTATGAATTACACTTTTTTTGGCAGTAGGGCACAAGCTGAAAACACAAATGCTAATGCCCAAGGCAAAGATAATATTTCTGTAACTTCAGGTAACTTGAGACCAAGCCCAGGATCAATTTTGTACCTGTGAACAGGATAAGCTCTGCACCTGACCTGGCCAAGCAGAAAACAACTACACTGTTTCCTCTTTTTTTAAAGGAAGAAACTTCCTTTAAACAGCTTGTTCCGTAAGAGGAATTAGGAAAATAAGAAGGGTCTTTCTCCAATCTATTCTGATGGCAGAGCAGATTCTACAAAAACAATGCCTGCAAAACCAAGAGTACCTGTGTGAGTGTTGAGGTGGTTCCTCAGCAATGTGACTGTCCGGAAAGCCCTGCCACAGAGATGGCACTTGTGTGGTCTTTCATCGGTGTGGCTTTTCATGTGGCGGTCCAAGTTGGAACGACGCGGACAAGTGTAACTGCACAGTTCGCACTGGAATGTCTTCTTTACACCTGCCATGAAGGAAATCACCTTTAGGCTTTGACAGTACTGTGGTTTACTGTGTAAGGTAAGAGGAAATATTCTTGGGGGGTGTAACTACTGCAAGGAATCACCATGCACCACTAAATCCAACTGCATTGCCTGTGGCTGGTTTGGATCCAATTTTCACTGGTATGCCAGCACTTAATGTTCTTTCTGCACTCTAAAAAGGGCTCCTTAACTTACAGTTTTAACAAAAATCAAACACACTTATTACTGTATTTTGCACCATCTATCTTACCCAGCAATTGGTTAGGAAAAAGCCCACAGAATTAATTATACCATTGGCTCCCGATGTAAAACATAGGACATGAACTGTTACATGTGTAGTACAGGAAAGAGAACAACCTTTTCAATCATAGTTGTATACGAATATCAATGCCATAATATCATACTTGAAGAAAATGATCTCCCAGTCAGCCTACAGAGTGGAGAAGGGAGGTGTGCCCAAGAAACACTGCAGTCAAGCACTATTACATTGTGAGCAAGCAGCACTGGGCATGTCTGCTCTCCTCCTACTTGCACATATTCATTCGCCTCAATCACACTGCAATCACCACAACAAAAGCATTTTCAAAATCCATTTGTAGATGGGGAACTTACCTTTCTTTTTAATTTTTGTTGGTTTTGGTGGCTTCATATTGCCCACCACCTTTTCTGCATTAACCTCGGACAACAAACCCTCTTGCTGCTCCTCTTCAAAGTCATATACAGAGACATCCACATCTTTGCCTTCCTCAGTGTAGCGAAGCTTACTCTTTTTGTTTTTCTTCGTTTTTTTGGCTGGTGGCTGATAGTCTGGATCTTTTTGCCAATTGGGATCTTCCTGTGGCTGAAGCTCACCTTGTTCCAGTGTCTCCACCTCACCATTTGCACCCACTTTCACAACTTGGAAGCCTTCTGGTAAAGGGAGAGTGTGACAGATCATGGGCTCCCCCTCCTGCAGGCCTCCTTTGGAAACCTCATTTTCATAAGCTCCCTGCAGTTCTTCCACAGACGTGGTGGCAACAGGTACAGTCACTGGTACAGGTACTTGGACCAGCTGAAGCTCACCAAGGTTTATAGGCTGCTCTTCCATATTAACAACCTGAAGTGTTATGATCTGCGTGTCATCCACAGTAGCCTCAGTTTCTTGAGGCACTGCACCTTCCATTACTTCGGTCTTCATTTGAAGAAGAGTTGGATCCAGCTGATCCATCATCACCATCTGCACCCCACTGCTGACATCCTGCACCACTTCACTTCCATCTGCTTGGTTTGGTGGTATATGACAAGCATCATCCTCTTGTCCACCTTCACGGCGTCTTTGATAGGTTTTCCTCTCTTTTCCCTTAATGAAAGTTTCTGATTCCTCCACAATAGCGTCGACTGCTTCACCTTCCATTTCACCCTCCTGCTGTAAAAACAAGAAAATGAATGCTGCACACTATCCAACGTATTTAACAACTGCACAAACCCCACAGAAGAACAAGTCACCCAAATAGAAACACCCAACCCATCCCAATCATATTCAGGAAATAGGAGCTGAGAGCTGTAGGTCTCTACAAGCCCATCACCACTGCAAACCAAGGCAATCACAGAACGCTGTCTGCAGTGAGACAACTGTGTCAGCTTCTTGGAAAGGAAGGAAAGCAAGGAAGAGATTAAGTGATATGCGTGTTCCCATTTCTCAAAGACCACAAATCCCACCAGCAAGATGCACAGCAGTATTATTCCTTACGGAGCTTGTTTAATCATTTCACATAGCAGTACCAGAGGCAGTCTGTGGCTATAAATTTTAAAGGTACAAAATTACCACACAGTTAAAATCAAAAAGCCAACCTTGAGGAAAGTACTACATTTGAGAACTGCCAAACTTTTCCAGGAAGGCACTAAGAATTAAGCACAAGAACATAAGTTGCACTTATTTCACATCAAACTACTATTACTTCAAGTCTAAACTCCTCTGAACAACATAAGGACATAAAGGAGTTAGGCAAGTATGTCTCCTGTAAGCAGCCTGGAGTTCAATTCCTGCTCCTACCTCTGGCACTGCTGGGCCCTGAGTGGATCTGAAGATGCACTGTGCCCTCCCTCCTCGGCTGAATAAGCCATAGCAGAAGACACAGCTCAGGTAAAATCTTAATTCAATGTAAATGATGTGGACTCTGAGCTGGTTGGACTCTAAGGATCTCATGATCTCTCTCTCTGTGTTAAATCCATCCATACAGTCACAAACAACACAGAAGCTCAGCATTTTGGTGGGCCTTGAACTGTAACTCTGACAATTGCTGCATGCAAACATAACACTGAGATCTGTGCCACCTCAGATCACCCAGTGTTCTTCACTGCAGATGGGAAAAAATATTCAACTCCTATATTCTGATTATGCAGGAAGGTTGTTTCAAGAGTAATACGAGCTAAAAGAAATTATCATTTTGCAGCTGTTTTTTTCCCAAATGAAAGGAATAAGATTATAGTAAAGGAGCATTTTGTAAATGCGTCTCTGTTCCAGGTGGTTTACTTTGTAAAAATAAAAGGAGGTCCCTAACCACACCAAACACTTTCCCTGCATCAGGGTACCATTTCTTATACCCCTCATTAAGCATTAAAAAGGTACCAAGGTCAATTTTGGGCAAGAAGAAAGTAACAAAAAAGCCAGCTTCCTTACTAAGCCTGTGAAAAATTCCTGAATCCAGTTCCAGATTTGCTAAGAGACTTCTGCGTTTTCCCATTAGACTGACTGGCCTCTCAGACCAGCTAAGTGAATTAATATAAATATTTAATCTCCCTTACTAACTCAACACTTTAAAATCCCCATACTATTTTCAAATATCTACGCTTAATCTTGTGTACTCAATTTTGATTTTACACAAGGCATAAACATGAAGCACAAGTCTCCATTAGCTTTAAAAATTATAAGACATGTAATTTCTATTTTTAGAGAGTTCTTGCTTTTACTCTACTGTCTTTTCTAGCATCCTCCACTTCTGCCGTGAAAACAATAAAGCTTGAAATGTTGTTCTTCAGCCTGCCCAGGCTAGGGACATAAATTAACGTCCTGTCTTGACACTCGTGATGTCGTGGGCAGCCACAGTCTCCAGAGGGCACCAGATACCCAGGAATGCCGACATATGGCTTCGTGCGCGCTCCCTGCAGGGATCCCGCCTCTCCTTCCCTTTACCACCCGTCAGCTTTTCAAGTCGGAGCAAATCCATATGGACAAACAGCTGAAGTACACGAGATGATGTAAGTACTTAACACCAGACAGCAGGCAATCAGAACAGAGCAGGTCTTTGGCTTACAGCAACTGCAAAAGTGTTTTACAATTGTATTAAGTATTTGCAGGGAGACTTCCCAGGTGACCAACAGTGTCTGAACAAATAAAGGAAGAACACAGCTAAACAACACATAAAAATGTGATAAATGGGCAAGGAGGTAACAAAATATGCACGAGGGAGGGGAAAATGGCACAAGCCCATCTGTAAAGTTCATGCAACTCTGGTGCTGAGCAGAGGTCTGCAACCTTGATACAAGCACAGGCAGCTCTGAGCAGAGGTGGAGCCCTCACAAAGACCTTCGCATTCACAGTCACTATCAGTTGGTAACAATACTGCTAAGTCACCTGAAAGCAAGCAAACAGGCCAAAATTTGCCAGTGTCCTCTATGATTCTTTAGTGGAGTAGTACAAAGGCATCGCTTCTGACTTGTAAAGCAGAAAATCCTGTGTCCACCAAGGAACAAGCCACTGGCATACATGAAAACTTTGGCATATGGCTCACACTGTCAAGAAGTCCGCCAGCCTAGGAATGCAGGTGTACAGGGAGGCCAAGGAAATGCCTGCAGCAAGACTCAGGTTAAAGGCACTCACAGTGAGGGGTGTACCTGTGTGAAAGGAATGGATGGATTCTTACAGCCGTCCGGTAAAGAAACTCAGACCCCGCTATTGCTCCCTGTCCCTCTGTCACCTCTCACCCCGTTTTCTGTCGCGCGGCTATCGCGGGTAACACGGCGGGGCACGGCTGCCCCCGAGCGGCGAGACGCCGAACAGCACCGGGGCTGGGGCTGCCGCCTCCCTCCCTGCCCGCCACTGCACCGCGACCCTGCCACTGCACCGCGACCCTGCCACTGCACCCCGATCCTGCCACTGCACCCCGACCCTGCCACCTCCATCCCTGCCTGCCACTGCACCCCGCCCCTGCCACCTCCACCCCTGCCTGCCACTGCACGCCGACTCTGCCACCTCAGTGTCACCTCCATCCCTGCCTGCCACTGCCTCCTGACCCCGCCACCTCCAAGTCACCTCTCTATCCCTGCCGGCCCCTTCCACTGTGCCAGGATATGCTGCATCCTGACACTGCCACTTCTACTGTCTCTTGTCTGCTGCTGCATCCTGATCCAGACCTCCTGGCCTCCAACACTCAGCACATGGATCAGCATTTACTCCTGCCTATTCCCAAGTACCCACTATTGTTCGTTCCTTTCCATCAAAGTTAGTGCATCTGAAAATATCTTGTTTTAAACCGAACTCTTCCCACAGGGAAATGTCACAATATACTAAATGTCATATTAACAACATATAAAAACACAGAAATACATAGGAGTCATCTTGATGCTTTGGACAGCTCAAAAATCCCATGAAACAGCTGAGATTTCCTCTGAAGATGAAATTTCAAACTTCTTCAACTGCGGGGTGAGGACACAGGATGTACCTTAAATTTGAGAGGAAAATAAGCTCTCTGTAAAGACTCCTCCTCTGCTGCAGTGAGCTTTGCACTGGCTGTCCATGCCATTTTTCATTTACTCTGTCTTGAACAATTTGCTACTTTTTTTACTTTTTTTTTTCCTTACCCTAATTCTCCTTTTTCATAAAGTGAGTCTCACGGGCAAGTTTTGTATTTATTGGAGGACATGTGTCATTTGCTATGATAAGATCATTATAGCAGAACACCAGGAATAAAAACTGCAGAGTTTCTCTCAACTTTTTATTTCTGTCTTTTGTCTCCAGCTCTCTTCCTACCAGGTACTGCTACCTTACACCAACAGCTCAGTTCCACAATGACTGAATCTAAAAAGGAAAACAAAGCAGCAGGTTAAAAGATGCAGTAAATCAAGACTGAAAAAAAGCAAAAGAGAAAAATATTCCACAATAAGGAGAATGACCAAAAAAAGACCAAAGAAGATCTGAAAACACAATTCCCACTAATAGCTCAAGCCAGCCTTTACACAGGGGCTCACTCAGCAGGCTCTACCAAGAGACACTGTGACACCAGTGCTCCGTGCACTGCCACAATCCAATTAGCCAGGTAAGGAGCTGTGACATCCAAACAACAGACCTAAGCTTGCTCAGACAACTGACAGACAGCCCATCTAAAAAGCTGGAACAAGCAGAAATAAGAAATGCTGTGCATTTCATACAAATGACACTTCATTCAAATGAAAGGAATCAAAAGGTTGCTTGAGAGAAAGTAATTTAGTGCCAACTGTCCTACTGATTACAGCACAGGGGAGTCTCAGCCCAGATACACTCACTTTCTTCCCAATATCCAATCTAACCATGTCCTGTGTCAGTGGGAAGCCATTCCCTCTTGTCCTGTCCTTTCATGCCCTTGTCCCTCTACAGCTCTCTTGAAGCCCCTTTAGGTACTTGAAGGGAATTGTAGAAGCATTAAAAACATATATATATATCTATATCTATCTCCAACAGGGTTTATAGACAACAGACTTTTTTCTCCTGTTTGCAGTCCACACATGTCTGTGTAAGTATTTAAGGGCATGAGCAGATGCAGATTAACTGCAGGAGTGCTTGGCCATTCTCCTTCCCACCATGAAACAGCTGGATCTTTTCCCTGAAAAGTCTCCCAGCTAAGCACAGATGAAGATAAGGCAGTTTAACAGGGAGGCAGTCTTTCCATTTCCATTTCCTCCAGCAAAGCAACCCCGGTAAGAGATGAACATGGCATGAGCGTAACTTACTCTAAAGCAGACAGACATACATCCAAACAGGCCAGCTGAGCCTTTCACATGCAAAACACCGAAGAGTTACAATCAACACGAAAAACCATAACATTGGGTAAGTTTCTTTCACTAAGTAATTTTCCCTCAGTAAAAACTTAAGGCCTTCATTTGTTTATGGCAATCAATTCCATACCCACTGGTTATGACTGCTACACCCATCTCCAGCTGTTTTCTCATTTCCTCCTTGTCACTTACAACACTGGTACCAAAGACAAACAAGAAGAGTAAAATGGACAAACACTTATTGCAGCTTTAAACAAAAAAAAAAAAAGAGCAATCTCATTAGCCCACTATTAAGCAATTATTCTGAGAAATATTTCAGCATCTTGGAGGGCATAAGGGAAAGCAAAAAACCTAGAAGAGAAAAGCAAACTGCACCACAGGTTAAGAAATGTTTTTGCTTTTCCTCTGCATGAAAAAGGCCCTGTCATGATTAAGCCCGAAGAAATACATAAACCAGATAGGGGAATGAGAGCTGCAATTGGAAAATGCAGAGTTGTAGAAGGATGGTTTCCTTAACTGCTGACCCTGTGAAGGGATCAGAGAAGACAGTCAGTGTTGGTGGTGATTGCCGAACCAAGGTGTCTGTGCTGGGAGGTTGGTCTAAATAGGGCAAGAAGAGCACATTGCTCCAGGGAGCGATTCAAAGCTTTCAAGTGGATCCCTACGCTAAACTAACATCTAGAGGAACCCGCTTTTTCCTCACTAACAAGACAGGAGACCAGATTTTTAACTTGTGTAATAGTTTCATGGTCCCTGTAAGACAGGTAGACACTGACTCACTGTCCAAAGAGCTGCTCTCAGCTTCTTCCTTCACAGTGACAGAATAATTCACCATTATCAAATTGATCAAGAACTAATTCCAGCTGAAAACTAATGCAGAGAAAAACAATTCTGTTAGAGCATGTTCAGTTCCTGACCCAATTCCTCACACAAATGCTTGGGTAGAGGAAAAGGGATCACCAGGGCCACCTTAAGCTGCAGTGCCAGCATAAAGCTGTCAGCAAACCACGGCACCAGGAACCTTGTGTTTGGTGAGCTAGGTGGCTACACTGAGCTGTGTCCCTCCACTCTGTGCCATCCACCCAGGACACCCTACAGTGAAAGTGCTTTCTCTCAAGCATACTGCAGCCCTCTGGGTTAGTGAGTCTGTGGGCAAGCAAAGAGTCTGAATTCCATAGTATTTATCCGTGACCAGATTCCCTTCTGTATTTTATTCACCAAGTTTGTTACCTGCAAACCAAAGTCACCTTTTATTTATGCTCCCGTGAAGGCAGCACACTTTGGCCCAGATATTAAAGGTGATCTTTACCTTCAATTCCCTACAAACTCCCAAGGGCACAGCCAAGTCTGTCCTTGGCTACAGGACACTCCCCACAGCCAGCCTGGTGCAGTTAGAATCAAAATCCATCTTGTGCCATTTCTCTACTTCACCACTTTTCTTTTTTCCCTGCTCCTCCTGTAACCTACAGAAGAAATCTTCCTTGCTACTCCTGCTCAGGGATCCCAACAGAGCTCTTTCCAATTTCATTGTGTCTCATGAAATGATGGAAAGCAATGAGAGGCTTCATTCAGCACTGACCCCTATTTTTCATTCAGCATGTAGCACACACCTGTGATCTCCTGCAATTACTCAGAATAAAGCTGACCTTTCACTTTGGATCAGAAACTCAGGGAGTTCATGCAAGACATGGAAACAAATATACCCAGGGCCCCCAGCCAGGCAGAAGGAAACTCAATTCCACATCTTTCCTCAGCTGCTTGCTGAACAATCTCCCTCTTAATCCTTGCACCTGACAGTGGCAGAAAGCCCCAGATCAGGGCTCTTCCAGAACTAATACTGCTAATTCTGCTGTAATAAGCTGCAGCCTACAATGGAGAGAAGAGCAGATACAGTAATACCAACTGCTTGAAACTTGCATTGTGGAACAAAGGATAAAAAAAGTCACTGCAGTTACCGACAACAAATCCCACACATATTCAAGTCACTTGGGATATCCTGTAACCTGACAAGGAAAGCCTTGATGAAGAAAGCAGACTGATGAAAGCATTTCAGCTTTACTGCTGGAAGAATAACTTTTCCCTTGCTTTTTAGATTAGGAGAATTAAAGGTCTATTGAGAATGTAATAGGAACAAAATTAGTCAACGTTCTTAAAATCTGTTCCATTCTTCCTTAATTTCTCCTTCCATTCTTATGTAACATTCTTTCAAATCTTAGTTTTATTTTTCACTATTTCTTGCAATAACTGCTAGTGCATCTCACTAGATGACACTAGGTCTTTATTCATTCAGAGAATTCTCTACTGAAAGCTGGGAAATGTAAGTGAAATATACTCTCGATAATTTTTTAGAAGTTTCCCTTCTTAATTTAGTAAGGAAGTCATCATGTTTTGCTAACCTTACAGTCCATTTCAGAAGGACAAACACAATCTAATCAGGTGTAGAATACAGGAAGACTTATACTTTAAAAGAAGCAATCACAAAGGAATTTCTTTTTAGCTAATGTTAGATCATAAAACTAATCAGTCCCTCCCTTTTACAGGTCTTCATAATATAAAAGTGATGAAGGAACTCATGAAAGACCATCAGAATACTTAGAAGTATTGAATTGAGAATCAAAAATTATTTCAGGTTAAACAGCCTGTAAAATCCACTGCCACAGAAAGTGAAGTCTTATACCACAGGTAGACACTGGAAAAGATTCTTAGTTTTATCAACAAGTATTTGTGGTCATTTCTCCTATCACACATTAATTTAGGCTTTCATTTAGGCTGCTGGGAAACTGCTAACAGCAAAAGAAGATATTCCTTCAAAA
Source organism: Sinosuthora webbiana (assembly GCA_013397395.1). Taxonomy (NCBI): domain Eukaryota; kingdom Metazoa; phylum Chordata; class Aves; order Passeriformes; family Sylviidae; genus Sinosuthora; species Sinosuthora webbiana. The sequence continues at coordinate 55,717 of VXBN01004224.1, forward strand.
TAAGTCTGAGCAGAACAGGATTCTTTGGCCATCTGATGTAGGGTTGCATCATACCGAAATGGCAATACCAGCCACTCCCACACCTGAGAAAAGACCTGTGCAACAAGTTTCATGGCATTCTGGAGACTTCATAATAAGTATCTGGATTTTGTTTTCCTCTCAGGCTTCATCTAGATGAACAAATATCCAAGAATAAACTTCTGGGGAACAGCTACTTCTTTTATCTTTGCACAAGTACTCATTAAGTAGTGATATTCTACCAGGACAAGGGAATTCAGGCTTCAAATTGGAGGAGCAGAAGTGCTTATCCATGGGATGGTAACTTGGGTCCTACCCCATGAACAATTGCTGCCCATGCACTATTAGTCACCTCACAAATCACACCCTGATGCACATAAGGAAAACTAAAGTCAGTGCTAGTTAACTTAATGTCAGGCTGTGAAACAGAGAGCTGCAGTTTACTGTTGTTGCAGCAGGGACAGGAAATTCCAGGAGAGTTTTGAAAGCACCTATGGAAGAAGGGTGGTGGACAAGACAAACTCCCAGAGTCTAAATTAAGATATCCTTGCTTTTGAATCACAGAAAAGTTAGTCTGAATTAGTAAGTGTTGGAGCAGACAAACAGAACCAAACCGAGGTGAGTCCCTTAAAGTAACCCTCATGCTGAAATTTTAAGAAGCTTCATTGTTTTACACACACCCCTAATTCATTTGGACTCCTATTCCAAATATTCTCATACACCAAGACCTAAAAGTGCTACAATCAACCTTCAAAGCAGATGAAGCAAAAAAAAAAAAAAAAACAAAATCCCACAAAGGCACTCGACCTTGGAAGAAAAATCCCCTTTCTCCCAGGAAGCAGTAAGGTCTCATTTCCAAACATACCCAACTCTGCAGAGAAACCACTCCTGCCTTTAAACTGCCCACTCATTCTCTCCATCAGCCCAACTATTCCTCATGTTAGCACAAGCACTTTCAAGACTGCAGCTACTGGTCAGGAAACGAATCCAGGCCAGAACTCATCAAGCCAAGGATACTTATTTCCATCCCTAGGTCTCTGGTGTGCCCCAACACTCAGGGCAGCCAAAAGAGAAGCAGGGCAAAAGGGTTTCTACTAGCATAATGTTAAGCTTTATGTACTACTGCCTCAGCATGGAACACATACCACACTTTAAACCCCCTCAATTTACATTTATGTTCTTGACGCTTCTGCACTTCTGCCTGGACTGATTTGTTCTCTTCATGCTGGCTATTCTTCATGCAGCTCCTGAGGTCAGAACTCACTCTGGAACAGAACAGATGAACTAGTGAAACTACGCAAAAGAGAAAGGTAAGGGGTGGGGGGAAAGGGGGTAAATAAAAGCAGTGTTCAATATTTAATGCTTGTTTAACAAAAGGTGTAGTCCCACACCCCTAAGAGAGCAGCACTGATAACTGCTTGAGGACCACTTCACTTACCAAAAGAGCCATAAGCAAAACCAAAGGAATATTTTAATCAGTTTTAATACTTTCACTAAGATAATTTAACTCATTTTAGAAGCTTCTCTACCTACCTGTTCTCAAACTCTTTAGCATTTACAGTTCTGACAACCTAAAGCTCCAGATGCCTCACGTCAGATTACAAGTGCAACATGACATTTTAGAGCCAGCTCTGCCTACTTCAGATGGCCTTTTCCTCCTGTGCTGTGGAATAGCACACTGCACACTGAAGGAGTTTTTATCACTGAAGAGGTGTCAATGACAGCAAGTATCACTCCTTACACATGGTCAATACAGCAGTGGATATACTGCATGCATCAAATAACAAAATCAGCTCTATCACAGTTCTAACCTTGCCACCCTGAGGAACAGCAGCCTCTGCTCACTGAAGCAAGCTTCATTACCCTTATCAATTAAGGGCTTAAAATAGTCACGTTTACAGAAATACAGTATTTACAAAACAACACATTACTTCTTCCTGTAATCCTTGTCAGTCTGCAGTGTGCACACGTGCTAAAAAACCTGGGAATGGTAAGGAAGTCCAGAGGAGTAATTCTCAAGAGAGGCATGTATTCTTGCTGCATTCAGTGAGGAGGGCCAAGCAGTGTTGGATTTCACACCCTTTGAATTTAAGTGCTTCACCTCCAAGTTCTTCTGTCATTTACTTAGTACAAGGCACTCAAGTCTGGGTCCTGGCTGCATTTTTTACTTGGCAAGTCTATTTTTAATTGTTTATCAGCTTCAAAGAGCATTACTGCTAAGAGGTTTGTTGGAGCTGTGGATGGTCAGTGATAATGAGCTTTTAAAAAAATCTGGAAATTATCTCTTTTTATTTAACACTCACTCTGCAAAAATCACAAATGCTACATACAAGCTCTGATCAGGAAAGAGGATGCTCAGAGGATACAGGGGTATGCTCCACTGCTAAGGGCATATTAAGACTGCTGATGCAAGCTGCATCCTCGCCAGGTTCTGTGCTGGGCGACCCTGGAAAAGATTTCCTGAACTTTACTCGAAACTTGTCAATTAACACAGAAAAGCCTCAAGAGTGAAGGACTTCTCCCTTCAGACAACACTTGATACAAAATGAACACCTCTCATGTGGAATATTATCACCTCAGAGGTTTTGTGACACACACAAGAGGACAACAGAACACACTGAATTCAATGGAAGCATCTTTTTATCCACTTTGGGATAAAATACTTTATCCACTTTGGGATAAAACACTTTGGGATACGGGCAATGTTTGATAAGCTTGATGGAAAACAAGCATAAACTAAAAATTTAAAGTACTTCATTCACATGTCCATTGCTGAGCTTAGAACACATGGGAAAAAATACATCAGAAGGGCTGCCAACACAATGAGGTGGCTGGAATAGAAGACCTACACAGCAGAATGACAGATTTAGCTGTGAAAAGACCCAGGGGAGATTGTGTGGAAAGACCATGGGGAGATCCTACTGCTAACTTCAAAGGGAAACAAAGAGAAGATGGAACCACACTCTTGGAAGCAGAGAGTCAAAGGACAAGTGCAACAGACCAGCTGCAACAACGAGTCGTCAAACATTGGAGTAGGTTGCTCAGAGATGCTGTGGAAACAAAAATATTTCCTAAATACAACCCTAATTGACCTCATCTAGCATCAATTCTGGCCCTGCACTGAGTCAGGGGTTGAACCAGGGTACCACAACAAGTCCCTTCCAACCAAAATTATTTTACCATTCTCTGGCACTACATCAAATGAAGGATAAACTTCAAACACAAAACGTTGAGACCTTTTTCCATCTACACAGTTATAACTATGATGCTCTTAGGACTGAGATTTACTGGTCTCAGCACTCCCACACAAGATCTAGAGGCCCTGGAACACTCTGCAAGCTCTCATATACTCATCAGTTCTTCAGCAAATGAACTGATGTACAGTAACTCTTGGCAATCTACTGGGGACCTGCACTTTCAGAGTGGTGGATATCCAAATCCACCAAGTATCGAAGAGAACAGCATTAGAAAAGCACAAATATTGTGTTTCAGTGTTTAGGAGACAGAGAATCAATGTGCTATGAAGTACATGGATCCACATCAGACAAGGCTCCTACAGGAACTTCAGTAAGAAAAGTAGGAAGCAGTACTCAGTGAGGAAGGAGACCTCACTGCCTTTAATTTGCAGGAGAAAAGACCACAGTGTGTAAATCTAAACTAAGAAAAAAGGAAAAAAAATCTTGTCTTTGAAGTAGTAAGGGCTACTGTATGATCTTTTCTCCAGCGTTAACAAGAAATTGTATCTTGTCTGATAGGCAACAGGAAAGGTGCCAAAAGGCAGATGAAAACTCTCCCTTGGCTGCCAGCACTGGACAGCCCGCTTCAAGAGGCAGCACATTGTACTGACCAACAACTGCACTGAATCAAGCACTTCTAACCAGGAAGAGCCAGACTGATAACACAGCAGGACAAACATTCAATGCTATCTCCCTCCTTTGAGTCTGGTGGAGATGGAGAAATCACCCCTAAGGATTTGTCTACACAAGCCACTCGAAGCAGATGTCTCCAAAAACATTACAGATGTCACTTCAGGCAAGTGAGACATCTAAATATTTGATAGTCGGCTCCATCATACTGTCATGAAGTTCAGAAATTCTTCTTCATGTAGGTCAAAATTCTGGTAGGACAAGGAGAGGACACAGCTGCTTTAACAGGACAAAATTATTTCCACACACACTACAGGAGCAAAGCATAAGGTAGCTTGGGATCATATAATGCTCCAGGTAGCTCAGAGCAGGCAGGAATCAAGAGCAGTCATTCTTCAGCAGGAAGGAGAGAAGAGTATTAATAAATATGGAAGGTAGGCAAGGATCAAGTAATCAATGAGTACCTTTTGAGTATTCAGTATTGCCACAGGAAGCGATAAATCTCTCTTCAAAGATCAGAAGTGGCAGTAAGTTATATACTCAGCAGGAATGCTGGATAACACTAACTTCTTCCATCCTCCAAAAAGAAAAGAAAAGAAGAAAGGTTTTAATAATCTGATAAGCTTTGACTGAAACTACTAGCCTTCAAAATTGTATTTTTTTTCCAACCTGTAATCTAGAAACTCTTTAAGTGCCTCTATAAGGGGTTTTCTTGCAGTACACACTGGGAAAGCAAAACTGAAGTTTAGATTGCATTTCCACTGCAAAGAGTTTAGCACACAGGAAAAAGCTACTGGTTAAAATGTTAACTTATGTCATTGAACCATACAACCAAAACCAGGGGGTATTTTTAATTCAGTAGCATTTCCTACTTTCATTTTAAATCTCTGGATGTTAGAAGTGGTTTCAAAAGAAGAGCTTTGCAAATAAAATACAAGGAGACAGAAAAACTATGCAAGATGCAGAAGTAATTAGCCAAAAACCACTACTGGTTCTACTGCAGTGAAAGGCTCTTCCAGGAGCCAGTCCAGAGAAACCATGTCTCTTTCAACATTGAACAATGGGAGAATTCAATTGCCTGGACAACAATTTTAAACATACAGGGAAGTTTACAACTCCATTTCAAAAGAGTAAAAAATGTTTACAAATAGCCAAACGCTGCTATTACTACTTGTGCTCTTGGCTTCCTTTGCAGACAGCCACTACTTAGCCCAAAATATTTTGGGGCATGGTTCCATGAAGGCTCAAATCAAACTTGAGGCTGCATTTTTCCACATCCACTTACATGTTATTGCCCTCATGAAGCAAATTCTGCTCACCAGTTCATCAGCTGGGGATGCAATTGCTAGCACACGTGGAAGGAGATACGGTCACAACAATCCAACAAGCCAACCTAATTTTCCAAGGAAGCCTTGACTTTTACCCCCCTAAATGCTCTGGTGTTTATTCCCAAAATAGCAAGAATTTAAAACATCCTTGATAACTGTTATTGATAGGTTGGGAAAAAAGGAAAAAATTTCCTTTATCCAATGTAAGCATAAAATAAAGCCCTACAAGGACAGATCACTGTCTGTTTAGTCCAGCAGTCTGTCTCCAAAAACTCTAGCAGGAAACACTGTGTAGGGAGAGCAATCTGTCACGTCTGTGGTTTACCACCCTTATCCCAACACTCAGCCAAGGGATTAGGGATCTTTGCCCCTGGACCTGCGGATCCCCTTCCAAACCTACAGTATCTCCACAGTCTCTAACCAAAACAGGTTTTCCATCAATTGAGGTATATTTACCTCATTTTTTACTCCTACAAGCTATAGGCTCACCACAAAATTCACTGCATTTACCCAAGAAGTTGGCCTTGTGTGAGCACGGGGAAGCACAGCAGCCAGACTGGGCACAGACTGAGTTCTGTGAAGAACTCAAGGGGCGGCAGCAGCAGAGTGACACCGTTCACCTTCTTACAAACACCCAGCAGAAACCAGAATTGCCAAACTCATGCATCATGTGCTTCTGTTGAAATTACCACACAGAGAAGGACATGGATTATAGGCAAGTTTGCTCTATAGCTCTGAGTTCTCAAAATTACATATCCCCTTCCCACCTTTTTAACATAAGTAAGAGGTGAAAAAAAAAAAAAAAAACAAAAACCTTAGCTTCCAGCAATCTCCACCTAGAAATGCTTAGGCCACCATCAAGCTGTTCACTGTAACATCCTGGAGAGCTCAGAAAGTGTCAAGTCTCCATACAAGGCATTAATATAGCTTAAAATTATTGTGTTGTTTACTCCTTTTTCCACAGCTTTATGCTTCATAGTTTAATGCCTGATTAAGTCAGTATTTTACTCAGCACCCAGTTTAAAACTAGGATCACTGCAGAGAATATAATTCCACACAACACACATAAATGCAATATATAAAATGAGTCAATAAATAATTTTATGTAACACAACATTTTATGGAGCTATGCTTTCTTTAGTGGATTCAATAAAAGTCACCTTGCTTCACCCTCTTGAGCATTTTCCATGCTCAGAACCAGGAAGGAAGGACTCCTTTGCTGATTCAAGGACTGTCTGGGCAGCAGTGCTTGTGCCAAGGTCCTTGGGCTGCTTGGTAGGCAGCGAGCTGAACACGAGCCAGCATCTCGTCCTGGCAGCAGAGAAGTAACATTTATCTTCCCAACAGCTCCCCAGTGCCACAGCCTCAGATCAGGATGTATTAGTCACAAGTCTGGACCAAGTATACAGGGCACTATTTGACACATCTCCAATATATATCAATATCTGCACATTTTCCCCCATTCAGAAGATTTTACTGGTTTGATCATATTCTTGATTGAAAAGGAAAAGTCCTAAACCTCTCTCTGTTCAAAAAGAGGGAAGGTGGTTCAAGAGAAAAGGAGGTGTTATCCATCCTTTTTCTTTAGCACTCCTGCTTTACCACTGAGCCTGACCTCTCATGAATGACAGTTCTCTAAATATACATATGAAACAAGAAAAGGTCAGTACCTTGCAGCTGGCCAAAGCAATTGTCAGATTTTTTTTCCACAATCTTGATTCAAAGAAGTTAAGAAATTAAGAAATACATGACTGCTCTTCATATCAATCCAATAGTTAATCACCCTCCCTGTGAAAAATTTAAGCCTTTTAATTTTAACTTATTGGGTTACAAATTCATATTGTGTTTGTCAGCAAGATTAGAGCAAGCTCACTAATATCCAGTATTATTCTGTCACAGACTTATCTGAGGACTCTCATCAAGTCACCTCAGTTTTGATGAGAAGCTGCACAGCACATGTTTAACATTTTACTGCATGGCAATACAATTTAGTTTTTCATCAAACTGGAGATTAATCCTTTTTCACACAGTAATTTTTTGGAGGGTTTTGAGTGCTGAGGCCAAAACCACATGGTGGATTTTGGGAATGACTTCATCCCACCCCACAAGATGGGCGAGAACATACCCCTGCTCATTCCACTATTGCATTTAACAACTACATTAGGTTCTTTGTCATGGCATCACCTTGGAAACTCCTGTTTATGCTGTTTATTCACTATGACTCCAAAACACACTTCAGTCACTGCCTTCTAGGATACCATGTGTCTTGATTTAAATTCAGCTGGAATACCTTGTTCCCAGGTACACAGCTTTACATGTAGCAGCCTTAGCAGACACACTGCTCTGGATCTACTCCACCTGACAATCACAATGGCTGCCTTAGTGCCCAGTGATTTTCCATGAACCAGGAGTTTATCATGAACAAGTTTTTAAAAGATATTCTTCACCAACAAAATCATTAATGAAAACAATTTGTGACAAGCAATTACTAGTTTTTGCTGAATATTCATGGAAACTATTCACTCTCATACACCCCCAGACTAATCCTCAACTAAATGGCATTTACTGATACTTAGTACTAATATTAATATACAGTAAGGTCATCAAGATCAAGTCCTTTAAAAAAATCAAGTAACAAATTTAACAAGCCCTTGTTTTCTTAAAACCTTAGTTACTGGGATTAACACTTTTCTCTACATTAACTAAATTCTGTATTAAGAATAAATGAGAGAGCTGGTAATAAAATGTGAACTACACATGTGTTAACACCATGCAGAGCTAATCAAACACCCAAGGTGTTTTAGGTGCCTGCCACCCTCCCTGCACAGCCATGTTCATCCACTCCACCTCCTTTTAGTACTGATAAATCAGCACTTCTCTGACCTCCTGGAATTTCACTACTGTTCCAAAATGCATTGACTATAAAATATCCCTTCCAATACTGCAGTTAAAAATATTCCAGTGGTGAAAAATATACCAATATGCCATGGTAAATGTCCCTCTCACCTCCCAATGGACTCTAGTAGGGGGTGGTTTTAAATAGTTTTCGTGTCAAGTTTTGGCTTGTGTTTGTTTTTTTATATACTATACCTGCAGATGTTTAAGATATATACAGGCTTGTAATGATGACGCATTATTAATACAGACAGGGGTGCAATTCTCATGCCAAACAATCTGTAATTTGTCTTTTGTTTTGCCAGAATTTGACAAATTCAATGATGCCAACAGAATTTTTTTTACAGTATGGGAAAAAAAAATATGCAAAACAAGATTTTCACTATAACATGAACTCACTTAACCCTGTCTTTACATTTGAGCAAAGCTTTCCAGTGAAACCCATGAAGCTTTAGAAATTTCATGAATTTGCAGCTATAGCAGAAAAATAAGATGCTGCTGCTAACTGACTGACGTAACAGTATGTATTTGGGCAGACTACTTGCACTACAGGTAGAAAAAGAAATACCCTGTAGTTCAGCTTGCTGCACTGCTACCATTACAGAAGCCCTTGCTGGTGTCACTGGTCAGCATATCTCAACACTGATCACTGCTCTTGTGCTTTTAAATGCTTTCAAACATTCCTGGCATCACCTCTTAATATGAGCGCCACGCAGCGCACTGGAATCCTCAGGTAGCTGGCAGTAAACTCTGGGAGGGCCTCTAAAAACAAACCTTTACATAAGAAATGCAACTCTATCTATGACTCAAAACTTCACCTGTAGGGATAGTTAGAGAATAATGCTTCGGGAGTCCATTCTATGAGAGATGTCCCCTAAGCCACTGCACGTTAACTGCGCCATTCTTGAGAGCTGTCTCTGCACTACTTCTCTTTTCACCTGTTAAGAACCACATTGGAAGGAAATTAAGATTTTTTTTTAGCTTCCATGTTTTTATAATACTGAGGAAAACTTCACTTTAGCTTTAATTTACATTAGATACCCAAACCGAGTTGTTCTGTGTACAGTTACTTGAATGTTAACATGACCTGAAACATAAAACTCCCTACTCACCTTCTGTTTATTCTGCTCTTCTTTTTGAGGTTATTTTTGTTAATCAGAGAAAAACAGATCACTCAGCTGAGCAGCAACTCTTTAGCTTTCATATTAAATATGTCTGGTATAAGCATACCTCACTTAATTCCTAAAGACTGATGAATTATTGGAGAGAAGTGGGAGGAGCAGCAGAACAGGGTGCTGTAAATGAAATTCAAATATCCTTCAGCACAAAAAAACCCCAGTATCTTTGGCTACAGCCAGGACAGACAGATTAAGTTTCAGTAAAAAAAACCTGAAAGAACAAGGGCCAGTATGATCTGAACCATTGTTATCAACTCTAAACATAACCAATAAAAGGGAATTTCCTGGATTTGTGTGTGTCTCTAAGACCACGTAGGTTACAGAGTAGCAGAGCTTGATACTGTATTGACATTTCAAGGTTTAGCACAACAAAGAGTGAACTGGGCATCTGAACTAAAGCCAAATGGATGAACAGGGGTTTACAGTTAAGCAAATAAATCAGTACAGTTCAGTAAGTTAACACAAACAAAACAAGCAGTCAAAGCTTTGGTTTCCCTCAGCTCTTGTCAGTGTGTGTCCTTGTGTTCAGGTAAAGCAGTGGCTGCTCCTTATTACACAGATTTCTAGAGCATGTACAAGCACATTTGGGATTCTAATGGTTATTACTCCCTCGAGCATTCCCTCTCTGGTAAAGAGCTAAGAGAAGATAAAGTTGCCAGGATGGGGAATTAGGGACTTTTTATGCAAATACAATCAACAATACAGCTGAAAGAGCTAATGTGCAAAAAAACCGTTCAGACAGAGCAGGGAGAGCTATCCACAGGTCAGTGGAACCTGTTTAAGTATGAAGGATAAGTAAAGGAATATGCTGGCTTTGCTCCAAGAACAGACAGGCCTAACAATACTCAACATCCAACTCCCAAAAATCTAGAAAAGCAGGAGTTCTCGGACATGAAGTCCTAAGGGGAGGAGAAGAAATTAAATTCTGGAGTAGGCTGCACACAGAAATTCCTTAACAACTTAGTAATCCCATATAATTAGATTTTTCAGGTAAATACTGAATAAAGTCAAGAATAACATGGGTCTGCTTCTGGCATTTCAAGACACAGCACTGGGAGCGCAGCAGGCGGGTATGAACCTGCAGCCCCGAGAGCTGGTGAGGATGCACACAAATTAGCTACAGATCACAGTCAAGATCCAGCCTGCTCACACGAACACAGCTCTTGAAATAGCTCCTTCCCTCAGTAACTGCAGGCACGAGTCACCAGCAAACTTAACGCTGTAGTGACAGTTCTCCAAGCTCCGTCTGAAATGGACGAGCCTTATTATTTCAGTTGCAGGGCCACAGGAGGCTACAGGAACTCGAGTTTGGGATTTTTTGCTCAGATATTACTCATAAAAAACCCCCCACAAAGTTTCTTGAGCCTGTCTGTGCATCCTAATAACCATTCATGTACAGTGGATGACATTAAAACTGAGCTAGCCCTACATATCCAAAAGAAAAACAAAATGGAAGTAAAAATCCATCAACCCAGAAAAAAAAAAGGCAGCAAGCTTTGCCCTTATACTAAAATTGTGCCTTTCTTCAGTTCTGCTGAGGTCTTCTACACTAAAGGAAAGTGTTAGGGGGATCATTTAAGTAAGAACAGCTTGAATACAGCACGGGATTATTTCTTAAACCCAACGGGCTCCTGCAAATTCAACAGGCTCTGCACAAGATGAATAAACTAGAGAATTTGAGACGATATTTACACACTTCCTGCACTGAAACAAAAACACGTACACTGGAAGCGGTAAACAGTGTTTGAGATGCTTCTAATGGAGTTAGAAAAACCTCTGGAGTTTATTACCAGAATTCAGTAACTGGCAAGAGATGAGGAACAGCCATGCACGTATTTAAGGGAAGAAAGGCTCGGCAAAAAAATAGGAAGTCACAAACAGGAAAGAGAGCTCGTTCTCACCAACAGGCAAGACCTAAGGATTACACTGAACGGAGAAGGAAGCATACAGCACGACAAAACCCTTCCATCGAAGTCATTTCACAAGGTTAACACAAGGCCAAATCCGATACCGTGTGAACAAATATTCTAAAGAAATCTAAAGCTGATGTAGAGAGCAAACAGCAAAGCGTTTGGACACAGAGCATGTGCCGTTTCCTCCTCTGCATCACAAAAAGAATCGGGTTTTGTGTTTCCCCCCCGAAGCAGCACAGACCCATGGAAGGGAGGGAATAACGCCGTCTTTTGCCCTGAGATTTCGGGCCCCATCCCTGGGCAAGCCCCCAGCTGCGGAGGCCCGGGAGGTTCCCGGGGAAGTGTCCCGCGAGTCGGGCAGCCGGGCCAGGTCCCAGCAAGTGACACAGCTGGTCGGCGGCTCGGTGGCAGCCCAGATGCTCCCGATCGAAGCCTGAAGCCCCGTGGGGACCCCGGGCCCGAAGTGGGGTGGAGGGGACGGGACGGGGGAGGGGAGGGTGGACACGGAACGGCGGGGCCGCCGCTCTCCGGGAGTGGCGCGGGGGGTGC
>VXBN01004224.1:68469-115605 GCA_013397395.1 Sinosuthora webbiana
GGGGCGAGGGTGGGGGAAGCGAGGGCGCGAGTCGCGCGCCAACTTCAAACGCGCGGGGCCCGCGGCGTCACCCGGCGCGCGCCTGTGCGTGCGTGCGTGCGTCAGCGCGTCACGTGCTGCCGAGGGGCGGGCGGCGGGGGGGGCCGGAGGCAGCGCCCCTCCCTCCCCTCAGGGCAGCTCGAGCGCGGCAGGGCGGCGTGAGGGGAGCCCTGGGCAGCTCCTCTGTTAGTGCTGTCCCGAGATCCGGACAACGGCAGGCAGTCCCAGCTGCACGCCGCTGCTCAGCTGGAACTACCCCCTTCATCTCAGCCAAAACTGCCCTGCTTCAAATCATCTAAAACTGCTCCCTATCAAAAACTGACCTCTTGACCTCAGCCAAAACTGCCCCTTCACCTCTGCAAAACTTTCAAAGCAGGAGGCTGTGGCTCAGCGCCTCAGGAGAATAAAGCCACAGAGAAAGTCCATCCTCTGTGCTGAGGAGGGATTTGGCCTGGTTAAAGACCCTAACTTTCCTTAAGATTGGAAGAGGAGTCAGTACAATCATTAATTAATCAGCAGGAAAGTCATAGGACAGTTTTGTAAATACCAACAAGTGACTGGAATTAGGGTCCAGAGGGGAAACCATGTGAGGAGTGTCTGAGGGCACTTGGCCTGTTCAGCTTAGAAAAGTGGATATTGAGGGCAGAGCTCATTGTGGGCTGCAGCTTCCCCAGGAGGGGCAGCACTAATGGCTGCTCTCTGTGACCGGTGACAGAACCTGAGGGAGCAGCATGGAACTGTGTCAGGAGGAGTTATGCTGGGTATTAGGAAGAGGTTCTTCACCCAGAGGGTGGCCAGGTACTGGAACAGGTTCCCCAGGGATGTGATCACAGCGCCAGGCCTGACAGAGTTCAAGAAGCATTTGGACAACATCAGGCACATGGTGTGATTCCTGGGGATGTCCTGTGCAGGACCAAGATTTGGACTTGATCGTTCTTGTGGATCCCTTCCAACTCAGAGATCCTAAGATTCTACAATTCTGTGATTGAAGACAGTGTTTACCAGGTATTTTTAAGGACCTTGGGCTTTCCAAGCTCATAATCGAGTAGGACAAAACAGTTCAAGTCAGCTTCAGCACAGCAGGAGTGTAGATGTGGTGCCAGGTATTTAGTAGGGAGCTCCTGGGAAAGTCAGCAAGGTTGATTTCCATCAGAAGTTAGACACCATGGTGTTTTCTGTCCACAACTTATCCCCAAAAATTGAAAAGAGCCATGGCACCCTTGGTGAGATGCATGAATTTATGTGAGAATACACAAGGGCTTGCCTTTCATTTTCTGCAGTTCCCTGAGTTGCTGAATCTTCTGAGTTTAACATATTTTCTCATCTCCAACAGTGTTGTAGCAGACCCAGAGCTGATTGACAGGCAAGCTGAGGAGAGGAGAATTCTATGAGCTCATGCTGCATCCTCTTGGTATTTTCTTACCATAAATCCATGTGAATTGGAGCAAGAGTAATGGGTTAAAATATTAATAGTTCAGAAATCAGACACATTGGAAGGAAGCGTCGTGTTTTTGTTCGTTTCATTCCCCTCCCCTATCAGTCCCTGGAGGACAATAAGGCCAGGAATTCAGAGAGAAATCTAAATGTAAAGAAACCTCAACGCAAACCTGTGGTGGTAGAACTAAAGAGTTTTAAGGCTGTTATAGTTGAAATACGTGTTAAAAATCTTGCCTCGAATTTGTGCCTCTTGAGATATCACTGCAGGTTGGGGAAAAAGCTGTTCAACAGCCTAGGCTTTACCACAACCTGCTTAACAAGTGACAAACCCATCAGAAAAAAAACATTAGCATACATTAGCATGTGTAAACTGTGCCCTTAAATCCTGTTATGAATAATGGTGATGACTTGCTGATCTGTGCTGTGGGGGAGAAGGGTCCCTCTGCCAGGGGAGTTGGGCTGAGAGTGAGATCAGGCCCTGACCCAGCTTTACGGGTTTCTCCTGCCTAAGCCTAAGCTCTCTCAAGTCCTTGCAAAGCAGCAGAGCACCGTGGGCTGCATTCTGAGTACCGATACTCCTTTGGGGGTTGTTGACAACCCAGAACAAGTTTCCTTCTCAGGATCATGAGATAAGTCCATTAGCCTGTTTCAGTGGGGCATTGGCAGCTTACCGAGGGGGTAGAGGGGATGAGCTGTGTGGATGGAGCCTTGGCTGAAGGAGAAATAAATTATCTATAAAGCAACGGTAAAAAGTGGCCATTAATTATGAGAGGTGACAGTGTAGCCCACAGCCATGAGCTCTGGGGTTTTCATTGCACGAGAAATTTGAATCATTGAAACAGAATATCCTGAATTTGAAGGAAGCTCACAAGGATCTTTGAGTCCACTGTTGGACAATCAAAAGCTTTGCTAAAATAAAAAAAAACAAAAACCCACACATCCATGGCTTTCCATATAGCCACTAGATGAGTTGGTGTAGAAGGGAATTAAGTCAGCACAGCACGAAGAATCTGCTCAGAACATTTCTGTAGTGTGAGTTTTTAAAAAATCACGTACATTCTAAGCTGTCAAGCCATCAATTCTCATGCTGTAATTTTTGGGAGAATGGCATATCTTTCGTCTGTAGCCGTGAATCCTGCTTTAAGCTCAAAATTTAGCTCAGGCACGAATCAAAATGGAGAGGAGCAGTGGCTGTGTGTAAAACTGCGCTGCTTTAAATACTCGCCCAGGGCAGGGTGTAAATGGGTGCTAATGATCCTTCTGCCTTTTGTTTGAGCCATTCCATGGCAAACGGTCGCATCTTTCTAGTAGGAATGTCTGCTTAGGAAGCAGAAGGTTTTTTTCCTGGCAAGCACCTATTCGTGGACTTCTGCCAGAAGTGTCCCCGACCATCCACCAGCGAGTGCTGGGGGTCTGCCCTACTGATCCTAGGTTTCCTCACTTGGAGGCGCTTTTGAGCTGGTTTGCAGGGAATTCAAATCCCTAGCTTCGGTCCTAACTGTGAGTGCTCCTGAATATCAATCTCCGAGCCTGTCCAAATTAGACACCCAGAGGCAGATGCTCCTTCTGGAAAAATTGCCTGAGCGAGGCCTTTCTCAGAGACGCCTTGCTCATGAGCAGAATGGAAAGAACTGAAGCCAAGGAGCTCCCGACCACCTTGCTGAGGCCCCTGGTGGCCTCACCCTCCTCATTCCAGCTCTGTGCTTGCATCACCTTCACAATCCCTCAGGAGTCACCACTCTAAATCAGCTCTAAGGAAGACAGTAGTCGAGCTTGAGAGCATTAAATTAAATTTTGAAAGCTGCCTGAAGCACTGTTTGGTCTCTCTATGAAACAAGGCCCCAGCTGTTGCCCCAGGAGTGGTCCTTGGAGAACAAGCCCATACAGATGTGCCTGACAGCCCTGCAAGGAACACGTCAGTGCTCACGAGGAGGCTGTTTCTTTGCTGTGGTTCAGCTCAGGCTGCTTAGCTGTTCCAATCATCTCTAAGTGCCCCAGTGAGTGCCTTGGAAACATGATTTCCCACAAGCCTGGGAAAAGGTGGGAGGTCCAACTTAAAGATTGCTCAGACTGAAGAGTCATAAACTACAACCCCCAAAAATTACTTTGCATCAAGATTTAAGTGGTTTCTAACACAAGGGCAGATTGGAGGTTGCGGTGCCACAAAGTGGCAGTGTCTCCTTGGGGTCATTCTGGCTGGTGGCTGCTCTTGGTGTCAAACCCAGGCAGCTGCACCAGCCTGGATGCTGTGCAAGAGGAGGGAACATTGTGCTGATGGTCTTCAGGGGTTCCTCAGGACACTTTCCTGAGACTAGAAGGTAAAAAGCGATACCACAGAGTGCTGCAGAATCCGTATGCACCCTTCCAATTAAAAGAAAATAAAAAAGCAAAACCAGCAGTAAGCAAGGAAAAGGAACATCTTCCCCAAGCCAGAGCACATGGATAATGTAACTGTGACACAGACACCCTCCCACGGGCTGCAGCTCCTACAAGAAAAGCAAGTAGCTGCTGAGCACAAGCACGTCCGTACAGGAGGGGGATGTTTTAAGTGCTGACACAGATTTGGCTGACAAACGCGGTGCTGGCACACTGTCTCCTTTGAAATAACAAATGCTGCCGCAAAACGTGCTCTGCACTGCTGTGTCTGTCCCTGTGTGCTGTGAAAGTGGCTCCCAGGGAGTTCACCCATGAAGCTGAGAGGTCCAACAATCAAGACCTTTTGTTTGAAGTTTGGCCCTTGAAAATGGCAGTCCTGCAATTCCAGGTGACCTGGTGGTGTCCATAGGGCAGAGGTCTTTGGCAATGCCAGCATAGACCCATTCACAGCAAGGGGCTGGGCAATAGATTCCTAAATTAATCTGTTTGAGGTTTTGTCCCCACATGTTCTTACAGCCACATAAATAACGGGATTATTCTTGCAATTCCAGGAGCAGAGTCATTTTGTCCTGGCCTGCAGCTCCCTGCCTACCCTGACAGAAGTCTGCTTTCCTGCTCTGATCTCTACAGTCAAGGTGTAGCTTATCTTGGAAAGTGGAATTGTGCTGCGGGGAGGGGACAAGGTTTTTGCAGGGCAAGGAGAACATCCAGGTACGTGAGTAAATTAAATTCATGGCATGGCCACTGGAGCATGGGGCTGTTTTGTTTTTTTTGTCAGCACTTATTGAAAGGGGAAAAGAGATCAAACGTGTAAGAGGGCTGGGCCACCTTCCACCTCTCAGATGCTCTTGTCTGCAGTTGCATGTGCCAGCTGGGACCTACATCCCTCATCTCTGGCTGCCTAAAGCTGGCAGTGTGATGCAGTGCTTTGGGAAGAGCACTGTGCTTCCCTCCTGCAGCTTGTCCAGCCCCCAAAGCAGGTGGATGAAGCCTAAGGGACGAGTGATGCAGCAGTGTCCCCTGGTTACCCCTCCCTGCAATCCCGTCTGCAGATAAAACTGCATCCAGAAGTGGTTAGGCTGAGGGGGTGTCCCAGATGGGACCACATGCACATGACACGCTACATTCTGCCTAAACCAGCCCCCAAAAGCTCTGGTACAGTGAGGAAGAAGGAAGTGAAGGCTGTTAACTCTTGGGATGTGGTTAGAAACCCTGGGAAGCACCGATAGATGGGCCTTGCTTGGCCTGGGGACTATAAATCCCCAGCTCCACTGGTGATGGCAGTGCCCTTGCTCTGGCACAGGTGGCTGGTAGGACTGAGGGGGATGTCCCTGCCTCTGCTGCCTCTGGGGGCATCTTTGCTGGTCTCTACTACTCCCCTCCCAGGACCATACGGGCCACTAAGATGATTAAGGGATTGGAGCAGCTGTCATGAGAGCTGGAAAAATGAAGGCTTGGGAGGGGGGTTCTTGTCCATGTCTATTAATACCTGGTGGGGGGTAAAGAATTACCGAATAGTGAGGTTGGAAGGAACCACTATGGGTCATCTGGTCCAACATCTCTGCTCAAGTAGGGTCATCCTAGAGGGCATTGGACAGGATTGTGTCCAGATGGTTTTTAATACCTCCAGTAAGGGAGACTCCACACCCTCTCTGGACAACCTGTTCCTTTGTGTGGTCACCTGTTCTTCCTCATTTTCATGTGGAATTTCCTGTGCATTAGTTTCTGCCCATTGCCTCTTGTCCCGTTGCTGGGCACCACTCAGCAGAGCCTGACCCATCCTCTGGCACCCTCCCTGCACATACTGACAGACATTGATGAGGTCCCCTCTCAGCCGAAACTTTGTGAGGCTGAACAGCTTCAGCTCCCTCAGTCTTTCTTTGTAAGAGAGATGCTCCAATTCCTTAATCATCTTTGTATCCCTCTCTTGGATCTGCTCCAAGAACTCCATGTTTCTCCTGTACTGAGGAGCCCAGAACTGGACACAGCACATGAGATGTTGCCTCACTAGGGCTGGAGGGGCAGGATCAGCTCCCTTGACCTGTTGCCAATGCTCTTCCTAATGCATCCCAGGATACCAGTGGTCTTAGTCCCCAGGGCACACTGCTGGCTAAGGGACAGCTTCTTGTCCACCAAGACTCCCTGGTCCTTCTCTGCAGAGCTGCTTCCCAGCAGGTTGGCCCCCATCAGGTGCTGGTGCATGGAGTTATTCTTCCCCAGGTGCACCATCATGGTGGATGTTCAGGGATTTAAACCAGCAGAAGGTGATGGGTGAGATTTGAGAAGAGGAAGGCAAATGATAGAAGCTTAAAAAAAAATCACCAGTGGAACCACAGAGACACATCACAGAGAGAGGGAGAGCAGTTCTCGGGGCCCCCAGCCCCACAGGGACACCATGCAGGGATGTAGGAGCAAGGGCCCCAGGAGCCCTACTTCATGATACGGGCAGAAATATCCAGGATCCCCCCTTTCTGCCCAGCCCAGTCGGGAGGTGGCACAAGACCCAACACTCTGCCGTGCACTTTGTAGCCTGATGCCACCTCCACCTCAGTGGGGTGGAACGTTCTGTGTCACCAGCCACATACTGCCAAGGCCACTGAACTCAGGAAATTTAATCAAAGCAATGAGAACCAATTGTGTTGTGAGTGTCAGGGAGGTGGCCCCCACCATGCTGCTGCATCATGCTGTCACAGCCACCAAGAGGGCAAAGTTCCTGGGAGAGCCAGAGGAAACAGTGCTTCCTTCCCAGCAAGCTTCCAACAATCCAGCAGCTCGTTGGTGCTGAGGAGCTGCACAGGAGGGGCACAAAAACCTCTAAAAACCCTCCAGCCTCAGGGAAGGTGGTGAGGGACAAGCAGCAAGAGCAGTCACAGAGAGCAGCCTCCCTTCCAGCCCAGTGGTGTGTCCCTCACACAGTGAGGTGGGGACAGCGGATATCCTGGGACAAGGCACAGCCAGTGAGACAGGGCAGCTCACAGGGTGTTTTAGCATTCCCTGTCACACCCATCCGGTGTGGGGACATTTAGGAACATGGCCTGGCCACCACAGCTGCTGCAATCTGCTTCCAGTGCTGGACATGGGTCCTTACCAGTCCAAACTGGAAGTCAGGGCATAGATAACCAACAGCAGCTGGAGATGGAGAATGTGTGGATTTACACACACATGCACACACACACACACACACAGAGGAACGTTTCCATTCCTGGGGCAGCCCTAGTTTTGGTGGCCCTCATCCTGTACCACCTTGGGTGATGCACCCCATGCCCAGCAGCCAAATTTTGGCAACATCTGGATGAGTTTCAGGGCCAAAAATCACAATTATTTCCCATGACATCCTCTGTCACCCTCCAGGCAGCTATGCTGACACCCAACTTGCCCTGTCCCAGGGCACTGGGGACAAAGAAACACCTTTACAGCGACACCGACACTCTTTAAAGGTTTTTATTTCTGCTTTAAAATCAAAATTAGTCATTCTCTGTAATTACATTATATATAGATTTATAGAGACATTATAGAAAAGAATTTTTTGCTTTTGTTTTTCTGCAAAAATCTGTAAATAAAAAATAAAATAAAACAAAACAAACAAAAAAGGTGGCAGCTTCTGTCCATCCGTCTGTCTGTCCCTCTATCGCTCCTCCTGCCCCTGCCCTCCACAGCACTTCCCAACAGGCCAGGAAAGGCTCTGGGCTGAGGCCACATCTCACTACACTCCCTACAGCCACAAGCAGGGGAGGGACAGGAGCACGTGGAGCTGGAAAGAAGAAACGCCAGCAGAATATATTAATATCTCATATTTCATTTTATTTAAGTCCTGGGGACTCCAGGTGGCAGAGGGCAGCAGTCCCCATGGCCCTGGCAGCTCCTGGAAAGAAACAGCGAGGTTTCCAAAGTGCAGGTCCTTCTGGGACAGGGCGCATGCCCTCGAGCAAGAGGAAGGCAAGAGGAGGCAGAGAAATCCGGTACCTCTCCTGCCACCCCAGTCCTGGCAGCTGTAGCGGACAAGGGGGGCAGGAAGGGTGGGCTCCCCGGGTACTTTAAATAGCGATCAGAGGGTGGGATGTGCAGCGAGCCCCTGCCCAGTGGTGCGGAGGTGGCACCCGTGGGGCGGTGGCCGGGGACAGGGAAGCGGTGCTCTGTAAGGCAGTGTGCGGCCGTGGCGAGCTGCCGGCAGGCGGGGTAATACTGTGGTGTGCTGCCGGGTCCCCAGTCCGTGCAAGCCCGGGTGGCCCAGCAGTGCCTTTGCCCTCAGGGATGGCAGGTGGGTGTGCGTGGGTCTCAGAAAGCTGTACTGGCCATGCTGGCTGGTGCAAAGATCCGCGGGAGGCTATCCAGGGTCTCCTCCAGTCGCCGGTGAGCTGATTTACCATCTTCCCCTGCAAGTACATGCCACAGTCAGTGACACAAACTGCAGTTCTGTCCCCTGCCCACCTACCCCAGCCTTTCCAGGGAAACATGCCTGACGCCTGGTAGAGCTGAGCCTGCGTGCTATGGCCACAGCATGGAAGCCTCTCTTGTTCTCTATAGCACACCCTGGGCAGGTCCCAGCTGGATCTGGATCAAAAAGTCCCCAGAGCTCCTGATCCACAGCTTGCAAATCCTGTTCTCAGCTGCCCACATGGGGCAGGGATAACCTGTGTTTGGGCTGTGCCAGCTCTGGTGGCTCCAACAACTGTGCGCATCTGCATGCACTGGCATGGGGGTCACAAGGGCTCCCCCAGGACCCCCAGGCACACACAGGGATGCACACATCCATGCTACAGGCTCACTGAGCTCTTTGCCTGCAAATCTGCCTGCAGCGGCCATCCCCAGCAAGAGATGGTGACATGGACAATCTGCTGGGACAGAAGACATAAGGCATCTACATGTGTCAGGGTGCCAGTGGGATGTGCACTATCAACAATCAAGACACACAGACTCCAAAAGGTGACACAGCTGACAGGCTCTAAGACGGAGACATTCGTGAGCAAAGCGGCCGGAGCAGGGACAAGGGATACGAGGACAGCTCACGTGTCCCAACCTGTGCAGCAGCTGCCATGATCTGGAGGCCTAGAAACACACTCAGATGGTTCTCTCAGGGCCATCTAGCAAATAATAAATAACAACCAGGCTTAGTGCTTTGGCTACAGGATGCCTGGCTTTTGCTGCCAGCTTGTTCTTGCCTGGCAGAGCTTGGGGCATGATGAACCCCAAGTGGAATAGAGTACCAGTGAACCCCAGAGTGGAGTAGCCATGGAGCCCCATCTCCCCATGGGCACTGCTGGCACCAGAAGATGCCACTTGGGATGCTGTGGGTGGGGAGCAAGCAGAGAAGCAGCGGGACACTCACCGCACAGCATCAGGCTCTGCTTGGCTGCCTCCCGCACAGGCTCTTTGTCAGTTTGGCACAGGTAAACCAGCTGCTCAATGCTCTCCTTGGCCTGCAGGAGAAGGGACAAGATGAGTTTTCGCTGTCAGGGCTGGAGCAGAAACAGAGTCAGATGAGGAAGGCAGCACAGGGCACTGCAGCCCCATGGTGCAGAAAAGCCCCTCATCCTCTTCCTTTTCCTCCTCATTTTCCTTCTTTCTCTGCCCCTGCCTGCTGCTACAGCACATTTGAGGCATCTCCAGCTCTTCTCTTCCAGGAGCAGGAGGCTGTGCAGGTGTGTTCAGAGTCATTGGCCACATGGGTTTCCTCCTCCTCTGGAAGATGCAGCCCTGCTGCCTCCTCCCCACATCCCTCACCTTCAAGCAGCCCAGCGCCGCACACCCTGCCACACGTGTCTGCACCTCCTCATCCTCCAGCTGCTCCAGGAAGCACACGAGGGCCTGGGGGAGATAGGGGAGTCAGTGCCACCATCTGTAGCAGAGCAGGGGCAGCGCCCCCGGGGCTGTGGCACCAGCCCATGTCATCCTGGCTTGCCCAGCACATACCCGTTGGCGGAAGCGGGGATTTTCTGCCAGGCTGCGAAGCTGGGCTGACACGGCGCTCACCACCTTGCTGTTGCCCTCCACGAGGAGCAGGCTCAGCGCCTTCAGTCCCTCCTTCTTCAGGCGGCCCTCGGGCATGCGCTTCAGGGCACGCAGCACCACGTCCTGGTCGTCCGAGTTGAGGTTCTGTGCCAGCAGCGCTGCGGGAAGCCATCCAAGGTGTGAGGAGTCACATGGCACTGCCCCTACACCCCTGCCACCCATCCCTGGGCACCTTGGATCCATGCTGGGCAGAGGGGGCCCCATGCAAGGTGCCAATACATGGAATTGCTCCCCAAGGTACTGGGGACCTACAGCAAGGATATGGGAAGGCAGCACGGGACTGGGCTGCACTCTGGATCAGACTTGCGCACCCCAAAGGTGGCTGAACCTCTGGGTGATGCCCCAGAATGGTCATGGCACTGCTGCAGGTTGATCAATCACTATGGTGATACTCTGGCACCCCATCCCAGCACTTAAGGGAGGGTGGGAAGACACCCACCTTCCTCTGCCAGCTCCATCATGTACGTGTCAAGAACCAGGGCACCAAGTGACTCGAAGTGGCTCCAGTATTGGAAGATGGTGACCTGCTCACTCTGGGCGCTGCCAGGCCGCCGGGGCAGCCGCCGATTCAGCACGTCCTCCACCAGTTTCACACACACTGTGGGAAAGAATCAGGATCAGTCTGCAGCAGCCATGGTCACCCCTCTATAGAGATCCAGGCACCCATTTCCTCCCACTCATGGTCACTGAGTGAGTCTGGCAACTCGCCGAACACCCCTGGGCACCCACTCACCAGCATCAGCCAAACCAGAGTGCTGCTCGCTGATGGGAGCTGCATACTGGGCACTGAGCACCTGCAGGAACCGCTCCACGGGGCAGGTGTAGACGTTGGGCACTTCCACACAGAGGTCCCAAAGGGGCAGCACGCCCTCCTTCCGTGTCGAGAACTGCACCACTGTGGGGACAGGCACTGTCAGACCTCCCCAAGGCCATGGCAGCAGGCAGGTGACTCCTGCCCTCTGTCTGGCATGGTCCCTCACTGCCCAGCAATGGGGACACAGGCTTCACACAGCCTCCAGGGTGGCACAGAGGGTACCCTCAGCTGTGTTTCTTTACCATCAGCGGCCGAGCTGGCTGCTCCTGCACGCTCCTCTGTCAGCTGGCACACGATTTCCAGCACCTGCGACTCCCGCAGCAGCCTGTCCAGGGCATACATCTCCTGGCACCGCAGGGGACCAAAGGTGCCCAGTTTCTGCAAGGCACAGCCAAACCAGGGACTTCAGGGATGGAGCTCACTGCCCACATCACAGCCTCCAGGCTGCAGCAAGACCCCCTTCAAGGCGATACAGACAGCCCACCCCAGGGTGTGCCCTGCTGCCATATCCCACCCTGGTCCTCACCAGCAGCAGGCGGTTGCAGTTGTTGAGGTGAAGCACCAGAGCCTTATCCAGGAACTCATTGCCAGTGCTCATGGGGTCAGTGCTGGCCTCAGAACCACTGCACATTCCAGTGTCATCTGCCCCCATCTCGCCAGCGCTGGGGGCCCTGGTGCTGCGCAGAGGTCTGCCAGCCCTCCTGCAAGCCAGGGAGAGATCAAGGCAGTGGATCAGCACAGGACACCTGGACCTGGCCCTTCCCCACCCATAGGCAAAGAGGACAAGTCCCAGGGGCACAGGGGCTGCCTCCAGCCCACCCCTCATGGAGAGCTGCAGGGTGACATTGTGCCACCAGGATGACCAGGTACTGCTGGTTCTTGGCCTGGACCATCCCTAAATTGTGATGAACAGGTCTAAATATGCTTGGGCACCTTTGAACATCCCCCATTCCAACTGCCCCAAGGCCGTCTCCTGCCCTGTGCTCAATGCCATGAGCCCCACTGTGTACCTCTCATCTTGGAGAGGCTCCTCCTCAGAGCCCTCTGAGTCCTCCATGTCAGAGGTGTTGAGGAAGCTGAAGCTCTCCAGCGCATGCTCCACTGTCAGGCTGATGCTGGAGGCTCGGCTGAGGAAGACACCTTGCTTCTGCTGTGGAGGAAGGCACAGTGGAGTTGAATCCTGGCTCACCAGCCACGACAGCTCTGCCACCTGCATTATGAGGCTATGCCATCATGGATGGCCCCATCCCCATCATCCCTGGGCACTGCCAGCAGGGATGGTCTTGTCTCCATTGTCTCTGACCCCTGCCACCATGGCTTGCCCTGTCTCCATCATCCCCAGGCACTGCCAGCCAAGATGACCCTGTCACCCTCACCCCATGGCACTGCTGGGAATCCCTCACCAGCAGCATCTCCTCCAGACGTTTGAGCTCCCGTTCGAGGGGCTGCAGCTCCGGGAACTGTCCCCGATAGTCATCCAGAGCTGAGCCCAGGAGGCCAATTGCCTCCTCCAGACCTGAATCCACCATCTTCCCCCGCGGCACCTCAGGGATGCTGGTGGGCAGTGCTGGGGTTGAGATAGGCCTCTCTTCTGCAGAGGCTTGTGCCAGTGCTGTGGGGAGCCCAGTGCCACAGTCACTCTGTGCTGGCGCCTGGCTCGGCACTGGCTCTGCACTGGCAGCCTCCTCCTCACAGGAGGTGGCCCATGCCACGGAGGCGCGGGGCTTGGCCTCAGTGGCCCTGTCCTGCCCTGCCACAGCAGCTGCCACCGCAGCACCAGGGAGAGGGTGTGCGTGTTGCTCGTCCATCTCTGAGTTCTCTGTGCTGGGCGCAGGCTCCCAAGGGCTCTCTGCAGTCTTGACCTCCATCGTGGCATCCACACTGGCCTCGCTGATGTGGCTCAGAGTCCGGGAGTAGGGCACATGCCCGTTGGCCACTGTCTCCTTCTTACGGCTACTTGGCTCCTCTGGCTGGCTCCCAGCAGAGGGGACACTGCTGCCACTGGCCCCAAGCATGGCGTCAGCCTCCTCTGGTTGCTGGGAGAAGGAGATCTCGATGGCGGGGGCAGAGGCCTGCACCTCAGGCTGCACGATGGGCTTGTGTGTGGTATGGCGGGCACTGCTGGACAGCTGGGGGCTGGAGGAGTCATCCGAGGACTCAGAGGAGATGGACCAGGCTGTGCCGTTCTCCAGCTCCTCTTGGCGCCGCAGCATGTTCTGGAGAGGGGGAGAATGGTGTCAGCTGAGACCCTGCTCCTGCGGCCCCATCTCCTCCAGCTGTCTCCATGTCAAGTAGGAGCAGGATCGATCTGAGGTGGAGGGCACTGAGGCTGCCATGGCTCTGCTGACACAGCAGGATGGTCAGCAAACACCTGGTAGATTCCAGCTCTAGATCCCACCCAATGCCAGGAGGCAATCCAGCTCCCCATGAACAGCCCCTTACATCCTGGAGCCTTGGGGTGCCAGCAGTCCCCTAGCACAGTGGGATGCAACACATGGAGCCAAGGATGCCAACCACCATGGCTGCAAGGACAGCAACAGCTCCAGCACCGGCTGGTGGGGACAGCACTGACCACCACACCAATTTTGTGGTTCACCAGAACTGAACCAATGCCAAAAAATTCCAGGTTAGTCACACCAGCACCATGACAGCATCATACCAGTGCCACACCAGCACTGTCACACCAGCACCATCTCACCAGCACCATCACCAGTACCATACCAATGCCACCAGCACAGGGACATGGAGAAGCTGTCTACTCACTAGTGCCCAGCTCTTGCATGGAGGTGAACCCAGGCTCCCCTAGCTCTGCAGGACCAGCCAGACCCAACCTGGCAGCATCAGGCCTTTGGGCATCAGCGAGGGATAGTGAGTAGGAGACAAGGAGCGGCTACAGCTACTGCGGGATGGCCACAGCGCTGGGCTAAGCTACTGGCCTGCTCCAGCCCCGCACTTACGCGGCCCTGCTGCGGCCATCTCCCGAGCTCGGCCGAGGAGACATCGCCGCAGGAGCAGCTCTGAGACAGCTTCTCGAAGAGTGTCTCCCGAAAGATGTCCAGCAAGGACCAACCACGCTTGTCAGCCGCCCGCTCCGGGCTCTTGGGCAGAGAGAAGAGGAGCTGTGAACGTGGGAGGGAGGAGCAGGTGCCGGTACTGGGGAGTCCTGGTGGGATGGCTGGAGAGGAAGGAGCTGCCTACCCATCCCTGAGCTGTGCCACCCTCTGAGACATTGCCTAGGCACATCCCTGTGTGGACCCCTCCACTGGCCATGTCTCCTGAGCAGCCCTGCCTGGTGCACACTTACATAGAATGCCTGTTCCCGCAGGGACGGCGTGTCAGGTGGACTCTGGTTGTAGGTGGAGAACCTCTTGTTCACCGTGGAAGCCTTGTTGACGGTGCTGGCTGCCGAGGGCTGGTCGTCCTTGTCGAAGGGGCTGGGGAGGACAGCAGGGAGGTGAGGGGCATAAATCAGCCCAGGGGGTCCCAAGACACCACTACCCCCTCCAGACCAGCTCTGGTTTTCTGTAATTACAGCCCCGTTTGGGGATGGGAGACAGCCTGGGGTGGGTCATGTCATGCTGGGCATCCCCTGCACTGCCATTTGCTACCAGGAATGCTTGCTGAGGTACTTACTTCCAGGTCACCTCCAAGCTGAGTTTGAGAGTGCCCAGGTCATTGATATCTACAGCCACTACCTGGGGCAGAGCTGCAAAGAGGTCCTTGGTCTCACAGGACACATTGCCCACCACAACATGGTTGGCCAGGCTCTTTAGCTCTGTTACCTGAAGAAGGAGGAGAGGAAGGAGAGGAGGAAATGAAACCATGGGCCAGTGAGGGTGATGTTTAGGTGAGGTGCGGAACGAAGTTGGGTTAACAGTTGGACTTGATGATCAGAGAGGTCTCTTCTGACCTAAATGACTCTATGATGCAGGGGGATAGCTGGCCCACCCCATCCCTGTCTTTTTATGCACTGTACCTTGATGGAGAGGAACTCAGTGACGAGAGGCAAGAAAACCATTTCTTCGCTGTCCCACACCTGCTTGCTGTTCACTTCGATGCGCCCTCGCAGCTTCCACCGCTGCCGTCCATACTTCATGAAGATCTGGGGATGCAGAGGTATGGGTACGGGGGAGACAGAACCCCAGGGTGTTGGGTGCTCTCTGTATGTCCCTAGGCATGGCCATGGACCCATGCCACCCACCACCACCCTGCGAGATGCCCTCCAGGCCAGCACCCACCTACACCCCTGAGACACCCCAAGGACGACAGGGAAGAGGAAGAGCAGAACCCAACCCATATGGTCCCACCAACCTCATACTGGTCACCAGCACAAAGCCGGGCAAAGCCTGCCAGTCCTGCAAGAGAAGGCAGAGGGGCGTCAGCAGGCAGCAGGCAGGCAGGCAGGCAGCAGGATAGGGATGGAGCAGGACGTGGTACCTTTCATCCGGATGTGGAACTCGCCCAGCTGGCTCTCCAGCTCATTCTCCAAGAGACACATGTTCTGGGAACAGACAGACGGATGGACAGGACCCATGAGCAGCCACCCATAGACTCAGCACCCTGCCAGTCCACCCCAGCCAGTTGCCTCACCTCCGTGTATTCCTTGTAGCCCTTGCTGGCCTCGGCCAGGCTCTCGCGTGCCTCCCGGCTGCCTGGCGAGCCTGTGCTGTAAGCCTTGACCATGTTGTGGGCTCCATCACGGAGCCGCCGCTGGATGCAGTAAGCCTCATACAGCTCATCTATCTGCAAGGACAGGCCCGAGTTGCAGTGAGGTGCAGGGCTGGGGACAGCACGGCCACCCCAGCACTGCCCCAGCTCTCACCTTGCTGGCATGAAACTCCAGGCGACGCAGGAACCGCTCGATTGACTTCACTTGCTGGAAAAGCAGAGGAGATGGTGTGAGCAGCAGTGCAGCCCCTCCATGGAGGAGCCACAGGTCAGGATGTGGCCTCTGCATCCCATGCACTAAGGCTGGGGCAGGTCCTGCCTGGGAGCTGCAGGGTGGGAGCTGGTGGGAAGCACCCATGTGCTGCAGTCTCCTCCAGACTCCCACGCACCAGAAGGTCCTCCAGGAGCCAAGCCAGGCTCCAGGATGCTTTTTTTCCCAGACTGTGAGCTAACCCTTGCCCTGCACTCACTAACAACAGCTTCTGTTTGCCTAAAAGGGGTTACAAGATATCTCTGCTTCACCCCCTGCCCACCTGGGCCACCCTGCCTGCAGAGCCCCAGACCCTCTCCTTCCAAAGGGGACAAGGCAGCAGGGCAGGGCTAGCAGAGAGGGGCTGGCAGTAGCACATCCCAGATACAAGGAAGGGGAATACAAGGGGGATGAGACAGTGATCCCGCTTACCTTATCCAGATCGTAGAGAAAGCCCTGGAGGAAAGATGAGAGGGATAAGACATAGCACAAAGCCAGCTCTGCCCACCCAAAGAAGACCCAGCACATGGCACCCACCACCCATAGCATGGCAGTGGGACACGCAGCACCCAGCCAGGGCTGGAGAGTGCATGACAGAGGGATGGGAGCCCCAACACCAGAGCCTGGGCTGGCCCCTACAACACCACAGAAACAGGCTCTGCCCCAGGCACAGGAGCACCATGAGTTGTTCCATCTGTGCCCGTAACCCCAGCTGTCTACCCAAAGCACCATTCCCCATAAGGCTCTTCCCAAGCAGCACTCACCAGGCGTGAATTCCTCTTGGATTCACGGATCTGTGTGCTGAGCTTCTCCAGTTCCAGCTGGTGCACCTCCAGGTAGGCTCTGGAGGCAACCACATCATGAGGGTCAGGTTGGGATCCTGTGTCCAGGGCTCCTGCTCCCCACAGCCCACACCAACCCAGCACATGTGGCAACACATCCCCACTCCCTGTTCCAGCACACTGGTATAGAAATCCATATATGCCTCTACATGGGACGTGGTGGGATGTGGGACCCCATGCAATCTGATACCCCAAGGCCACATGCCCAAGAGACCTGGCATGTGCCTGCCTGGTGAGAGCAGAAAGCTGCCAACCCTAAGCCATATCACAATCTGTCCCCATGCCTCTCAGGAGCTCCCTGCCTCCACCCACCCAGCACTTACGTCAGGCCCTTCTTGAGAGCTTCGTACACCTCGTCCAGGCGGTTGGGCTGAGGCACCTTGGGTGGTGGGGACTTGTGGGACATTGAGAACATCCTACTGACCCTGGAGCCAGTCTTGCGGGAGACAGTGGGGGTGAAAGGGGAGAGATTCCTGAGGAGAGAGGCTGGGATCAGCACACAGCACCAGTGTCCTTCCGGGTGCCCCAGCCAGCCAGGCACCCTGTCTTAAGACAAGACCGATCTCTGGCATGGAGGCCAGGTCCACTGGGACCTGCCTGCCCCTCCCAGGACTCCCTGGCAGCCATTCTAAGTGTCCAGCAGGGCTGGAAGATACAGAGCCATGAGACTGAGCAGCGCTGCCTGCACCACATGCCTGCAGCCCCCTGGCAATGCATTTGGCTGCCCCAAAGCCATGGGAAAGACAAGGAGAAACCACAAAAGAAGATGGAGAAGACCAATAAGGCAACACCATCCCAGTGGGGTCAAAGAGTTTGGCCTTGGTGTAGCCTCTGTGGAGGTGGGGGATCCCTGGTGCCAGCTGGGGGGAGACAAGGCAAAGGAAAATGGCCCCAGTTGGAGTCAAACTGAATTCCTGGAGAGTACATGGGGATATTTCCAGCCCTGGCTGCCCTCTAAAGGGGCCATGCTTGGCTCCATCTCACCACACAGGTTGCCAGGGGCATAGAGGTGCTCCCTCTGGGAGGGTGAAATATGCCACCTTGTGCTTCCAGGGTCAGGCAAGGATCCCAGTCTAGCAAGAAGCATCGTGGGGACCAGCAGCCCTGTCACCTCATCACCCAGCACAGTGACATGGGGCAGGGACATGCTCACTGATGCTCTGCCTCTCCAGATGTCACCAAACCTGCTGGATGGAGCTGCCTCCCCCAGCCGACCCGCGGGATGCCGACCCAGCGCTGGGACCTGAACACCACCCTTCCTGCCTTGTGCAATGGAGTCACTCCCCAGCCCAGCGAGCAACGCCTCACTCACACTGGCTCTTCCCTTCCTCCTTCCAAAGCATCGTCGCGCCACCAGTGCCCAGGAGACACCACGGGCTCCTCATTTCCCAGCCTCAGGCTGTACCTCCCATCCTGTGCTGCTCTTCACAGAAGTGACCAAAAAACTTCCCCGAATCATTGGTGGGGAAATGAATGTCTTGGCCTCATCCCAAGCGATGGGTAAACACCTCATTTCCACCATTCCTTCTCCTTCCCATCCTCCATGGTCCCTGGAGGCATCTCCCACGAGCATCTCCCCAGCAACCACTTGGCTGCAGGCATCTAAAAGTTCTCCCTCCTCTCTGTCTCTAAGGGGCCCCCTCTTGTACCCACAAATCCAGCAATGTGCTGGTGACCTGGAAAGTGTCACTTGGCCCAGAGGCTGGACAGGACCTGGGGACAAAGTTGAGCAGGGTGGGAGGTCAGAGCACAGGGAGGCTCTGCCTGCTACCCAAGAACTACCTGCCAGATGGTAGTCAGGAGCTAGGGATAGTGCAGAGAGTGTTGGTGGGGAAGTGCAGCATTATGGGGATGCTCAGCAGAGAGGAGGAGGAAGGGTACAAAGGGACCATAACATCACCAGTGGATGGAGAGGATGGAGCAGGGAACAGCTGCACCTCACACTGCAGCTGGCGGGCAGCTGGTAAAACCTTTCAAATGATAGGTGTGAGGTGACCCTGAGGAAAGCCTGATTCACACCAGCACTCAGGCCTGAAACTGGCTGCCGCAGGATGTCAAGGCCATCAAGACACTTCAAAGCCACCCCAGCTCTGCCGCACCCATTAAACATTATGAGATGGTCTCAGGGAAGGTCTAAAGAGCTGGTTGAAGAATGAGGTGAGCTACACCCGCCCCCTTTGTGCTCTCATGGCTGCAACTACAGGGCTGGAGGGTCCTCACCCCACCTGGGGCATGACATGGCAAAAGGTTGGAATGATGGGCTCCTACATGGCCTCAGTGTTCCCTGCAGCCCCCTGTGCAACAGCCCCCTGTGCAACAGCCCCTGGCTACCAAAAAGATCCCTGAAGGAGGTGCTGGGACAGCTGGATAGGATGGAGCCTCAGGATGAGCCACAAAGCCCAGGCCTGTCCCCATTCCTTGTGGCAGGCAGCATGAGCACCCGTCTCCTACCTGAAGGGCCGGTCGGCCGATGAGTTCACTCCGGCGAAGGACTGGCTCCTATTGATCTTGGTGACGAGGACTCGGCGCTGCGGGCGCACAGACAGTGACATCGTTGAGTGTGACCTGGAGGGCCGCCCTGGGGACAATGACACATCAGGGTCACCACCAGCAGCGTGAGGACACACATGCAGGCAGGACTGAGAATGGCACCCACGGACCATGGGTTGGGAGACTTCCCACTCTCAGTCCAAGGACACTCCTGGGGTTCCTGGCACTGGGACACAGATCCCATGCTGCCCCCAGAGGTAGTGCCCTTGGTGAAGTTAGGCTCTGGGCACTGTGAGCTCTCAGTGGGCACACCCTGACAGACATGTCCCAGGTTGGCCCTATGGGAGTCATAGAAAGGGGCTGATGCCTGGTGCCTACCATGGCCTTTCCCAGACATGTCCATGGCAAACTCTACACAGTGCCCAAGCCCAGACACCTCCTCCTGAACTCCACCTTGTCCCATATCCGTTGTCACCCGTGCCACCCTGCTGCAGGGGCAGGAAAGGCACAGGGCTGGACCCGGCTGCCCAGCCCTTCACTGTCTCCTCACTTGCTTCCGCTCACTCCAGCAACCGGGAGGGAAACCCAAGGACAAAAAAGCACTTTGGAAAGTTCCCAGCTTTGCCAGGAGCTCTGCATGGGGGAAGAAAAAGCTGAGCCATTCCCTGCCAGACCCTGGAAAGTCTGTGCAGGCCACACGTGCCCAACCCTATGGCTGCTGCACCCCATCCTCTGCTCCTGGCAGTGACAGTGTCAGAAGCCTTAAAACCACTGCCGTGACCTGCCCGTCCCCACCACAGCCGATGCAGTTGATGCCAGCTGAGGATGGAGCAGATTTCTCAGTCTCAGGGCCTGGACCTGGCTGCTACTCTGTGTCACAGGAACCATCCCTGTAGCCCAGGCCAGGGCTGGGGCCTGGGGAGGGCAGCCCAAAGGACAAGGCAAGAGCAGGGGAGAACAGGGGTCCTGGCCCTGCCACCCCCAGCAGTGCCACCTTGAGCACAGGGAGAAGCCCAACCCACAGGGCAGTCACAGAGGAGCAGGATGCAGGATGCTCCACTTCATTCTGGTCACCACTGATGGCAGGTCAGTCCCTCTGTCCCAGCCAGCCCTGAGCAGAGCTGCAGCAGCTGCTGGGGATGAGCCCACACAGTGCCCGGCAGTCACACACCCCAGCAGGGACAGCCAGGCAGGACCCTAGGGATGCACAGCTTCTCTGGCTGACACACTGAGCCAGAACCACCTCCCTCCATCCTAAGGAGCTCACTTTGCCTTTCTTCCTGTCTCCAGCATGGCCGACAGTGAACAGCACAGGGACACAGGCGCTGCTGGGGCTTCCACCACCATCCCCACTCCTTTCCCATGCCCAGGCCCCAGCTTGGCCTGGTCCCACATGGCTGACACCCACTCAGCCACTGGTGGGCATTCCCCTGGCACTGTGCCCCTCGCCACCCCGCACAGTAGGCTAGGGCCAGGGATTTGCAGCACCCAGGATGTGCCGGAGCCATTTGCAGTCAAAGCTAACCACCACCTCCACTCACCTCTATCCCAGTGGAGCCAGGATGCAGCAGGTCCATCTGGTTCCCCCTTGGGACTCGTGTCCCAGCCCACACCACAGAGCCACTCAGTGGGTCCCACAGACACAGCGTTATCTGGGTGGCAGTCCCTCCATTTTCCAGGACAACACTGTCCCAATTAAGCTCATTATGAGGAGCTGTAATCCCTGGCAGCCCAGCTGACCTGCAGGCCTCGGCAGATTACTCTCTGCAGGGCTCTTTAATCTGCTCCCCCACTGAGCAAGGAGGGCCTGTGGCGCCTGTGCTTGCTCCCCAGCTGGGTGCTACAGTGGCCCAGCCATAGGGAGAGCACCCACCACCCATAAGACAAGGCTCTCATGTGTGGGGCAGGTTACAGTTCAGGATGAGGATGGTCCTGCCAACCCATCCTTCTCCAGCCCACATTGCCATTTTGGAACACAGAAGGACCTCTAAGAAGGGTTTCCCAGGCAGAAGCCCAGACTGGGGAAGGATGCTGAGGCTGTCAGAGGAGAGAAGGATGCTAAGAACATCAAGGGAAGGAGAATGCTGGATGGGGGAGAAGGATGCTGGGTGTGCTGGAGGGGACTGATGCCCCAGCACAATTCTCCAGCAGTCAGAGCAAACTGCAGCCACTTGCCCAGGCACCTCAGAGGCTCCAGCAGACACTTGGGCCATGCTGGGTCCTGCTCCAAAAGAACTGGAGGTTCTCTCACTGGCACAGGGGGCAGTGGCTGCTGACAGGACCACATCCCTGCGCTCCAGCCCCGGACCTGGCTCTTCCAAAACATCCACAATGATGCACCATTGCACCCTGCAACCAAGATCCTGTGCCAGGACCCCAAGTCCCCTTGGAGGAGGGGGACGCCATACCCCTGCTCCGCAGGAGTGATGCTCCAGGAGCCCCAAGGATGGTCCAGCCCAGCACCGGCGGGCAGCCAGCCGGGCGCCGAAGGGCAGCGCTGCCTGCATCAGGCAGGGCAGGCAGGATGTGGGGTCTCTGTTCCTGGCACTCTTGGGCTTGGCTCACAGAGGAGGAAAAATCCCCAGCATAGTGCATTCCTGACATTACCGAGATAAGAGGTACCTGGTACCAGCAGCACAGCCAGCCCCTGCGGGGAGCAGAGCCTGGGGCACGCTTGGAAGGGACCACTGAGCATCACATCTCACCCAGGCTGGTGAGCCCCGTGCCAGGCTTACCATAAGGCTGGCACCAGCAGAGCACCAGTACACTCATGTCCCTGCTATGGGCTAAAGCCCCAAGCACATCCTTTCTCTCTCCCGAGCAGAAGAGGTCCTGCCCCAAAGGTTCAATCCCAGCAAGCCCCACCGCCCCCTGCCCTTAGTTAGGGCTCAGTGCTAACAAACCTGCCTCCCGACCAAGCTTTTCACCTTTTCCGTGCCACAGACTGCCTCCAGATCTTCCAGCGTAGGAAATGCAATCCTGGGAGTGTGTCCCTCTGCCCGTCCTTGGCCAGCACTGCCCGTGGGCAGTGGCCAAAAGGGCAGAGAGCAGCTGAACAGGCAGCACAGCGCGGGGTGCTGGAGCCCACCCCGGGGCTCTCCAGCCCGGCCGCTGGCTCCTCTCTCGACGCCCGGTGCTCTGGAGATGATTGGGATCCCAAGAATGCTGGTCTGAACAGCGGAGGGGGCAGTCCGACCGGCTGGGTTGGTCCCAGCTGGTTTCTGTTTCCGACACTCAGACACCAGCCTCAGGTCGCTCCGGCGGGTTTATCAACACTGCCCTGGTCGGAGACGCCCCAAACTGGCTCCCCCTGAGTCCCCAGCCCTGCAGCCCTGGGAGCTGGGGGTGCTCTGACCAGCCCTTCCAGGGATGTCACTCACTGATACCACCAATGCCCAGGGTGGTCAACCCAGCAGACTCCAGCACCCCTCACCTCGGGGAAGACACCCGGGACCAACCAGCAGCACCTAGGGCACCCAAGGCGGGTGGGCTGTGGTCCCTGCACTGATGGCACTGTGGCCATCCTCGGGGCACAGCAGGGCACCAGTGCCCCTCAGTGGGGGAGGCCACGATGGCCACAGGACCATCCTGCCTGCCTGTGGTGTCTGGGGCAAGTGGGGGGTCCTGCCACGCCCTGCCCCAGCACCTTTGGGTGAAACTTGGGCGCACGGCGGGGATGACCTCGGGAGCCTGTGAACTCAGCCCGCTGGCTCGGCTCCCCCCGGAGCAGCCGCTGCATCCGTGTTTGCACAGCTGTGGCCCCGCTGCCCCAACCCAGGCACGTACCCCGGCCCCCGCCGGCCCCTTCCGGCCTCGGGACGGCCCTTGGCCGGCTCCCAGCGTGGGCTGGAGCAGTTTTTCCCTCCCATCTCTCCTCATTCCCCCTCGGCACAGAGGATGGGAGCATCCGGGGACCGAAGCCATGCCGCCTTGATCACAAGGAGCCTGAGAGCCGCCTCTTCCCTGACCTCTCCACGCTCTGCCTCTCCTCCAGGAAGGCAGGACACCCCCGGCTCCTCCTGGTGCTGGGCAAGGAGAGGGACTGGGGGCTTTTGGGAATCAGATGAGTCAGTGAATGGTATCCCGGCTCCCGTGACTCACTCGGAGAGAAAGTCCCAGCCAAAAGGTCACAGCCCTACAGCCCCCACCGGAACAGGGAATGGCGGTTTGGTTGTTTGGGTGCTGGCTGCTCTCGGCAGTTTGGGTTGGATGGGTGCTGGGTGCTGCCAGCCCCATGGCAATAGGGACATGGCGCTGATATCAGCGGCCATGGGAGGCTGCTGGCTCCTTGGGCCAAGTGGGAGGGGGCAGGAAAGGGAAGGAGCTGCGAATGGGAAGAATTGGAGGAAGTGCTTATTTACCCCGCGGAGTATCCCTGCGGAAGGGCAGGGCACGGCACAGGCAGACACTCACAGCCAGAGTTCCTTAGGGGGGCTCACAGCTCCCGACCCGGCCACTCACCCCATGGGCTCCCTGTCTCCAGCCAAAAGGAGATGCAAACCCAAACTGTAACGCAGGGAAGTGACCACCACTGGGACAGGGGGTTTCCCAGGGGCTGGCAAAGCTCAAGCCCAGTGTGTTCTCTAGGATGGCTCCTGGGAACCAGCCCAGGTCCTGGTGAAAGTGAGTTCCCCACCACCAAAAGCACAAACTGAGCACACAGTCAGGATCCCCACGGACACCACTCATCTCCGCACCCTGTGAGACGGGGGTGCATCCTGGCCATGGCAGCAGACTCCGCTCCTGAGTGGACTGTGATCCCTCTCAGAAGTGCTGGGATCCTCTAGAAGGATCCTCCTGGGATTGGCATAACCTTGTGGAGGTCCCACATGCCACCTTCCCCCTGACCTCCTCATCTCCAGGGTGCTTTGCTGGGTACCAGAATCTGCCCCCACAAATCCTGCCCAGACAACTTGCTCCAAGTGCACAAAAGCAACCCCAAGGCCCTCTGTTCTGCCCAGGTCCCCTGGGGTCACCATGCCAGGGATGCTCAACATGGAGATGGGCTCTGTTTGTCCTCATCAGACAAGGGGGCAGGAGTGGGGAAAAAAAACCAGTTTGCCGAGGAAAACTATGCTGCCATGGCATTGAGGGCTGCCATGGCAGCAGGGGTGCATCACCCCAGAGCAGCTGGTAGCTATGGCCCCTCTCCTGCCTTGACACACAGAGCCCAGATCTCAGTGTAGGCAGCAGCAAGATCAGGCAGCCAGGGGGTCCTATCCTGCACGGACACTCTGTCCTGACACCCTGTCACTGCAACCCGCGGTGAAAACCGTGTCCCTTGCAGGTGGCGGGTGCATATGTCCTTGGTGTCCCTGTCAGGGAGAGCTTTCCTCTCAAGAAAACTCCTCACCCTAAAAAACCCCGCCTGAGCCCAGCCACATCACCCTGGGAGCCTCAAACAGCTGGGGGTCCCCAAATTATCGCCCTTTTCTGGGGAGCCCTGGTGCTGCCGGTGCTCAGTACCTTTCGGTTTGCCATTCATGGCGTGCTGCGGCAGCACATCCCCCTCGGGCTGGGCTCAGCGTCCCGGGTGGTGGTTGCTCTCTCATGCCGTCCGTCTGTCCTCCCGAGTGCGGGGGCCGTGGCCGGAGGGCTCCCCCCGGGCAGCAGTCTCCTCCCCCGCTTCCCCTGCCCGCGGGCTGACATCACTGCCCAGCGCCGCAGCCCCGGCGTGACTCAAGGGGACGGAGGATGGGAGGACACGGGAGGATGCCTGACCCCTTTGGAGGGAAGGGGCCCCACCAGCACCGGCTACTCCCGGAGCACAGCACAGTTCGGTCCCTATTCTTCCCTCCCCACCGCCCCCCTAGGGAAGCTGAGGCACGGGAGGAAGGGAGGGGAACACACTGCAAACCCCCGCTCCGGATCGCTTCCCTTGGAGACCCCCGCTCCCGCCGGCAGCCAGGGCCGAGCACACGCCAGGGAGCACACACCGCCCAGCCGAAAGCACCGCTGGCCCTGAGCCGCAGCCGAGGCTGGGTGGGGGATGCACAGCCCCTCGCCCCCATCCCTGCTGGCTCCACTGCGGGCAGGCACAAAGCCGTGGGCAGCTGACGCTCACACCACTGCCGCTTGCTTCTGCATTGCTTGGGTTTAAATATAAGTATATACAAATATAATAAATATATATAGTTATATTTATGTATATATAAAACCACCGTGGCTTTGCTGTAGGCTTCCCACAGCGTGCAATCCCGTGGCATGCCTGTGGGCACCCTCCAAGACTGACGAGCCACTGGGAAAAGGGTTTCCTTGCTCAAAAGTCCCTACTTTGTATCCTGAGTATCCAAAGCCTTGGAGGAGCTCACTTCAGCCAGGGCTTCCTCACAAGGCTCTCCAAAGATGCTGAGGTGCAATTCCCATGTCGGAATGTCTGTCCTGCTTTCCACAGGGGTTCAGTTCCCACAGCACAGTGTGGGAGACCCTCCTGCCCTCCATGCCAATCCCAACAGCCAGCAGCACCTCTCAGGCCCACAACTCCCTGTTAAGTACCCTAAACAACCAGGAGCATCTGTGGCACAGATGTCACCATGCTTCAGCGCTGGTCCTGGGAGTACCCAAAACCGGCACCCCCCTCCAGGTCAGACAAAGGCTGGAGGAGCCAGCTCTGTCCAGGCTGGGATCAGCTGCCCTCACCACATCACTAGAACAGGAAGAAACACCTCCCTCCCAGGCTCCTTTCCTGTTTGCTGCTGATTTTAGAGCAAGGTCAGGAGAGGTTCAGGAGGAAAAGCAGTGGGACAGTCTTGGGCCTTGCAGATACGAGGTCGTCTTGTAAAGTTAACCCCTCCCCCAGTGAGTGAGCCTGTTTTGGGATTGCTTCCCCAGCCCAGAGCAGGCCCCCTCCCTGCAGGTCCCGTAGGGGACAAGAAGCATCAGGGACTCCCACGCAGGGTGGCATGGCTGCCCCACTATGGGCACCCACATGTGGCTCTGGAGCCAGCCACAGTCAGGCCTGCAGAGCTGGGGTTGCAGCAGTGTCACCAGAGAGTGCTGTGACCCAGGGCACCCTCAGGTCCCAGTGCCCAGGTGGGTGCCCTGGTGGGTGCACAGCATGAGCCACACTGGGAGAGCAGCTGGAGCTGGTGAGGCAGGGCTGGTTCTGAGAAGTTTCTTTTTCCAAAGAAAACCATCCCAGATGCCTACCACTCCATGCCAGCGCCACGAGCCGTGAGGAGCCAGCAGCCCAGCACGCTGCAAAGCCCATCTCCACCCCAGCCTTCCAGAACCTGCATGAAGACCATGTCTCCTACCTCGCCTGGACACGATGCATCCCCCCGGCTCTCCCCACCGATGGGCAGAGTCCCATCCTGGCGGCTGCCGGGAGCAGCGGCCACCACCCGGCTTTTCACCCCGTGCTGCTTCTCCCCAGGGAATGGCATCACTGCCGGCACCGCCCCGGGTCTGACCATCCTTGTGCAAAGCCTGCGCCGTGCTGGCAGCCGTGCGGAGCCAGCGCCCGGCACACGGCCAGGCAGCGCGCCCGCAGCGCCGGCCCATGCCAGCTTGTTTGTTCTCATTAAAGGTTAATGAGAAAGCCACGCTAAAGCTGCCCCGGCCGCGGGAGGGGCGTTCCCCGGTGCCACGCAGAGTGAGGGGACTTCCAGGCTTCCCTCCCTGAGGGGTGACAGCCAGGCTGTGCTGCCTACGGAGACTCTGCCTCTCCGTAGCCTGCAGTGCTGGGGGATCTGTGTGGCAGCTGACACATGGGTGAGGTGCCTGGCATGGCAACATCCCGGGCATCGCCCTTGGGGAGACCACCAGGAGCAGGCAGGAGGCAGGGTCAGGCATTCCAAAAGTGGCAGAGGGCAGCGGAGAAGGACACATCACATCAGCCATGCCCTCTTGAGCACCTCACAGCACCCTGCACAGCACTTGGCGGGGTTTGACAGCTCAGGACACCTTGCCAAGGGAGGGCAGAGGAAGGGCACAAGTCACGCCAGCAGTGCCAGGGTGGTAATTTAGTTAAATGAGTCCCTGTTCCTGCTTTGGCCAGGGATAGGGAATGGGTGCAAGGAAGGGGACATCTCCATGTGACTCTTCAGCCCAGGGGGGTTCCCTGCATATTCACCACTCTGGCTCAGCTCAACCTGCCAGGGTGGATGCCTCAACCCCTCCTCTGCAGCAGGGATGTGGGTGTAATGCCCCAGGTGCTCCCTTTTGGGGATGTCCCTTTATGTCTTCCTCTTACCAGGCCTGGGGAGGCACCCGGTGCATCCCCACCCCAACCACAACAGCTGAACATGCAAAAAAACACTCCATGGGCAGCCATTCTTGGACACACATGCACAGCCTTGGCCAGTCTGTGAACAGGCATAAAAACCCAGCAGGTTATTCCCACTTCCCTGCCCTCCATGGGACAGAAGACCAGCTTCCCATAGATCCCTCATCCTGCCAGCAGAGTCCTAGGGAAATTCTCCAGTTTCTCCCTGCTCACCCAGGGACCACCAGCACTGAGGCTGAGCCCACCCAGCCCCTGGAGAAGCCACCAGCCCCAACATGACACTGCCTTGGTGGCACCAGAACCAAAGGCAAAGGTGATGAAGAAGCTATTTCAGGCTGTTTTGGACAAGTGCTCCCCAGCCACAGACATCCTTGAGTGGCTGGGAATGCCACCACAGCTGGAAACCTGACAGGAAAGGGCATAGGCCAGCCTCAGTCGGTGTCAAAAGTCATGGCTGGCAAAAAGGTTTGTGGAGATGGAATCAGCAGCAGCCTGGTGAGGGGTCATAAAGCTCCTCACCATGGGGCAGTCCTGGGAGAAAGCAGGAGATGACAATTTTGGCAAGAAGACACACAGTCATGGCTTGAAGGAGAAGCACAGTAAGTGACCAAGCGACTTGTCCTGGGCTGGGACAGCTGGTCCTAGAGCTGCAGGTGGTCACCTCCACCACAGTGCTACAGCTGACTACTCAGACTTTACTTTCTGCTAAAACTGGCAAAGCCAACTCCAAAAAATCCTGGGAGCCCACCAGAGTTTTTTCCACAAGTGGATGCCCTGAGGGCTGGAGAAGGACCAGCCCTTGTACCAAGCCAGGCTCTACCCCCAGCCAGGCTGGCCCTAATGCTGTCAGCAGCATCCCTTCCTGGAGGGGCTGGGCACGGGGCGGTGGCAGACTCGAGCCCTCCCCCCTCGCTTCCTCACATCGTCCCCACACGGCAGCAGAAATAGAAGCGATATAAATGGCAGCCCTATAAATAACCCCAAAGCACGCGGCGGGGAGCTCGTCCCAGCCCAGCACTGGCCTCAGCCCACGCAAAGCCATGGCTTGGGCTGCCTTCACTGTGCCCTGGGGATCTCAAATGCCAACTGCTCCCTGCCTGCCGTGGGTTTCCCAGGGTCCTGTCCTTTAGGTCAGTGTCATGGCAGGAGCTCCAATGCATCTGCTGAGCCTCAGCCACGGGCACAATCTGGAGCTCAGCCTGGTGGCATTCCTGGGGGACACCCTACGCCCATCCAACTCCTCCCGTCCAGCCGGCAATGGACAATGCCCATCGCAGGCACCCTGCTGCAACCCAGCCAGGAGATTCTTGGGCAAAGCAGCAGCTCTGACCAGGAGCCTCAGCAAGGCTTGGGGAGATATATCCCTGTCCTCACCACTGTCCTCACTGCAGATCAACAGTTATCCCCTGGTTGCATCCCAACACCTCTCAGCTGCAGCCCCCCGACATCTCCCATCACTGCCATGTCCATTGCTGCCCCCATTTCCATGCTCAACCCCATGGTGCCACGTCCTCCATGGGGACTCAGCCACCACCATGCCAGGGATACCACCACGCCACCAGACCTCCTCTCCACCCAGGAGACTGTGGCAATGCACTGGGGACCCCCACAAGCTGAGAGGAGGCAACGCCGCTGGTGACAAGCTGGTGACAAGCCCTGCACTGCCGGATTTTGCGCGGCGTCACAGCCTCACGTCCCAGCCCTGCCCGGGGGACGCAGTGAGGCCACCAGCCAGGAGACGGGAGACATGGGGTTTATAGGATGGCCAGGACTTCCCAGTGCCCTCGGGAGTCTCCTCTGGGAATGTGGCAAGGGTAAAACCCGCTGAGGCTGTTTGCACGCCCTGGGATGGCCGGAGGTGCGGCAGGGGAAGGGTTAATGGTGCGAGGCCTTCCCGAGCACTTCTTGGCAGGCTGGGAAGGGCTGGGAAGACAGGAGGATCGGGCCAGCAACAAAGCGAGATCTGTCTCATTAATTCCTCCGAGCATTCCTCCCTCCGTCACCCAGGAGGGGAGGAGGAGGCAGCACCCAGCTGACATGGTGCACCCAGGTCCCTCAGGAGCCCACCGGGTCCGGCCTGCGCGCAGGGCTGGCATGGGGGGCGATGGCTGCAGCCTCTCCCGCGGGATCCAGGGCTCTGGCGTCCCGCAGGCGCTCGGGCACGGCCCTATATGGGCACGGGCAGCTTCTCCTCCGCCCGTCGTACCCCTGCCCGTACCCCTGCCTGGAGTCCCAAGGGATTCGGGGCAGGACACGGTCCATGCCACCAGCGTCATTCCAAACCCGGGAACGAAAGAGTGGCTGGAGAAGCCGATATATCCCAGACAGGGTCTGGGGAGCACCGGGTGACATTGGGGGTGCTCGCCCTGGTATCCCACTGTCAGGCGGCTCCTTCTCCGGGCGTCTCCGGCCACGGTCCCGGCCGGGCCATGGGGTGCGGAGGATCCCTCCGAACCGCAGTGGGGCGGAGGAGCGGAGCCCCGTGTCCGTGTCCCCGTCCCCGCCCTCCCGCCGTGTCCGGACACCCCAGCGCGGCGTGGGGCGCCCACCGGGGGTGGCGGCAGAGGGGACGCGGGCGGGCGGTGGCTTGCGGCGACGTGGCCCCCCCAAGGGTGTAGCCCTGCTAAGGCCACCAACCCCGCTCCCCACGACCCCCCCGTGACCGCGGGGTGCGGAGGTGCGGGTGGCACTCACATGTCCCAGGAGAGGCGGGGGACGAGGCGCGGGGCGAAAGCGGGCCTGGCTCGGTGCATCCCCTTTGTTCCACTCCCATGGACGGGAGCAAGCGGGGAGTTCGTGCAGGCTCTTGGCAGCGCCCACCCCGGCTCTCTCCATGGAAACGCGGGAGCCATGTGATTTCGGCAGGAAACCACGGCCCAGCCAGCGCCAATGGCAGCTGCATGGACGGGAGCACCTCCCTCCCCGAGGCGACCGACACCGCTGCCGACACCGCTGCCGACACCGCCATCGCCACCACCGCCACCGCCAGC
The DNA here is from genome assembly GCA_013397395.1 of Sinosuthora webbiana. Classification (NCBI taxonomy): domain Eukaryota; kingdom Metazoa; phylum Chordata; class Aves; order Passeriformes; family Sylviidae; genus Sinosuthora; species Sinosuthora webbiana. The sequence goes on from VXBN01004224.1 coordinate 98,612, forward strand.
ACCGCCACTGCCACCGCCGCCACGGCCCTGCGGGGGTTCCAGACCCGCCGCCCCATCAACATTCCGCGGGGGTCTGCAAGCCCCACCGTGAGCCGGAGCAAGATCCCACCTCCCCCGAGGCGAGGGGAGTGGGGGCAGCCCGGCTTGCTTGGCCCCGGGCTGTTTGCCTTCCTGCCGCACACAGCTCCACAGCCTCCCCTTGCCAGGGAAGCAATGGCTGGGGCAACACCTCCTCCCTCACCACCCCTGTCTCCCCTCACAAGGGCCACTACAGCCTCCCAGGCTTCAGGGCTCTCTGACAGACCCCGGGCATGTTTCACATTCCAGCAGTGAAGTGACATGGCCAAGGCTGTGCAGTCAGTCAGCCGGTGGCAGAGGGAGCACCCAAACATCCTTGCTCCTAGCTCTATGATATCCAGCACGCCACCCTGCCTTACCCCCACAGCTCCTGCGTCCAACTGAGCCATGCTCAAACCTCTGCCAATCAGAAAGTCCACTCTAGGGGAGCAGAGCATTGGCACTAATCCACATTCCCAATCCCACCAGCTTCCAGCATCCTAGGGAAGCAGCAGAAGAGTGCTCCCAGCTTCCCCAACTAAGGGGCAGGCAGCCCCAGCATAAATGCAGGCTGTCACCCGAGGGATGCCACAGTCACACGGTGCTGCTTCCACAACTCCCAGTCCACTTCCTAAGCCCTGACACCTCTGAGCATCCCTGAAGGTGGAGGGCTGAGGAAGCCACATGCCGGTTGGGGAGATGCACCCTGCTCCTCTCCTTTCTCCCAAGACCATCTTTCTCCTACCTGTCCTAGATCCTACTGAGCCGACCCAGTTTTAAATGGAACTTTGCAGCCCTGGTGAGACATCCTCCATGCAAGGACAAGGCTGCGCAGTGCTCCCGCCAGCCCTGTGAGGCAGAAACACTAATTAGACCATCATCAGGTCTTGGAGCCCAGTGGAGCAGGGCAATATCAGTGACAAGGAAATCATTGCACCACTCTCACTCTCCTGGGACCACACCAAGGAGCAGAGCATTTGCTGCCAAGGTTGCTCAGTGAGAACCAGGGCGTCCCAGCTCCCAGCCCAGTTCTCCAGGCTGGCCTGGTTACACAGAAGGAGAAGTGATGCAAAGATGGGAGAGGAGACAGCAGGTCCTGAGGCCACCAGAGAAAAGCCAAGCCAAAAGGCCAACAAGGAGGGGCTGCCAGGGTGGATCCACCAACCCATGTGCTTGATGAATCCCGGAATGGTTTGGGTTGGAAGGGACTTTAAAGACCACCTGGTTTCAATCCCCTGCCATGAGCAGGAACTCCTTTCACTAGACCAGGTTTGTCCAAGCCTCATGCAACCTGGCCTTGAACACTTCCAGGGGTGGGCCAGCCACAGCTTCTTCTGGACAACCTGTGCCAGGGCCTCCCCACCCTCACAAGGAAGAATTTTTTTAAAATATCCCATCTAATCCTGCCCTCTGTCACTTGGAAGCAATTCTCCCTTGTCCTGTCACTCTGTGTTCTTGTCTATAGTCCCTCTCCAGGTCTTTTGGAGCCCTTTTAGGTACTGGAAGGGACTCAAGGTGTCCTTGGAGCCTTCTCATCTCCAGGCTGAACAGCCCCTACTCCCTCAGATTGTCTCCACAGCAGAGATGCTCCAGCCTTCTGAGCATCTTCATGGCCTCCTCTGGACTTGCTCAAAGAGGTCCACATCCTTCTTATTTTGAGGTCCCCAGACTGGATGCAGTGCTGCAGATAGGATCTCACCAGAGCAGGGCAGAGGGGCAGAATCCCCTCTCTCAGCCAGTTACTCACTCTGCTGAGGATGGACCCCAGAATATATTTGGCTTTCTAAGCTGCCAGCTCAATGGCCAGGTCATGTTGAGCTTCTTGTACAACCAACACCCCCAAGTCCTTCCATTCTCAACCCAGGTCCCAGTGCCATACTGTCCCTGTCCCACCAGGATGCTTGGCATGGTCAGTACCACTGTGTCACTCTGTCATCACTTGATCCAGCATCCTACCTGGATCAAGGGGCAGGGGCTGGATCCCACCCACACCCCATACATGGTGGCACCACTGAAAATTTTCAGTTGAAAGTGACATCCAGGGATTATTGGGGCCAACTGCCTGAGTGCTTTAGGTCTGACACAAAGTTAAAGCATGTTGTTGAGGGCATTGTCCAAATTCCTCTTAAGCACTGACGTGCTTGGGACCTCGACCACCTCTCCAGGAAGTCTGTTCCAGGGTTTGACCATCTTTTCAGTAAAACCTTGGGGTGCCTGGAGGTAGATTGATCCACACCACCACATTCCACTTATCTATGCACCACCATCCCAACGTAAAACCACATTCCTTGTTGCTGCTGGGGAGCAGCTGTATCCCTGCAGACAGCAGGAGAGGGGACTGCACCCTCCCCTCAGCCACACGCCTGCCTGGCCTGCCAGGCTGTGTTGTGGAGCCAAACACTCCCTGTGCCAAGGCCAGGGCTGGCACACTGCACTGGCTGCTCTGAGAGCTTGCTCAGCATGGACCAGCTTGGCAAACAAAAACAAGGACAGGCTCCTGCCCGAGTTCCGGCAGCTCCCCTGGCCTGCCTGCCCTCCAAAACTCCCTCCTGGAGTTAAAGAGGTATGGTGCCTGCTGGCAGGAAGGAGTTAAACCTCCCAGCATGGATTTGGATACTCCTGGGTTAACCTTCCCAGCATGGATGCAGATAATCTTGGTTTAACCCTTTCATTATGGATATGGATACTCCTGGGCTAATCTTGCCAGCATGGATATGGATGGATACTCCTGGTTTAATCCTTTCATTATGGATACAGATACTCCTGGGCTAACCCTTCCAGCAGGGATATGGATACTCCTGGACTCCTGTCGCTGAAGGAGCCTTCCCAGCAGTCTGGTTGGGAAGCTGGGCATTGGTGCAGGGAAGAGCCCCTGAGCCCAAGGGCACTTTGTCTGAGAACCTGCTGGCATTAGTGAGTTCCTCCCAGCACAGGATCGAACCTTTCCAGAGCCTGGTGACCCGAGACCACTCCAAGCACATTCCCCTCCTCCTGGAGCTTCAGCAACAGCCGTGGCAGCTGCCTGCAGCCGCCTGCCGCGGTGCAGAGAAAGGTCTGAGCTGTTGGCGGAGCCCCGCACCGCAGGTCTCTGCCCAAATTGCTCTTCTCACTGCAGGCTGGGCCTGGAGCCACGTCTTCCTCTCCCCTCTCTCTGGAGGGCTGGAGGCCAGCCCTTGGCTGCAGGCTGGAGTTGCTGCATGCTCAGCATTCCTGCTCAGTGCTGGAGCAAGGCAACACACACAGGCCAGGGCTCCAAGCCTTGCATCGGGACAGCCACGCGTGCTGAGCACACTCAGAGCCCAGCCACCACCCCTGTGGGCAGCCGAGGTGCCTCCACAGAGCCTGCCACCATCCCTGCCACCTCCTCAGAGATGAGCATCCAGCATCCCAGCACTGAGCCACACATCCCTCCAGCTGCACATTTTTGGGGAACACAACCTGGTAAAAAGCTAAGGGAGCCAGGGCGGTGCTGATGCAGCATGAGCAATGTGAGCTGCTGCTCCAGCTGACTCACCGGAGCCCTGGCCACGCTCGGGAACTGGCCAGCAGCACAGAAAGGCTGCGCCAGCAGGTCCTCTGAGCTCTGCTGGAAAACCTTCCCCGGCACTCAGGGCCAGCTCACAGCGGCAGCAGGCTGGGGCACAGCCCTGACCCAACCTGTCCTTTTCCATGGGGTGTCCCAGCACTTTGCCTGCCCATGGGGCTGGGAAAAGGGAACACAGGATACCCCCAAAGTGGCCACAAACCCAGTGTTGGCCAGCACTGGGTGCTGGTCAGCTCTCCCAGACTCTGACCAGCAATCCAGAATCTGGATAAGGGCTTTGCAGCAAAGCCAGGACATCCAGACTGTGACTTCATCAAGTCCAGCCCCAGCACAGGCCAGGAGGGTAAGGAGCTGAAGAACAGCACTGGTCCAGACTCTCCAGCCACCAGCCACCTGTCCCCCCTCCTAACTCCCTCCTCCACCCTGGGAAGGTGGATGCCAGCATGTCCAACCACTATCCCAGCTCAGCCTGGGGGGCTGAACATCCCCTGGGACCACTCCACGTCCTGCAGCCAGGCAGCCATCCTCACCTCAGCACAGCAGGAACCAGCTCATGCACACACCCACAGGATCACTCCAAAAGTATCCATGATTCACAAGATTCCTACAGTCCCTTGCTGTTGTCCAACACTGAGCAGGAAGGCTGAGGTTGTGGGCAAGCCCAGAAACCAGCCCAGCCCAGCAGACATAGCCGGTGGCAGGGCAACTGGCACAGCTGCACGATGGCACAGCTGGACCACAGCTGAGGTGTTAGCAGCCTTGAGGATTCAACACTGCACCAGGTAAAGGGAAGCTTGGCCAATCAAGTTGGCTGAGGTAGGAATGCATTGACCCAAAGCTGCTGCTGTAAGGATGTGAGAGCAAAAGGCCATTCAGAGCACGAGGTGCTTTGGCAGGGCTGAGTCTGCAAATTTGGCAGAGCTGTATGCAAATGCATGTAAATATAGTCCTCCCAAGCAGAGCAGGGGATCCCACACACACCCTGATCCGCTCCACTGCTGAGGTGGGGTCCCTGGCCCCTGTGAGCAGCATCTGCTACACCCAAGAGCAGAGTGAGTCCACCTGGGAACAGCCAGTAGGCACCCACCCAGAGCGTGAAAGTGCTTCCTTCACTGCAGTGAGCACCAACCTCCAGCAAAGCTTCCTCCCCTCCAAAGAAAACAACAAAGAAAATGCTGGGATGGGGATTAAGGAAATGAAACTGGCTGTGCAGGGTAAGCAAGGATAGGAAGTGGCTGTGATATCTCCTCTCCCCACTGGCCTACAGCTCTCCCAGCCCGGAGCCCACAGCAAGGCACGTCTAAACCCAAGGGAAATCACGTGCTGGAGAGCACGTTGAATAACTGTGAGGTTTCTGTGTGATCCCTGCTCCTGAGATGGAACAGGCACTTGTGGAGCCTCTGTGCTCCCAGACTGGCATTCCCATGCTCTCTCTATCCCAGCACAACATGTCAGAGAGACCTCCTGACACCACAAGCTGCACTCCACTTCTGAAGCCAGCACTGTGGGGTGGCAGTTCAGGAGTTTTGCTCTCATAGAATAATTAAGGTTGGAAAAAACCTCTAAGATCATCAAGTCCATTAACCCCACAGTGCCAAGCCCACCATTAAACCACGTCCCCCAGATGCCACATCCATGTGTTTTTTTAATGCTTCCAGAGGTGGTGAGGCCACCATTGCCCTGGTCATCCTGCAGCTATTCTACCTCTCCTGAGCTGTTGGCCCAAATGGGTTTGTGCTGGGAAGGGTGTCCCTAGAGGAAAGCAGGGGCAGTCAAACAGAAAGACCAGGACTAAACCCAGCTGCTGAAAGCTGCCAGTGGGGTAGGGGTAGCAGAGGGGAGACATGCTGATGGAGTGATCCTGCCACATCCTCCTCAGCCAAGTGATGCTCCTGAGCAGGGCCCATTCCAGCTCTTGCTCATGCCTCTAGCACTTGTGTGAATGCCACCAGCCCCAGGCTGTGGCTCCAGCCGGTCTCTCCTGTATCTGTCACATGTCCTGGCGTGCGAGGGCCAGCTCTGTTTACATGTGCAAGTCTCAGATTCTCCTGCTGGGGATGAGTCAGGCTTCCCTCGACACCCCGCTGAGGTGGCGGTGTCAGGGCCCCAGCTGGCGATTGCCTCCTGAACAGCACAGAGCCGTGGATGCCAGGCTGGGGAATGGCTGGAAATGGCTGGAAGGCACTGGAGACTGGAGCTCACTGCCAGGAAGCTCTCCCTGGCTCAGCTCCACCGGGTCAGCTTCCTTCCCCTCCACCCCACAGGCACGTCATGGCTCAGTGTGGGGCAGTCAAACCCCAAGCAAGCCCCCTCCAGAGGGTCTAGTGGGGGGGGATGGCCAGGCTGCTGCTAAGAAAACCCCATGTCTTGCAAAGCCTTGGGGTGTTGGGGTGTCTCCTGGGGTGCCAGCTCACAGGAGAGAGGGATCCCCTGGATTTGGGACCCCCAGGGACAGAGGCTGGAGCTCGAAGGAGAAGCCAGCCCTCTTCCCATCTGCACATTGTCTGGAGAGGCTGAGCTGCCGCTGGACTTGTGGGGTGGTGGGATGGGTGCCAGGCTGCACACCACTGCCCAGCCTGTGCACTGTGGCAACCAGCAGGCTGCCCTATCCAGAGGGTTCCCAGCTGAACCAGAGTGAGCATCCCAGCAGACAAGAGAAACCCCAAAACACCCCAACCACATCCAGCTCCCCCTTCCCTTTCATTGCTCCCAGCTTTCTGCTCCTCTTTTCCCCATACTCCAGAGCCAGAAAATCTCTCCCCTCCAGAGAGAGGCCTTTTCACTATGCTCTCAAATTTCCCAGGCTGGGAAAAGAGCCTGGAGGCTCCTTTTTGGATCCCCCCCACCTGCGTCCCCCTTGCTGTGACCAGGGCTGGGCTGGCTCCGGGCAAGCACAATAACCAGAAGTGTGTGGAGCTGCTGGAAGGAGCGATGTTCCCGGATGGTATGCAGCCCTGACAGCACTGGCTCTGCTTTAAAGGGTAACTTTATCCTGTAATAACAAACAAGAGGAGCCAAGTTCCTCCCCAGCGTCACTTCCCTGGCTCCAAGGAGAGGGACATGGGGGAGAGAACTCATTAAAATGAGCCTGGATCCTTGCTCTTGCCATCACAGGGTCTTAACTCCACTCCCTTGAGACAACAAGTGGGGGAAGATGCTCCAGGGCAGCAGGTCTGGGTCAAGAGTTGGAACAGATACATTTGTGTGCTGACATTCTGAGGACCGAGGAGATGACCCCTCTAGCAACTCCTATCCTGCAGACAGCAGCAGGAAGCCTGCCACAGCCCATCATCATCCCCACAGCCCCCCTGCATGCTCACAGCACTGGACAGGCACCCTGGCATCTCGGCACAGTGCCAGCTCCAAGTGCAGCCACCCAGGACCTTGTTCTGCAAAAGCTGGAAATTCAGGTCCAGCTGGTGCCATGGGATGGGCAGGGAGAGGCTGACCTGCTCCAAACCCCTGGCAGGACCCTGCCGAGCAGGACTGGGTGCTGTGGCCAAGGGATCATCCCTTTTGTGGGCATCCCTGGGGGCAAAGGCATGGGCAGAGCCCAGCTGTGGGAGGAAGGGTGAGCACCTCTCTGTGACCCATGGGTGCACCCTCCTGCACTCCCAAACGGGTTGGTTTTTTTTAAGATCCATGGGTGTGGCAGTGTCAGGGCCCCAGGGCACAGAGCAGGCAAACCTCTGGTTTATTCTTGGGGCGCACAGGGAGCAGGGGGTCTTGTGATGGGCTCATCAATATGTGTGGTGTATTCACAGGGGACATGGAGAACCTCTGCATCACCCCATCAGGCTCAGCAGTGGCTGACCTACCTCTGCTCCTGCAGGGACACTGATGCTCAGGAAAGGTGTCCCTCGGTGGTCATCACCAGGGAGGGCACAGCCCAGCCTGTGCTGATGGGACACTGATGGCCCCTCCCTGCCAGTCGAGAAGTGAGGACAATTTGGCAGAGCTCAGTTTTTTAAGATGACAATCTGGAGAAGGCTGCTGAGGTGTTCTGTCTGATTTCCACTTCCCCAAGGAGCGCTTCTGGAGATCCCAGGGCTTGATTAAATCCCAGCCTGTCAAACGAAGCTGGTGAAGTGCTGCAGTTTTTTCTTCCCCAAGATGGATTTCCTCCAAACCCCTTATTAGGGGTTTGGGTTAAGTCTGCAAATCTGGTAAAGCTGCTGCCTCCATAGTGCCCCCCCAGCAGACCAGGGGGCTTCCAGAGGAAGTACAAGACAGGATCCGACCAGCTAAAAAGGGGAAGAGAGAGGAAGGAGGGAATCATTGTTATCCAAAACTTTCAGGGCCTTAGAGGTGACAGTGCCAGTGTCTGCCCTCTGCAAAAGGGGTCATGGGAGACCCGTGGGAGACAACATGGCTCGGGGGAGATGAGTCAAGGGGTGCTGCTGGTTGCCAGGGAGTTAAAGCCTGGAGCAAGCTCCCAGCACCAAACCATCCTCCCAGGGCAGATGTGGAGCCTGCCTGGCTCTGGCTGATGGGAGTGGAGAGTATCAGGGCAGGCACCAGTGGGTTAAAAGCTTGAGGTGGGACTTGGTGAGCTGCTTCCTCCCGGCAAACAATAATACAGGAGGGAGAAGGGATGCACGGGGCTCTGCAGGGGCTGATAGCAATGGAGCACCCCCAGCCCTGCAGCTGCAGCTGTGCCGGAGGAAGCCTCAGCACATTATCTGCTGGTCCCACGCAGCTTCCTCAGCAGCCCTGGTGCTGCAGGGACCGGGTCCTTCCTCCTCCAGAGCCTCATTTCTCACAGACCCAAGTTGGGTCCCTGTGCTTTGATGGCAGCCCTGGAGCCCAGCACCCCCCAAACCCTGCACTCCCAGACAGTCCAGCCTTCCCAGCATCAGTGTTTCCCACTGCTGGGGGCTCTGGGAATGGTCACATTCCCAGGCCTCAGAGCCCCAGGACGACAGTACCACCCAGCACGTGGTCCCCACAGCGACCATCCTGCTGCACCACCCCCCCACGGCACAGACAGTGCCCACACCTTGTCAGAAGGAAGTTTTGGCTGGAAGATGACTCCTGCAAAGGGGATCTCCAGGTCCTGGCTGCGGTCCCTGCAGTTCTGGTTGCCTCTGGTCCTGGTCCTTCTCAGCAAAGATCTGCTGCACCTGGAGCTGCTGCAGCCTGGCCACGCTGGCTGGTGTCCCGGCACTTCCTCGTGCACGGCTGTTTGTGACCTGCCTGCTGCTCCACCTCCGCAGCTGCATCGCTGTCACAGGAGCAGCCCTTTTCCGTTCTGTTTCCTTTTTCTGACCCTCTCCTTCTGTAGCAGCCTTTGCCTTTCACGGAGCCTCTGCCTGCTGCCGTTTGCCCCACTCTGGTGTGGGAGGGTGTCTCTCAAAATGGGGTTTGCCCTGATCCTGGCAAGTCAGGTCAGGACTCCTGATGTCCTCACTGCTCCTACCCCAACCCACAGACCTGCCTGACTCCAGCTCGTGGTGCAACAAGTCTTTGCCAGTGGCTATTGGTCTGGAATAAGGCAGCTGCTGGAAGACCCTGGGAAATGTGAGCCTTTCCCAGAGCAGAGACATGTTTGCCCCCAGATGTTACTATGGCTCCAGAGGGGCTGGGAGAGGCTGGCTGAGCTGCTCTGGGTGACAGCTTCCCCTACCCATGGTCTGTGGAAGTCCCCAAACGTGTTTCCACGACCCTGTGCAGCCTCAGGAAGAGTAGAGTCCTCAGGGGGTTGTCTGGCTTTCCCCACTGCTGGAACCAATGCTGGCACCTGTGCCCCATCTTCAGAATAGAGATGGATTAGCTGCTAAAAGCAGATGGATCACACTTACTAAATCACACTTATTCTGTCCAAACCTGCCTGTGCTCCTGGGAGCAGCTTGCTGGTGAGCTGGAGCTGGGATTTCAAGTGTCTCCTGAGGCACTGTAGTGCACCCAGTGAAAGAACACAGGGCTATGTGCTGCCATCCCAGTGGGCAGGGGGGACACTGAGGTCTGACACTTCCCAGAGCCAGGAAATAAGCCTGACACAAAAGGGCAAAAGCAGCAAAAGGGAGGGAGGGAGGCAGGAAACATCAGGCAGGAGAGGAAACGGGGAGATAATCAGCTCCATGAGCACAAACACCCGGAACTTGTGCAAAGGAAAAGCCGACACCACTTGGCAAGCATTTGAGCAGGGAGACCTGCCCATCTGGCCTTTTACTGAGGCTTCCTGAAGAACACGTGCCCTGGAGCACCTTATGGTTCTCAGAGGCCCCTGGCCTTCAAGTTACCATGGGTGGCACAGTCCCTGGTGGCTTAGCTCCAGCATGTGCTCCCTGGGATGAGCCTTGTCTCAGAGGGTGGAAGGGTTGGCTCCTGGAGAGCACTTGGCTGCGCTTGTAAAGGCAAAGCACTCACCAGGGGTGAATCCCAGTTGCAGAGAGGTCCAAGCTGGGTCATCCTGCCCCAGTCTCGTGTTGGCTTAAAAAATGGGATGAACTTACCTGTTTCCACTTGGCTCTGCACAGCAATTAGCCTGCTATCATAACACCCAAAGGGAAGACCACTGCACTGGGATTCCTACAGGCTGATGGTCCAGGTGCTTCAATGCCCAGCAGTGCCCTGGGGTTAGTCCTTTTCCCCAGGAGCTGTGTCCAGGCTGGACTCCACCTGCAGAGCTTCCTACTCCTCCTACCACCTTCAGAACACAGGGCTGCCCTGGGTGACCTGACCACATCCCAGGTGATGTCCCAGGCTGATGGAGCTTGTCCCAGCTGTCAGCAGTCCTGTCTCCCACCATGTTCCCAAGGGAGCAGTGACACACATCTCATGGGGTTGACCACAAGGGGGACGATGACTGTAAGCTGTCAGCAATCCATGGTGGGATTTCTGGCATTGCTCATCTCCCAGGATCCAGCACGTGGTGTGGGACAGAAGGGAGAAACATGGAGAGAGATGGGCATGGAGCCAGCCTGTGGTGACTGGCCAGGCTCCAGCTGGCTTGTATGGAGTAACTGGGGCAGAACCTCTGCCAAGGGGCAGGGAGGGCACTCGGGGGAGGCTTGGCCGTGTCTCTGAGCCAGCACTGGGCTGAGAACAGCAATGCACTGGCAGGATCAGGCCCCTCACCCACGCTCCTGTCCCTCAGCCATTCCTTCCCTTCTCCTGCTGTTATCACAGCACTGATAGGGAGGTGCCCAAGTGGGCACTGACCACTCTGGCCACAGATATGAGCTGAGAAAGAAGCAGACATATGGGAAATCAGCTGGCTGGATCAGATGGAAGAGCCAGATGGTTCAGAGCTCCCCTGAGGATGAGGCTGAGATCAGTGTCTCCCTGGCAGGGGACACCCATGCAGCAGTGGGTGCCTCATGTTGGTACAGCTCCCTGCAGCTCTGCTTGCAGTGCTGGCTGAGGGCCTTGGAAAGCACATCACAGGCTTGGAAAAGAGCATGTCAGCCTGGGCACAGCTCCTCTGGCACAGCCAGGTGGGGCATGGCCTCAAGATTCCCAGGAAAGCTCATGGTGGCAGGCAAGCTCCCACTCCAGGAAGAGTACCACCCCAGCAAATGTCAGACCCAGAGGGACCCAGATGCTTCAGCTGGTCCTCCAGATGAGAAAGAAAAGGTGATGGCAGGGGGAAGGGGCAGGGGGTTGCCTGTCCTGCAGGCCAGGTTGCTTTGCCCACCTGAGACCTGGCTTGGTTTTGCAGGAGTCCTGGCTCCTTTTGGCCATGCTCCTTTAAGAGAAGCTCTTTCCAGAAGGGGCAAAACCCTCCTGAGAAACCCCAGTACCACCCCCAAATCCATTTCTTTGGGGCTGTTACCACTTCCTGGTCAAATTCATGCAGTCCAGGGCTGCCCAGCCCACCTTATTAAAGTTCTCAGCTTCTCCATCTCACAGAAGTGTTGTTCCCATGCTGTGATCCCCCTTGGGACCAGATTTCCCCCACCCAGGGACATCATGCCCAGCTGGGGCACCACTATGAGAAGAGCTGTCTGCCTGCAATTGCAGAACTGGACTGTAGTGCCCAGTCTTCCCATTCCAACCATGAGGCTGCTCCCAAAGACACCATGTCCAGCCCAAAGTCATCCTAAGAAAACTGGCAAATACACCATGCTTTGGTGGAAGCGTGGCAGACACCAGGCAGACCTGGGCACACTCTGCAGCCAGGCAGGACAGCAGAGCTTTGGGTGAGTTACATGTGGCTGGGACATCACTTCAGCTCAGAGCAGCTGAAGGCAAGGCAGGCAGGCTGCTCAGATCATAGGATCATTTAGGATGGAAAAACACCTCCAAGATCATCAAGTTCAGCCATTAATGCCAGGATATTTTTTGAGGGGCAAGACAGTCTGAGTGGAGACACTGCAGCTGGGAGAAGGCACAGGTACTAATTTACTTTATTTATTAGCAAGGTGAAGACAGGGATCACATCCTGCCCAGCCACTGGAGTCCCAAGTAGGTCCCTTGCAGACGACAGAAGGCTGAGCACCCTGGTGCACCTGTGCACTCAAGAAGTCCCAAGGCACCGTGGAGTCCCTCGCAGGGACAGGGAGCAGTCACCAGGGGATAGCTTTACCTTCCCAGTTGAGCAGAGTCCCACTGTGTTTCTCAGAAAGGATTGGCAGCACAGACAACAACCCGCGCACACTTGTGTCCACTGCCAGGTCAGCCTGCAAAGGGCAAAATGAGACACACTGTCATTCCAGGCCACCCAGCAGCTCCCACGTGGCTCATGTGCAGTGACAGCAAGGCTCCTTCCACCCAGAGTGAGCAGAGAGCCACAGGAGCTGGGGCAAGTCCACTCTGTGGGGGGGATGGTTGGGTGTTTGTGCTGCTGGCTTGGATGGAGGTGGCTTGGGCTGGGAAGCCAGCCACAGGTTTAACCAAACAGGAAGAGATCCCTGCTGCAAATGAGGTACTTTGTACAGCCTTCTCAAAACTCCAGTGCTGCAGGGACCATCCAAACTGTAAAACATGGATCCTGTAGGATGAGTGGAAACCTCATGGACCTGCAGTTCTTCAGGGAATGGGGCACAGGATGGGATGATGTTGCTTCTCTCCTCACTGCTCTGTTGGATTCAGGTCCTCTGCATATCTCCCAGGCTGCCCAAAGCCCCTTTTTCCCCTTATGGGTTCCCTGTTGACCTGCTTGGCCAGAACTCACCTCTTGTGTGCCCATGTCTGTTTTCACCCAGCCAGGGTGCAGTGCCACGCACAGGATCCCAGCTTCCTTGTAGGTCAGAGCCTGGCACATGGTCAGCATGTTGAGGGCAGCCTGGGTGAGGAAGGAAGCATCATCCATGGGCAGCAACAAGCTCCATGAACCAGGTTCCCTTCCCATCGCTGCCTCTTGGTGAGGGAGAAAAAGCAATTCCAAGTCTTCAAGAGACAAGTGTGTGTCTCCCCTGGGTGGGCATGGAGATACCCTAGAAGCTTGGGAACTCCCATCTCTCCATCCCAGGTGCTTCCAGCCTGGCAAGGGCAGCTCTGACCCCCATGGAGCTCAAGAGTCAGGGCAGGTCACCACTCTCCATACCTTGCTGCAGCGGTAGGAGACAACAGGGTGGAAGAAGGAATCAGGTGTTTTCTTGATGGACCCCAAGACAGTGGAGATGTTGATGATGGCTGCCTTGCTGCAACTTAGTCCCTTTTCTTTGCTGTCCTGGGCAGCCTTCTTCAGCAGAGGCAGGAAGGCCTGGGGAGAAACAACCTACTGGGACACCTGTGCCTCAAGCCAATCTCACTTATGGCAACTGCAACCCAGGGAGGGTAAGGAAGGACAGCAGGATGTCAGGAGAGCCCAGGTGTTGCTGCAGTGGCCCTGCCTGCTCCCAATTAGACTTGAACAATTCAGAGAGGCTGCAGAAGGCTTAGGCTTGAAGAGCAGCCCAAGCCTTCCCTTGCACAGCCCTGAGAAATTTGGCAAAGCCCTCCAAGATTTCTGTGGTGACAGAAATGGACAGCCCGAGATACCCTCAAGTTGGGCCAAATTTCATCCCCAGAGCTTCACCCATACCTGGGCCATCAGCATTGGCCCCACTGCGTTGGTCTTGTATGACCTGACCATGTCCTCTGCGTCGACTGTCTCCAGCGAGGCCGTGGGTGTGTAGATGCCGGCGTTGTTTATCAGCAGGTTCAGCCCCATCCCGTTCAGCTTCCCCTCCACCACCTTCGCCGCATCGGTGATCGCTGAGGGGTTTTCGACATCTGCAGTGGGAGAGAACAGTCTGAGAGCCAAGGGGGTAAAGAGGGAGGGGAGGATGCCGAGGAAAGCTGCGCATTCCGACCAGCGCAGCCCTTCCATCCACGGGCACCAGATGGTGCTGTGAAACCAGCTCCAGCTCATCCCAACTCATCCCAGCACCGCCTCCTCCGCCCGCAGCCGAGGGCTCCCACCAGGAAAAGCCCACCGTGGGGGAAAACCGCTGCTGTGACTCCCATGCTGCGTCAGTTCCCAGCAGCCACCGCCTCCAAAGTCTGCGTCTGAGCAATTTCTGGAGAACCCAGGGCAGTCTCCGGCGGGACAAGTCCCCAAGGGAAATGTGCTGGGACCTGCTGTGGGATGGCTCTGCAAGGTCCTTCTGCTCCTGCTCAAGCTCTGGGCTGATCTTACTGCATTTCCACCAGAGCTGCCTTCCTCCCAGGGCCCCTGGGCTTGCCTAGGACTTGGGATCAAGGCAGAGCAAGGATGTGGTCACTCAGCTGGGGGAGCCAGGGGCTGCCCAGGATGGGTCTCAAGAACATTTTGGTCCTGTGGCCATGGAGCAAGGGGGCTCCAGAGAATGAGGTACCAAGACTGAGACAGGTCTGAAGAAGCTGGGGTTTTGGCAGCAGGACTTGAAGCAGCTTTGAAGAACCGGATCCCCATGTACAGACTGAAGGGACGGAGGGAGGGAAGGAGAAATGGGGCAGACAGGGCTGGCAGTCACAAATTTACCAGCTCAGATGCAGAATGCACGTACCCAGCCTTACAAGAACCAGGTTTGGGTGTTTGGATGCCAGATCTCTCAGCTCCTACAAAAAGAGACACGGAAACAATCAGCACGAGGCAAAGGTGATGCCAAGCATGCTGGGGTGCCATCAATGGCCCACCCTGAGGGAAACATCTTCCAGGTGTTATTCAGCGCTTGTGAACAGCTGGGCTGGGGACCTGCCTTGGTTCTCAGGCTTCTCCCTGAGATGTGCACATGCTCATGGCATGACATGGCCATGACTGCAAGATGCTGTGGTCACTTTTCCAAAGGGTCATCCACAGCCCAGCCAGACCCACAGCAAAGGGTGGGAGCAAACTGTGAAGGACCAGTTTGCCAGGGAAATTATGTGAACTGGCTGGGGATACATCCAGAAGCGTCTCCCAGAGGCTGCTGGAAATGAGGTGGAGGAGGAACACCTGTGAGTGCCAATGCCAGGTTTGACCTTTGAGGAAATCACATCTGGATAGGCCAGTCCCAGATCCACTCGCTCTGGACTTTATCCATGATTAGTGAATTTAACCACTCAGGACATTTTTATTGGTTGTTTTCACCTTATGTGGATACTGGGAGGAGTGGGTTAAAAGCTGAAGACTCAGGAGGAAGACTGT
This sequence comes from Sinosuthora webbiana, assembly GCA_013397395.1. NCBI lineage: Eukaryota > Metazoa > Chordata > Aves > Passeriformes > Sylviidae > Sinosuthora > Sinosuthora webbiana. The sequence continues at coordinate 113,749 of VXBN01004224.1, forward strand.
AAATCATTCAAGTGACCTTACAGCTACGTATAATGCTTGATAAACCGTGTAAACAGTAGCCAGTGATCCACTAACATGTATCTTAAGAGTACCTGTGTCTCCTGTATCTCTGTACCTCTGCCTGATGTTGCTTCAGGGATCCCCTGGTTATCAAGATAACAGAAATAAATTTGCTCTATGTGTTTTAGGCCTGCCTGCCTGTGCCAACTCACACAGTGGAGGAGAGATTCAGAAGCTCTTTTCAAAAAGGAAACTTTCTACTTTACACTTCCTAGCAGCTCTTTGCTCTGAGTCTCCAACTATGGCAGGATTCAGACACCAGAAACCAAACCACCTTGTTCAGTGTGCCCGAAAGGATTGTTTTTAGAACTAAAAACCTCTTCCAAACATGCCCACAGGCGAAACACTGATTGGTGGTTTCTTTTGAGAGGGACGTGGAGCAGGAGACCTGCTGGCACTGGCTGTGGTTCAGACAGTTATCTCTGGGCTCCCCCACCAGACCCCATCTTCCCACATCAGCCCTGGGCACAGGAAATTATGTAAAATCCATTAATTGGTTGGTGGTGGTCAACAGGTATTTCTCCTCTCCTGTTTTTCCCAACTGCCTGCCTCAACAGCCTCATACCAGGAGGAGCTTCCCCTACCCCAACACCTGGTCCAGGCACAAAGGGGCACGAGAAGTGATGTAACTCCAGCCTGGTGGAACAATACTCTGCTCTGTGTCCCGTGGTCATGGACTTCAGCAGCACCCTAACAACACTGCCTCACCCTACCACAGCTGGACAAGGCTGAGGGAAGGAGCCCCTGGCTAGGAGAGTTGCATGAAGACCACCTTGTAGGAAAACTGGCTCCAGTCCAGCCCGGAAAATAGTCCCTGATCTCACTGCTACCCTGCAGGAGTCCTGCAAGTTTTGGGGAGGAAGAATGGCGTAGAAATAAAAGACCTGGCGTATCTTTGACCCAGTTAACTTGGGCACCAGCCACAGCAGGAGCTGGGCACCCCTGGGTTGGCAGCAGGGTGGGTTCTCACTGTGCCAGGACTACTGACATGGAATAATACACACTTGCAAGAAGATGCAACAAACAAATCAGCTGGAGCCAGGATCTATCAGAGAGCAAGTTTCTCCCTATTAGTATTTCAGTGGGACACAGAAAGCAGAGGAAGACAAGCTGGATGTAAAGAAAGCTGGAAGAACAGAGAAGCTTTGTGTCTCCCTGCAGAAGCACCATGTGTGAGTCTCTCCCATTTTAGCAAAGTGGGAAGCAGGGACAGGGTGATCCCACAGCTCCACCGGCCACCACTTTTGGAAACCCCGTGTTCTGAACCCCCAGATTTTGCAGAGAGCAGCGTGACACAGCAGAATCAGCCGGAGCAGCATCGCACCGCCGCAGCCCGAGGCCAGCCCAGCTCGGCCCGTGCCAGCAGCGCACGGGCAAAGCCTTGGCACGAGAGGGCGGGTTCGGGCACACCCAGCGCAGCCCACGGCAGCCCAGCGGCGCGGCCTGAAGGGTGACACGGCCGCTTCTTCGCCGGCCGCACTCCAGAGGTGACTTCCACACGGGGCAGGGCACGGCGCGGACACCAGAGCCCCGCGCCAGCAGCGAGCTCTTCGTGCCGGTGACAGCGGCCGAGCGTGTGACCGCCGCGCCCCCGGCCCGCACTGACCTGTGCCCGCGGCCCCTCGGGGTCCCGGCAGGTGGCGAAGATCCAGGCGGGGGGTCGCGGCGAGCCCAGCAGCTGCTTCACCAGCTCCAGGCCGATGCCGCGGTTGGAGCCGGTCAGCAGCACCGTGCGCGCCGCCGCCATCGCCGCCCGCGGCCCGGCCCGCCCGGCGCCGCCTCCCGAGCCCGCCGGCC
>VXBN01004225.1:3898-23432 GCA_013397395.1 Sinosuthora webbiana
TTTTTTTCCAGCCGGCCTCGTCCCCCTCCTCCCTTTGTCCATCCAGGTCTCGGCGAGGTTTTTCTCCATTCGCAAAGGAAATGAAACCTCGGATCGATGCGGGGATATCAAACCGGAGCGCGGCTGGGCTCGGACCTGAGAGATCACCTCGTCCCACGGTTCCGCTCCGAATTAAGGCGATTTACAAATTCCTGTCGAAGCCTTTTTGTTGTTTTTTTTTTCCCAGGGGCGAAAAAAAAATTAAAAAAAAAAGAAAAAAATCAAAAAGAGGGAACTCACGCCCGGAGCTTTTTTGCCGCTGTTGTTTCGACAGCTCCCGAACGCTCATTCCGCGGGCGCCGCGATGTTTCGGTCACACATTTCCCCGGCGGAACGTGTCCCCTCTCCCTCTGAGCCGCTGCCCGCCCCGCCGAAAGTTTGGCTCGGCTCGGGGAAGTGGGAGGGCGGTGGGAAAAACAGGGAGGGAAAGGAGCTGCTCCAGGCGCGTCCCGGGATCCACGGCGTGCCCTCCCCCTCTCCTGCTCCTTTAAACCAGGAATTTCTCCTGCTTTGGGCGTTTTTTGGGTTTTTGGGGTTTTTTTGGGGGGGGGCGGGGGGGGGTTGGTTGGTTTTTTGGGCTTTTTTGTTGGGTTTTTGGGGGTTTGGGAGGGGTTTTTTGTTGTTTTTTGGTGGTTTTTTGTTGTTTTTGTGGCTGAAGCCGTGTTTATCCCGGGATATAATCCCGGGATTATCCCAGGAGGATCGAGCAGGGAGGTCCTGGCCTGTGCCTGCTCTTCTGTCCTCACTGAACCCGCGGGATTTTGCAGCTCCAGCTCGGGAAAAACCCGTCCTGAGCCCCGGAAGTTGGGGTTGGTTATCCTTACCTGCGGAAAAAACGGAGTTTTCGCTCCTGCCCGGCCGCACTCCTCCGAAAAAACAGGAGCTGAGAGGGAATTCCTGAGCCCTGTCAGACACTAAAGTGTGGCCTCCTCACTGCTCCCAGCCCTGGGCTCGGTGCCACTGTCATTGTCACCTGCTCCTCACTGCTCCCAGCCCTGGGCTCGGTGCCACTGTCATTGTCACCTGCTCCTCACTGCTCCCAGCCCTGGGCTCGGTGCCACTGTCATTGTCACCTGCTCCTCACTGCTCCCAGCCCTGGGCTCGGTGCCACTGTCATTGTCACCTGCTCCTCACTGCTCCCAGCCCTGGGCTCGGTGCCACTGTCATTGTCACCTGCTCCTCACTGCTCCCAGCCCTGGGCTCGGTGCCACTGTCATTGTCACCTGCTCCTCACTGCTCCCAGCCCTGGGCTCGGTGCCACTGTCATTGTCACCTGCTCCTCACTGCTCCCAGCCCTGGGCTCGGTGCCACTGTCATTGTCACCTGCTCCTCACTGCTCCCAGCCCTGGGCTCGGTGCCACTGTCATTGTCACCTGCTCCTCACTGCTCCCAGCCCTGGGCTCGGTGCCACTGTCATTGTCACCTGCTCCTCACTGCTCCCAGCCCTGGGCTCGGTGCCACTGTCATTGTCACCTGCTCCTCACTGCTCCCAGCCCTGGGCTCGGTGCCACTGTCATTGTCACCTGCTCCTCACTGCTCCCAGCCCTGGGCTCGGTGCCACTGTCATTGTCACCTGCTCCTCACTGCTCCCAGCCCTGGGCTCGGTGCCACTGTCATTGTCACCTGCTCCTCACTGCTCCCAGCCCTGGGCTCGGTGCCACTGTCATTGTCACCTGCTCCTCACTGCTCCCAGCCCTGGGCTCGGTGCCACTGTCATTGTCACCTGCTCCTCACTGCTCCCAGCCCTGGGCTCGGTGCCACTGTCATTGTCACCTGCTCCTCACTGCTCCCAGCCCTGGGCTCGGTGCCACTGTCATTGTCACCTGCTCCTCACTGCTCCCAGCCCTGGGCTCGGTGCCACTGTCATTGTCACCTGCTCCTCACTGCTCCCAGCCCTGGGCTCGGTGCCACTGTCATTGTCACCTGCTCCTCACTGCTCCCAGCCCTGGGCTCGGTGCCACTGTCATTGTCACCTGCTCCTCACTGCTCCCAGCCCTGGGCTCGGTGCCACTGTCATTGTCACCTGCTCCTCACTGCTCCCAGCCCTGGGCTCGGTGCCACTGTCATTGTCACCTGCTCCTCACTGCTCCCAGCCCTGGGCTCGGTGTCACTGTCATTGCTCTGTGTCACTGCCACTGTCACCTCCTCTGTCCCAGCCCTGAAGGTTCTGGGAAGGACAATCCCCCCGAGATCGGATCCCCGGGGCCCAGGGGAGGATTTCAAGGCCAGCCCCGAGCTCCGCCTCCTCCCGGCAGCGTTTCCTTGGAGCTGTTCCCTCTGGGACACGCCAGCCGCAGGGAAATGTCACCTCCTGTCCCATCCTGTCACCTCCTGTCCCTGCCAGCTGCAGGACAGGTCACAGAGGGATCCTGTCACCTCCTGCCCGTGCCAGCTGTGTCACCCCTGGTGGCCAAGCCCCCCAGAGGAGAGGCCCCCTGTGCCCTGTGGCCCACCCAGAGGGGTCGGGATGGGATTCGGGATGGGATGGGATGGATGGGGTGGGATTATGGATGGGATTCGGGATGGGAGCACGGCTGGAAAAGTTCACGGCTGCAGCCACTGGAGGCTGCTCTGGTTATACATAAATCACCTCTGAGCTCTGTCACTGCAGCTCAGCCCGGGGAAGGGCAGGGCCCGGGCAGCTCCAGAGCTCCCAAATATCCAGAAGAGCCTTCCCCTTCCCTTCCCTTCCCTTCCCTTCCCTTCCCTTCCCTTCCCTTCCCTTCCCTTCCCCTGGAATTCCCATTTTTCCTGGCTGCTCTCAGGGCTCCGTGTTTCTGTTCTGTCGCAGCTGCTCAAACCCCACAAACCCTTTTGGTTTTTCCAGCCCCATTCCAGGAACGTTTCTCCCTCTGGAAATCCAGCTCTGTGACCCCCCGGGTCGGGAATTCTCCCCTGCAAGGCTCTCCCTGGGATTGGCCGATTCATTCCAACAAAACCCTGGAATTTCCCAATCCCAGCCCTTTGTTAAACTCCCCAGGTCAGGATTTCACGGGCACACTCCGCTCTGAAATGGGGGCTGTTTAGTTTGGTTTTTTTTCCAATTTGGGTTGGTTTTTACTGGTTTTTTTGGTTGAGTCACAGCCCTGCCAACCACCCCAAGGGATCCATCCCATCCTCCTGGCCCTCGGTGGGAGCAGGACTTGGCTTTCCAGGCTGGTTTTCCATCTGCTGCCAGCACGGGAATCCTGGGAGAGGGGAGGAAAAGGAAGGAGAGCCCAGCTGGTGGAGCTGGGAAAGGGCAGCCAGAACATCCCCAGGGGAAAATCCTTCCCCCAGCAGGAACTTTTGCTGCGGTGGGGAGAGAGGCTGATTTCCCCCTTCTGGGTTTTCTGCACCAATAAAAAAAAAAAAGAAAAAAAAAAGGAAATGTTTGGCAAAAGAGGCTGATTTCCCCCTTTTGTTTTTCTGCACCCAAATTAATTTCAGCCAAAAAATAAAAAGGAAACGTTTGGCGAGAGAGGCTGATTTCCCCCCCTCTGTTTCTTTTTCTGCACTAATANACGGAGGACAAAAAGGTTGGGAGTGATAAAAATCCAAACCTTTCTCCTCCCCCCCCACCAGCCCTGACAGCCGGAGCTGCTTTGCCTAATGGAAACAGGCAGCGGAGAGCGGTTCGCCTTTAATAATTCTAATTATTCCGCGGCGCCGCGAAATAAATTAGAAATCCAAATGAAATCAGCGTCCCGTGGCACGGGGAAATGTTCAGTCGCAGAGAGCAGGCGCCCAGATCCATCCCCGGGCCTGCCTGGCGCGGATCAGACAGAAAATAATGGAAATTGTGCTCGGGAAACAGGGGAGGAAATGAGAGCACCTGGAGGGGGCTGCAGAGCTCAGACCCTCCCGCTCCTGCCCGTGGCTCCTTTTCCCAGCTCTTCCCGAGTTTTGGGATCCCCTCCTGCCCACCCCGCCCTTCTCCCCGGGGAGCTGCAGCCCTTGAGCTGGAATTGTCCCCTGGAACACGGCTTGTCCCTCCTAGGCCGGGTTTAACTGAGCCAGACCTGCAGGGGCACAGCAGGGCACGGCTCGTCCCTCCTGGGCTGGGTTTAACAGAGCCAGACCTGCAGGATCACACCAAGCTGGGCCTGGGACACAGCAGGGCGCGGCTTGTCCCGCCTAAGTTGGGTTTAACTGAGCCAGATCTGCAGGGGAAAGAGAGAGGGGGAAATGGAGAGGGAAAAGGGAGAGGGAAAGGGAAAAGGGAAAGGGAAAGTGAGAGGGGAAAAGGGAGAGGGAAAGGGAAAGGGGAAAGGGAAAGGGGAAAAGGGAAAAGGGAGAGAGGGGAAAGGGAACTGGGAAAAATGAAAGGGAAAAGGGAGAAGGGAAAAGGGAGAGGGGAAAGGGAAAAGGGAAAAGAGAAAGGGGAAAAGGGAGAGAGAGGAAAGGGAAAGGGGAAAAAGGAAAGGGAAAAGGGAGAAGGGAAAAGGGAGAATGGAAAAGGGAGAGAGGGGAAAGGGAAAGGGGAAAAAGGAAAGGGGAAAAAGGAAAGGGAAAAGGGAGAGGGGAAAAGGGAGAATGGAAAAGGGAGAGAGGGGAAAGGGAAAAGGGAGGGGAAAGGGAGGGACGTCCTCGCTGCCCCTCAGGCTGGCCCACCACCAAACCCCCCGCTGTCAGTGGGAGTTGAACTGAGCCCAGCTTTGGCGTAACCCCAAAGAATCCTCCACCAGCTACAGGAAATGTATTCCTTTGATTTCCCTCTCTCCCCCTCCCCACCTTGTTTCCTGCCAGCCGGGTCGGGGTTTTTTTTTATTTCCCCCTCTCTTTTATCCCACGCTCTGGCACCTTCTCCCTCTTTGGCTCCTCTCCAGCCTGAAGCCCCAGTGAAGAAGCTGCGGCCGCTCCCGGGGAGAGGCTCCCTGCGGGATCGCTCAGACAAACACCCTCACCCTCCCCGGCTGCTGCCATGGAAACACATCCCGATGTCTCCTTCCAGTGAGGAGCGGATGGCTCTGGAGGAGCTGAAGGATTCGCCCCTCGCTGAGTCCTCCCGGGCTGGGGCAGCGCAGGGGGAGCAGAAAGGGAAGAGGAGCGGGAATTGTTTGGTGGAATTCCCTGGTTTAACCGTTCCCCAGGTGTTCCTCCTCCGTCCCTCCAGCTCTCAGAGAGGCTCCAGCTCTGGAGGAGCTCGGATTAAAGTTGTCCCACTGCCCGTCCCTGGCCTTTCCTGTGAGCTGGGCTTTGGGATGGAGGGAAATCCGGGATGGGGATTGCAACTGCGTGTCTTTTCGGGGTGCAGTTACAGCCTTTCTGTACCCCAGTCAGCCTCTCCGTGGAGAAACTGCTCAGGCAGCAATTCAAGCTCTCACATCCACACACACGTTACAGGCTGGCTCAGCAGAGAGGCAGAGGGCTCCCAGCCCCAAATCAATCTCCAGCCGGTGTTTATTCCACGTGCTGAAGGTGAATCCGGAGCCAGAGAGGGGGAACGTGTGGATTTTCTGAGTTCTGTGGGGTCTCAGGTTTGTGGGTGGCACAAGGGGCAGGGGACAACAGGGAGGAGAGGAACAGGACACCAGGCCCCACAGCCTGTGGGGAAACAGGGGATGCCGTGGGGTGGGTGATGGACCCGGGAAACCCGCAGAGAGGATTGCACAACGTCTGCAAGGAGCCACGGGGGGTGAAGCCTTTGTTACACCTGGGGTATCTCCAATCTTCCCTATTCCCGGGCAAAACAGCTGGAAATTCCTTTAAGGGGCTCCACAGGGAATCTCCAATCCCCACCCACAGTGAGATCCCAAAATTCAGAGGGGCTGGACCAGCCCCAGGGCTCCCCAGGCAGGGCAGGGACAGCACCAGCTCCTCTGGTAGGACTGAATTCCCAAAGCCAGGCCCAGGGTGAGTTCCCAGCTCTGTGTCACCTCCCCGTGCCCTGCCCTGGACATTTCCCCACAGAGAATTCCCCATCCCAGGGCAGGGATTTATTCCCATTCCTCTGAAGCTCCAGTTTTCATCCCAGCAATAACTCAGCCCATCTCATTCTGGGGGGATGAAGGATTGCCTTTATTTTCAGCTCATTTCTGGGCCAGTTTTATTTCCCCCTCTCTCTCTCTCTCTCTCTGTCTTTTATTGAACATTAATAATCAACCCTCATTAATTCAGTTAATTCTTCAAATCCTCATATTCTTCATGCCCGGCGCTGTGAAGCCGAGGAGGAGACTGATGGAGGCTGAAGAGGTGGTTGAAGTTATTAAAAATCAATTTTTTTTTTTATTATTCTTTGGGAGCCCTGGGGGGTGTTCATGTTCTCATCTCCCATTTCCCAGGGCCTTCCCTCCCACGGGAATTCCGGGGTTTTGCAGGAATCACGGGGGGGCCCATCCCAGGTTTTTTGGGATCCCTCAATTTTCAGGTGTTGGGATTTCCCCCCCCCCAATGAAGGGGGAGAAGAGCTCTGGGTGCATCGAGAGTTCCCTGGCCTGGAGGGATTTGGGAATTATTTTGGGATGGATTCCCTGGGAATGGAAATCCCTCCTCTCCTTTGGAAGGGAAAATTCACAACTTTAAACCCGGGGTGAGGCTGACAAACAGAGCTGGGCCAGGGGGGTCACAGAGCTGAGTGTGCTTCAAGTCCAAGAAATAAAAATGGTTTTTATTATTCTCTGTGCTGTGAGGAGCTCTTGCTCTGCAGCGGGGTCGGGATCAGAGCTGAGGCCTCAGACCCCAGAGCCACGGGGAAGAGATCCCAGAGCCACGGGGTGAGCTGCCCCGAGCTGGGGATAAACCTGGAGAAACCCTCTTGGAGCGGGGATCCATGTGCTCCCAGCCCCACTCGTGGGGGATTTCTGACCGCACTCATGGGGGATTTCTGGCCCCACTCATGGGGGATTTCTGGCCCCATTGTGGGGGATTTCTGGCCCCACTCGGGGCATTTCTGGCCGTGACCTCCAGCCCAGCCCCATTTGTGCCCCTCCCTGTCCCCTGCGGGGCCATTCCCGTTGTTATTCCCGGCCGGGTTCCTGCGGGATTCGCCGGGAAATCTCCTCCTCAAGCAGATAATTAAAACGTGGTGGTGTTTACACTGCAGACGGAGCCGAGAGAAAAATAATAATAATAGCAATAATAATAATAATAATAATCATAATAAACACGGCTGGGCTGCTCAGGGGAGTTTGTCAAACGGCTCCCGGAGAGGCCGGGCGCACTTTAATGAGTTTAAGGACCACGATTTACACTCAGCAAACTCATTCAATTCACAGGTGACTGCTGAGGTGAAGCTGCTCCCGGGGACAGCTGGGGCCGCAGCAGGGCTAAATAAAAATAAAATTAAAAAGGAAAAAAAAAAATTAGCAATAAAATGCCGTAACTTTTGCAGCAGCGGAGTTGCAGAGTCCAGCAGAGATTCTGAATTAATGGTTTGGCTCTTCCAGGCCCTTCGGACGGGCTCGTTTCATGGAAGAGAAATTACAGGGCCCTGCCTCCCCTGGGACGTGAGAGAGCCTGGGAGAGCCCAGGGAGAGCTCAGGGGTAACTCACAGGTAACTCAGGGGTAACTCAGGGGTTACTCAGGGGTCGCTCAGGGGTTACTCAGGGAAGGGAAGCTGCCTCTGGGGTCCCACCCCGTGGCTCTGGGGTCCCACCCTGTCACTTTGGGGTCCCACCCCGTGGCTTTGGGGTCCCACCCCGTCACTTTGGGGTCCCACCCCGTGGCTCTGGGGTCCCACCCCGTCACTTTGGGGTCCCACCCTGTCACTTTGGGGTCCCACCCCGTCACTTTGGGGTCCCACCCCGTGGCTTTGGGGTCCCACCCCGTCACTTTGGGGTCCCACCCCGTCACTTTGGGGTCCCACCCCGTGGCTCTGGGGCTGCAGCCCCCCCCGGCTGGAATCCTGTCAAAAGCTCCTGTAAAAGCAGAAAGCAGCAGGGGCCACCTCCCAGCCCAGCCCCGAACACCCCACGGGGACTGAGGCTCCTGAGGGGCTCCCAAAATCAGCCTCTGCCTCGTTCTGTGGGGCAGGAATTCCCCCTTTGGCTGCAGAGGGGGCAGGCCTCGGCTCCGACCCTGCTGCAGAGCAAGAACCCGACAGAGCGGAGCAATCCCAGCGCCGGGAGCCCAAACCCCCATTTCCCGGTGGGAAAATCGCGTTTTTTCCCAATCCGGAGCCCCAGCTCCGCTTTCCCTGGAACGCTCGGGAGGCAACGGGAAACATCCAGGACCTGCCTCTGCTCCGCTCCCGCCCCTCCCCTGCTGGTTTTTTTGTCACTAAAGTGTTTTTTTTGGGGCCACTTCATCCCCGCTCCCTTCCCTTTCGGGAAGCCCTGAGGCGCAATTATCGCCGTGATTAACGCCCTTGTGCGGCTAATTGTAATTACACCTCCCCAGCCCCGGCCTCCAGCGCTCATCCTCGCCCTCGGCCCCAAATGTTTTCCTTCCTCCGAGCGTCTGGAAGTTGTCTGGGCCGGATAAACCATCCCCAAATCCTCCGTTTTCTCCGCGGGGGATTCGTTTGGGGCCGAAATAATGAATAAATCTGGTGGAAATCAGCGCGGCCGCGGGGATTTGCAGCCCGGGAGGGGTCGGAGCCGCCGCTGTCGCAGGAAATATTGCTGAGGGAGTTCCCCCGCACCCAGGAATCCGTCGTTCGTTTTTTTTTTTATTTCCCCAAACTGTGCTGGAGGTTTTCCCTCAGCTGGATGGAACCGCCAGCGCGGCCGGGAGTCACCAGGGCACCTGGGAAAGTGACATAGATCATCCTGGATCGTCCTGGATCATCCTGAATCGTCCTGGATCGTCCTAAATCCTAAATAATCCTAAATCCTAAATCATCCTGAATCATCCTAAATCATCCTGAATCATCGTAAATCTTAAATAATCCTAAATCCTAAATCATCCTGAATCATCCTAAATCATCCTGAATCATCATAAATCCTAAATAATCCTAAATCATCCTGAATCGTCCTGGGTCACCCTGAATCGTCCTGAATCCTCCTAAATCCTAAATAATCCTAAATCCTAAATCATCCTGAATCATCCTGAATCGTCCTGGATCACCCTAAATCATCCTGAATCATCGTAAATCCTAAATCATCCTAAATCACAGCACAGAGAACAGGGAAATGATGGATTTAATGGAATTTCCGTGGGACTGGAATCTCCTGACCCCATGGACAGCGCTGGGAGCTCAGCACAGCACAGAGAACAGGGAAATGATGGATTTAATGGGAAAATCTGTAGGATTGGGATCTCCTGAGCCCATGGACAGCTCTGGGAGCTCAGCACGGCACAGAGAACTGGGAAATGATGGATTTAATGGAATTTCCATGGGATTGGGATCTCCTGACCCCATGGACAGCGCTGGGAAAGGACAGCTCCGGGTTCTCCAGCTGTGGGAAATCCTGCTCCAGCTTCAGCTGCTGGGATTTATTTATTCCTTTATCCCCCCAGGGGACAGTTCCGTGGCCACACCTCGGCCAAGTTTCCCCTCAGCCTCCGAAAGAACGGATTAACCTTCTCCAGTTAATTTCTCCGCGCTCCAAACTAATTATCTCCTCATTCTTCTCCCATCATTTCCCTGCCAAGGGGGAGGGAATCGGGACGGGGCTCCTGGGCTCTGCCAACCCTGCGATATTCATCACCTGGAGCCTCGGTCCCCGACAGGCACCCGGAGCTTTTTGTGCCGAGATAAAACCAGCCAGGGGCGCTGGGGCAGCGCTGGGAGCTTCACCCCGCGGCCAGCCCTGCAGGGAACAGCAGGACAAGGCCAGGAAAAGCCCGAACCGCCGGCTGAAAGTCAGATTTGTTGTTGTTGTTGCTGGGCTTGTTTCTGAGCAAGGACCCAGAAGAAGGAGGGGGAGGTGGGAGAGAGGATGGAGGGACAAGAAAAAGCGTGAATAAACAAAAATAAGGGATTTTTTAGGGGAAAAAAAGGCTGCACGGAGGGGTTGGGATTCAGGCTGCAGCCTTCCAAAGCGTATTGTGCATCCCAGGAAAAAGGCAGGCAGCACATCTGAGCGAAAACTACAGGTGGCTGAATTAATTAGCTCCAAATCCCAACACCCCCAGACAGCAGGCGCTGGGACTGGGGACCCGGAGCTGGTTTGCTGCCGAATCCCAGAGCCCGGAGATTGTTTGGATTCAGACTGGAAGTGTTGCAGATGGGTTTGCTCAGGGAAGGGGAGAGCTTCTGTTCTGCCTTCAGCTAAAGCAGAAGGGGCCTGCTCCTTTCCTTTCCTTTCCTTTCCTTTCCTTTCCTTTCCTTTCCTTTCCTTTCCTTTCCTTTCCTTTCCTTTCCTTTCCTTTCCTTTCCTTTCCTTTCCTTTCCTTTCCTTTCCTTTCCTTTCCTTTCCTTTCCTTTCCTTTCCTTTCCTTTCCTTTCCTTTCCTTTCCTTTCCTTTCCTTTCCTTTCCTTTCCTTTCCTTTCCTTTCCTTTCCTTTCCTTTCCTTTCCTTTCCTTTCCTTTCCTTTCCTTTCCTTTCCTTTCCTTTCCTTTCCTTTCCTTTCCTTTCCTTTCCTTTCCNTTCCCCTTCCCCTTCCCCTCACACTTTGATAAGTTTTGGTCCATTCCCATATTGGGGTTTAATTTAATTGTCCCAGCTGTCCTTGGTGTGCAGCAGGACAAGGATTTGTTTTGTGTCCCTGCTGTGTGCAGAGCTGAGTGACACTGTGAGCTCAGAGCTGCCCCCCTGGGCACCACAGAACCCGAAATACACGGAATTAAACCTTGAGGCATCAGCACAACAATGGGAAGGTCCTGGCTGTGGCTGTGATTTGCTCCTGTCATCACGTAAATATTGAATTTCCAGGTTCTGGATATCAGAGGGGGCTCTGCTCTGCCTGGTCACGGGTTGGATTCATCATTCCGTGGGGAAAAAAAGGAGGATGGAGCAGAGGGCAGGGAAATAAATCGCAGCTAAATTAAAGATCCTCCTCCTAAAGGGCCTGGGGGTTTGTCCCATCCCTCCCTCCGTGTCCTCTCACGGAGCCTTCGGCCCCGACCCTCGGCTCTGCAGGAAACAAACCGACCGCCCCCGAAAACAATGGCCCCGTGATTGAGGATCCGCCGCCGCTGCTAAAAATACCCAGAGCAGGAATGAGGGGGAGTGACGGGCCTGGCAGCGAGCAGAGGAGCTGACACAAACTGCTGGCGCCGGGCACGAAACAAACGGCACAACACGAAAGAGCAGCGGACACTGCCGAGCGCTGGAACCGGCTCTGGAGGAGACACAGGGGTCTGGGCTCGTCCAGGCCCTGGTGCAGGAGCCCTGGACACAGGAACACAACCAGCCCTGGAAGAATCATGGAAAGAGGAACACAACCAGCTCTGGATGAACCATGAACACAGAAACACAACCAGCCCTGGAAGAATCATGGACACAGGAACACAACCAGCCCTGGAAGAATCATGGACACAGGAACACAACCAGCCCTGCAAGAACCATGGACACAGGAACACAACCAGCCCTGGAAGAACCATGGACACATGGTTCATGGACATGTCCATGGACATGGAACATGGACACAACCAGCCCTGGATGAGCCTCAGGTTCCATGTTCATCCAGCCCCTGATGCAGGAACCCTGGACTCAGGAACACAAACCATCCCTGGGAGCACAGGAGCACAACCAGCCCTGGATGAGCCTCGTGGATCTGTGTTCATCCAGCCCCTGGTGCAGGAATCCTGGGCACAGGAACACAAACCATTCCTGGATGAACCATGGACACAGAAACACAACCAGGCCTGGAAGAACCATGGAAAGAGGAACACAACCAGCCCTGGATGAGCCTCAGGTTCCGTGTTCATCCAGGCCCTGGTGCAGGAATCCTGGACTCAGGAACACAAACCAGCCCTGGGAGCACAGGAACACAACTGGCCCTGGAGGAACCTCATGGATCGGTGTTCATCCAGCCCCTGGTGCAGGAGCCCTGGACTCAGGAACATAAACCATCCCTGGGAGCACAGGAGCACAACCGGCTCTGGATGGGCCATGGACACAGGAACACAACCAGCCCTGGATGAGCCTCAGGTTCCGTGTTCATCCAAGCCCTGATGCAGGAACCCTGGACTCGGGAACACAAACCACCCCTGGGAGCACAGGAACAAAACCAGCCCTGGATGAGCCATGTGGATTTGTGCTCATCCAGCCCCTGGTGCAGGAATCCCGGGCACAGGAACACAAACCACCCCTGGATGAACCATGGAAAGAGGAACACAACCAGCCCTGGATGAACCTCATAGATCTGTGCTCATCCAGCCCCTGGTGCAGGAATCCCGGGCACAGGAACACAAACCACCCCTGGGAGCACAGGAACAACCAGCCCTGGATGAACCATGGACACAGGAACACAAACCACCCCTGGGAGCACAGGAGCACAACCAGCCCTGGATGAACCTCATAGATCTGTGCTCATCCAGCCCCTGGTGCAGGAATCCTGAGCACAGGAACACAAACCATTCCTGGATGAACCATGGACACAGAAACACAATTGGCCCTGGAAGAACCATGGACACAGGAACACAACCAGCCCTGGATGAACCTCGTGGATCTGTGCTCATCCAGCCCCTGGTGCGGGAATCCCGGGCACAGGAACACAAACCATTCCTGGATGAACCATGGACACAGAAACACAACCAGCCCTGGATGAGCCTCCATCCAGGAGCCTCCATCCATGAGGTTCCGTGTTCATCCAGGCCCTGGTGCAGGAACCCTGGACTCAGGAACACAAACCACCCCTGGGAGCACAGGAACAAAACCAGCCCTGGATGAACCTCATGGATCTGTGTTCATCCAACCCCTGGTGCAGAAATCCCAAGCACAGGAACACAACCAGCCCTGGATGAACCACGGACACAGGAACACAACCAGCCCTGGATGAACCACGGACACAGGAACACAACCAGCCCTGGATGAGCCATGTGGATCTGTGTTCATCCAGCCCCTGGTGCGGGAATCCCAGACATAGGAACACAAACCATTCCTGGATGAGCCTCGTGGATCTCTGTTCATCCAGCCCCTGGTGCAGGGATCCCGGGCACAGGAGCAGGAGCTCGGAGCAGCAGCTCTGATCAGCCCAACCCTCACATCTCCCTCATCTCCAGCCCCCTGATGCGGCCACAGGCCCAGGGAAGGTTCCAACCTTCCCTTCCAGAGGCAGCGGGATCAGCCCGGGAGATCGTTTTGCTCATTCAAACCCTCCCGGTGGGACGCAAACATCGTGTCAGGAATTATCCCGTGCCAAGGGCGGGGCTGGAGGTGGGACCATCCCCGGGGTGGGGCAGGATCCCGCAGCTCTGCGGCGACTCGTTCATTAACGAAATCATTAAAAATCTTCCTCGGCGCGGCCCGCGGGTG
Source organism: Sinosuthora webbiana (assembly GCA_013397395.1). Lineage (NCBI taxonomy): Eukaryota > Metazoa > Chordata > Aves > Passeriformes > Sylviidae > Sinosuthora > Sinosuthora webbiana. Next base: position 17,225 of record VXBN01004225.1, read on the forward strand.
GCGCTGCGCGGTCGCCGCAAATCCCGCCGGATCGGGTTTTTTTGGGGAAAGAAAACCTTAAAGCCGAACCAGCCGGAGGTAAAGCCGGGCCTTGCTAAACTCCGCCGGCCGCGGTTCGGCCCGACACCGGCGGGGGGGACTTGGGCATGACGGGACTGGGGGTGACATTGTCGGGATTGGGGGTGACATTGCCAGGGTTTGGAGTGACATTCCCTGGATTGGTGGGTGACGTTCCTGGAATTGAGGATGACATTCCTGGGATTGGGAATGACATTCCTGGGATTGGGGGTGACATTCTCAGGGTTTGGGGGTGACATTGCCGGGACTGGGGGTGACATTGCCAGGACTGGAGGTGACATTCCCATGGGTTGGGGATGACATTCCCATGGGTTGGGGATGACATTCCCTGGAATTGGGGGTGACATTCCCAGGACTGGGGGTGACATTCCCATGGGTTGGGGATGACATTCCCAGGGTTTGGGGGTGACATTCCCAGGACTGACAGTGACAANACACTGACACTGACATCCCCGGGGTTGGGGGGCACATTCCAAGGGTTTGGGGGTGACATTCCCGGGACTGGGGATGACATTCCCATGGGTTGGGGATGACATTCCCAGGGTTTGGGGGTGACATTCCCAGGACTGACAGTGACAAAACCTCTCCACTCACACTGATCAGACCAGGGGGACAGCAAGGAGAAATCCCTCCTAAGGAAAAAGAATGAAAACAAAGTTACAGCTACAAAAACATTTCTCCTGCTCACAGAAAACCCCCCGGGAAAAGAATTCCAGAAAACCAAAACCCCTCAGGCACAAACCAGGGCCGCGCCCGTCCTGAGGGATTTCTGCATTCCCGTTTTCCTTCACCATTCCCAGCGGATCAGGAGAGCCCCGAGGACCCTCAGGGAGCACAAGAAACCCCTTAAATCGAGGAACTAAACCCATTTCCCCGCGGGTTTCATTCCCGTGGGTTTCCCTTGACCTCCCAGGCAGCGGGCAAGGAAAATCCCGGGAGCAGCAATTCCTCTCCTTGGCCGTTCCAAAGGACGCAGAGGCAAAAAAAAAAGAATTAAAAAAAATTATATAGTCAGTCTTGCTAAATTAGTTTACCTAAAATTGTATGTGTGAGTGATTTTAATCAAAATCTAATTCCCCCCCCCTCCTCCCCTCCTTTTCCTTTTAGAGTAACCGAAATGAGATTTTTCTAATTTACTTTTCGCGGTTCAAGTTTCTCATAATTCTTCCCGCGGTCGTGACAGCCCCGTGCAAAAAAAAAAAAAAAAAAAAAAAGGAAAAAAAAAAGCGTCTGCCGCTACAAAAGCCTTGGAAAAAAAAAATTAAAAAAAAAAAATTAGATTTTCAAATTGACGTGCTAAATTAAAAATGTTTAATGTTTCTCATCAAAGGCGCGGGAGTGTGCACGGGGGCCCTCGGTACGGTTAGAGGCACCAGGCTTCTTTTTCTTTTTTTCTTTTCTTTTCCTTTTTTTTTCTCTTTTCTCTTTTTTTTTATTCATCTGTTTCTTTAATTCACGTCGCAAAGGCAGCTCTGCCGTGAAAATTAACGAGCTACGAGCGTTGTAAAATACTGTCTTCAGAGGAAACACCTTTTAATTTCCACCCACCTCTCCTTCCCTTCCCCTGTTGCTGCTCTGACCTCAAGGATGTCAAAATAAAAACAGAGGCCGTGCTCTGCTCCTCTGATTCTGGCCGAGAATTTATTCTTTTATTCTCTTCGATTCTCTGGGCTTTGCTTGTTGATTCCTGTTGTAGGAGAGCGGGTTAGTTCTGTGAATTGACTTAAAATTATTAATTCAGTCGGATTTGGGCTCCTGAATCCAGCAGCTGTTGGGAGGTGGCTCCGAGCTGGGCTGGGGTGGGGGGGTTGGGAGTCCCAAATTTCTGCTGAAATCGGGATTTCCCTGCTGGAAACGGAACTTTTCTGGGTTTGATTTACAGGGAAGCTGCAGGTTGGGCTGGGCCTGGGCAGGATGAGGAGCTGGGAAAGGGTTGGAGTAGGGTTGGTGGGTTTGGGTTGGTGGTGGGATTAAAGGGGGGAAAAAGGGAGAAGATCCTGGAGGAAATGGAGAAAATACTCAGGAAATGGAGAAAATCCTTGAGGAAATGGAGAAAATACTCAGGAAATGGAGAAAATCCTCAAGGAAATGGAGAAAAGGAAAAGATCCTTGAAGAAATGGAGAAAATCCTTGAAGAAATGGAGAAAATCCTTGAGGAAATGGAGAAAATCCTCAAGGAAATGGAGAAAACCCTGAGGAAATGGAGAAGACCCTCAGGAAATGGAAAAGATCCTTGAGGAAATGGAAAAGATCCTCAAGGAAGTGGAGAAAATCCTCAAGGAAATGGAGAAAACCCTCAAGGAAATGGAGAAACCCCTCAGGAAACGGGGAATATCCAAGACCAGACCCGTGGCTCAGAGAGCAGCAGAGCAGCTTTCGCGCCCAGCCTGACAAACCTGGAAAACACGGAATTTTGGCGGCACAGGGAAAAAAACCTGGATCCCTTTTTCTGCTCCAGGACAATTCCCGTCCCTTCCTCCCATCCCAGGGACCCCCGGGATTCCCTGGGGGCTCCGGGGGGGTCACGCTCAGAGCTGATAAATTCCAGAATAAACCTTCCAAAACGTCACCCCGAGGATGATTTGAGAGGGCGGGGAGGCGGCAAATGAATCCCTGTAAAAACACCGCCTGGCAAATTAAAAGGCACCGCCGATTCCAGCAGCTAATTTTCCAAATTAAGTGTCGCTAATTGCCCGGGATGGCGTTTGTTTGGGCTGAGCTGAGGAATGTTGGTTTTTCTTTATTTTTCTTTATCCCCCCGGGCCTGGATTTTTTTTTCAGGATCTTCAGAAAAGCCCTCGGGGGCGTCCCTGAGCTCTCCCAACCCCGTTCCCTGCGGAGCTGGATTTATCTGTGCGATGGGATGGCAAAACTTCCCCAAAAAACTTCTGGGAAAATCACCAAAAAAAAGATGAATTTGGATGAATCTGAGTTGTGAGGGCCCCAAACGCAAAGTGCTCCTTCCAACCCGGACATTTTATAAACGGAGCGTTATAAATTCAACATTCCGTGGATTTTCTGCCCTTTGGGAAGAGGCTGGTTCCGTTCTGCTGTGCCTGACCTCGATGTCTGGGTCAAGTTTCCAACACCAACCCCCAAAAATAGGAGACAAGCCCGAGGGTTTTCTCAATTTCCTCGAGGGTTTTTTTTTCCCAATTCCTGAGGGTTTTCTCCATTTTGGGGCCTGTGGGAGCTTCACCTGGTGCAGGAGGCTTCACTCACCCCCCCAAAAAAATGGAATTTCTCCATCCATCGTGCCTTTTTTTCCCAGCACAAATAACGTTTTCCCTGATTAATAACACCCTGGACTGGTTTCATTGAGTGCGGGAGATAAAAACCAAATTCCCAGAGAGCTGCTGGAAGAGGAAATTCCATGGAAAATCCTCTCAGCCCACCCCCAGGAGCTCCCAGAGCCCCCAAATCCGCCGCTGACACGCGAGGAGAAGCCTGGATCGGGCTCGGAGCCGCGCTCAGAGCGCCGGGGGATGAATTATCCTAATTGGTGTATTAGTCTCAGTTACACACAGTAATCACCACAGGCTGCCTCTGTTTTCATTAGGAATTTAATTAAGTTTATCAATGTTTGGGCTCCTTCGGCCTCGTTTCCCACCGCCTTCCCCAGGCCTGGCGTTGTTCAGTCGATGTTTTTAGTGAGAGGGGAGGGGAAATGTTTTTTTCCATTTTCCATTTTTATTTTTTTTTTTTTTTTCCTCCTCTCTCTTGACAGAAATGGGTTGGAAGCAGAGGAAGTCGGGGGTTTATCAAAATAAATCATTTATTTGGACTCAAATAAAGAGGTTTTCTCCCTCCAGCAGCCGCCCAGAGCTTCCCCAGCACCCCCTGGACACCCCTGACCGCATTTCCCCAAAACATCAGAGGAACTTCAAGGCCCCAAACAAAACACAAAAAAACCACAAAAAAACCCAGAAACTTCTGGAGAATTCAATGCCAAAGAACGATTCCTGGGGCGCTCAGGAGCCAAACCCTCCCCCTGAGTGCTGGGCCCTGCTGTTTAATGCCTCTTTGGGGCTCAATTTTCCTCTCTGGCTGCTATTTTTGTCCGTAAATAGCGCGGCAATTTAGCAATCCGCCGGCTTCAGGGTGAGGCTTTTTGTGTTTTGTATTCTTTTTTTTTTCCCCCTAAACACACTGTGAATAATTCCACCTCACACACGGACTGGGAGCTGCTCTGGCACCAGCTGTGATTTCAAAATTCTAATTTCAAAAGCCACCCTGTGCCATCCCCCTGCAAAGCGGATTTTAGGCGATGCTCCCTCCCTGCCGCCCTAATTCGTTAAATAATCAAAATTCCCCCTGGTTTTGGGGGGAATTTGGGGGTTTTTTGGGGGGGGTTTCATTCTTCCCTCCTCCTCCTTCTCACATCAGAGCTGCCAGGCTGGAGGAGCCCACTTTGGGGAGGTGCTGGGAGCGTTTGGAAATGTCACAATAAAAGTGATTTTCTCCCCCGGCACAACAGGTCACAGCGCCATCCCGCATCACACCTCGCCTCAAAAACAAAATAAAATCTCCTTTTCCTTCAATATTTCTCCCTTTAAAAAAAAAAAAATCCCCCGTTTTTATTTTTATTTTTTATTTTAATTTTTGTAAAATTATTTTTAGATTTTATTATTTTTGTTTTTATCGCCCTCTTTTTATTATTTCCCCCCATTATTTATTGCTTTCCCCCTTTTTTAATATTCTTTTTAAGATTTCCCCCATTTAAGATTTTCCCCCCTTTTTATTATCGATTTCTCCCCTTTTTTATCATTTCTCTTTCCCTTTTCGGGGTCTCTGTTGGCACCAGCTGCTCTCCGGGCACCGATTCCTGCCTGGAATTCCAATCTGGACTCAGATAATCCCAATTTGTCCCCCCAGACTCGTGACCCCAGGCTGAGTTTAATCTCCCCCGAGCTGTTTTGCACCCCGGTTAAGATGTTTGTGGGTTTGTGCATCGTTTAGAGCCGCTTGTTTTATATTCAGGGCAAATAATTTTTTTTTTTTTCCAAGCATTGAGGCCGAATCGCGGAATTTAATATAGAAAAATAAAAAAAAAGAGAGAAGAAAAAAAAAAAAAAAGGAACTTATAAAGGGGAAAAATAAGTCTGGGCTTGAGGAGGAAAGTAAATAACGAGGATTATGCCAGAGCCCGGGGATAGAAATGTAATAAAAAGCTGAATTGAGACACAAACAAACTTTTTCTCTGGTTTAGATGGGCCCCGTTAAATGATGAAAACACGCTGGAGTTACTTCGCTCCATCAGGAATCCCCTGTGGGATGGATTCCCGGCGTTTCAACGGACACCTGGATGAAATCTGGACCCTGGAAAAGCTGCTGTACAACCGCTGTTGGCTTTCTGCTCCTCTTCCCCTCCACGGGTTTCATTCCCTACGATGGAGAGAAATATGGAGGGGAAAATATTTTTATTTTCTCCATGTACAACCGCCCTCAGCTTTGGCTTTCTGCTCCTCTTCCCCTCCACGGGTTTCATTCCCTACGATGGAGAGAAATATGGAGGGGAAAATATTTTTATTTTCCTATAAAGCTTCCAAATTTAAGCTTTTTTTAAATTATTTTTTTTGGTGGTAAAACCTGCGAGCAATTCAACCCCCAGCTCAGCCGGTTTTCCAGGAGAACTCGACAAGTGCTCCTGGACAAAGGCCTTTGAGCCACGAGGAGAATAAATGGGAGGAGGATCCCGAATTAATGTGTGCAAACAGGAGCCTTAAAACCACCGGGTCTCCCTCCTCCCGGGCCGCAATAAAACCCGGCCGGGGCCGAGCTGGGAATTTCGGGGTTTATCACCCCAAAAGCGGCGCCAGGAGAGCGGTGAGACACGATTCCTGAGCCGAGGAGGGGCAGCCTGCCAAAGGAGCAGGGGCAGGAGGGAGGGAAATCCATCCGTCCTCCCCGAGCAGAAACACGGATTTGTGCAAAGGCGTTTTCGAGGGGGTTAAATTTCTATTTTTTTTAATTTTTTTTTTTTTTTGCTGTTTCCAGTGTGTCCGTCTGGTTTCGAGCTGTTCTCCGCTCCGAGGAAACATCGATTTTTATTTTTATTTTTATTTTTTATTTTTATTTTTATTTTTATTTTTATTTTTATTTTTATTTTTATTTTTATTTTTATTTTTAT
>VXBN01004225.1:23446-42392 GCA_013397395.1 Sinosuthora webbiana
TTTATTTTTATTTTTATTTTTATTTTTATTTTTATTTTTATTTTTATTTTTATTTTTGGTGTTGTTGGTGTTGTTGGTGTTGTTGGTGTTGTTGGTGTTGTTGTGGTTGTGGTTGATTTTTTTTTAGCTGAGAGGGCCCCAGCTTTGCAGGGCTCGGCCTCGCCCGGGATTCCTCCTGCCACGAGCTGCGGGTTTGGGCCGAGAGCTGAGCTTTAATTACCGCCGAGCCCACACAGCCCGTGGGCTTGACAGGAATAAATCAGTGACGTTTCCCTGCTGGTCGTCTCTGCAGCCTGGGATCTCAGCCCTGATAAAGAAATGGGGGTTTAAAACCGGGATTTTCCCCCCCTTAAAATATTGATTTTTCAGCTCTGTCTGCGCCCTGGGCAATGGGAATCCCAGAAATGGCGGGTTGGATGTGCCAGGTGTGAGAGGGAATGGGCTGGGAGGGGATATTCCCTGAAAAAAAAGCCAAAAATCCCAGAAATGCCAGGCTGGATGTGCCAGGTGTGAGAGGGAATGGGCTGGGAGGGGATATTCCCTGAAAAAAAAGCCAAAAATCCCAGAAATGCCAGGCTGGATGTGCCAGGTGTGAGAGGGAATGGGCTGGGAGGGAATTTTCCCTGGAAAAAAACCCCAAGAATCCCAGAAATGCCAGGCTGGACGTGCCAGGTGTGAGAGGGAATGGGCTGGGAGGGGATATTCCCTGAAAAAAAAACCCCAAAATCCCAGAAATGCCAGGCTGGACGTGCCAGGTGTGAGGGGGAATGGGCTGGGAGGGAATTTTCCCTGGGAAAAAAAGCCAAAAATCCCAGAAATGGCAGGCTGGATGTGCCAGGTGTGAGAGGGAATGGGCTGGGAGGGGATATTCCCTGAAAAAAAAACCCCAAAACCCCAGAAATGCCAGGCTGGACGTGCCAGGTGTGAGAGGGAACCGGCCGGGAGGGAATCTTCCCTGGAAAAAAGCAAAGCTGAGCAGTGGTTGGGAATTTTGGGCAGGAGTTTCGTACAAAAAACAACCGCAGAAACTTTTTGGGACAACGGCTCGTGTCGGAAAAGCTCCAACTGGGGTTTTTTTGGGTTTTTTTCCCCCCATTGTTAGTGTTTTGGGACGTGAATTCATTTCCTTCAGGCTTGAAGCATCCTGACCCCCCCAAGCTCCACATCCAGCGATTTTCTGGAGAGGCTGAACACGAGACAATTCAGATTTTTTTTCCTCCCTCTGTTGTTTTGTAGCAGAACAAATCGCTCCTAGTAGGGAGAAAAAAAACAAAAAAAACAAAAAAAAAACCCTGAAAACCAGGGTTTAATTGTGCCTTCAGAACGAGCCGGGGAGGAAGATTGACAAAAAGCTCCGGTCCAAATTTCCCAGCTTGTCAGCCGAGCCCTGTTTCTCCTGGTGGCCTGTCTTGGGCCCGGCTCTCCCATCTGTTAAACGCCGCCTATAATTAGCCCCGTCTTTCACAACTTCTCGGCGTTTGGCACTCCCGCTCCCGGGCTCGCCGTATTTTCGTTCCTGGGGGATGAATGTGAGAACAAAACAAATTTCCGGCCATCCCGATTTTTTTTTTTTTTTTTTTCCCCCCCCCCTTTTCCCCCCGGCNCAATTCCAGGGCAGGATTTCAGTGCTCACCCCGTTTGGGGCTGGGATTTATCCCCTCGGTGCTGAAATTTTTGGGTGTTTGGGTGTGGGTCCGGCAGGACAAGGCGCTGTGGGGCAGAGGGGACCCGGTGGGGTCAGTCCTGTGGGATCAGCAGCGGGAGAAAACGTCCCAAACAAATCCCAGCACTATCCCAGAGGTGCTGAGGGGATTGTGGGCACGAGAGTCAGGAAAGTGACCCCACAAAGACCAGAGTTGTGTCCAAAAAGGAGACAGAGGAGCCCTGGAATTTCATTTGGATATAGGGAAAGGCCATGGGGCATTTCCCATGGGGGACCCAGCCTCCTTTTACCCCAATTTCCCTCTCTGTCCCCACTGGCTGAGGTGCTGGAGAGGGACAGACTTCCCAAATCACCCAGTACAGATCCTACACCTGATCCCAAATCACCCAACCCAGATCCTACACCTGACCCCAAATCACCCAACCCAGATCCTACGCCCAATCCCAAATCACCCAACCCAGACCCTACACCTGACCCTAAATCACCCAACCCAGATCCTACACCTGACCCCAAATCACCCAACCCAGATCCTACGCCCAATCCCAAATCACCCAACCCAGACCCTACACCCGACCCCAAATCACCCAACCCAGACCCCTTCTGACATACCACCCCCTTTGTCCTTCCCTTGTGTCCCTCAGTGGAATTCCTGCGGAATTTACGGTTCCTCCCATTGTTTATTCCATCTCTCAGTATCCGGTTTTATCCCCCAGCAGACCCAGGGTTTATTTGTGAGGACAAACCTTCCTCATTCCCTCCAACCAGGGGAATCCTTGCCCTTGTCCCCTTTCTCTCTCTCCCTGCTCGTTTTTTATCCCCCAGCAGACCCTGGGTCCCTTTGTGAGGACAAACCTCCCTCATTCCCCCTCAGAGGATCCCCCAAACCCTCTCAGCCGCGCCCCCTGACCCTGCAGGGCCCAACCCGGGCTGGTTTTGGGTTTTTCCACCCCTTTTTACGTCCCTGCCACATCACAGGCACTCCCTCTGCCCTTCACAAACCTCCTGCATCCCTTTGTGCCTTGGCAAAGCGGGAATGAACCGCCCCGGGATGGATTTATTCTCCCACCCGGCCTCGTGCTGCTGGGCGACATCGGATAATTCAGAGATGAACTCTCCCTCAGAGCCACCCGCGAGAGGAGCGGACACAGATCGATTTCCTCTCGTTCGGGGGAGGATCCGTGGAGACGCGGCGTTAATTCAGCCGCGGGGAGCTGCCAGGGGCGGTGAGGGCTTGGGAACGTCCATTTCACTACCCGGCCCTCGGCTGCGGGGTGGGGAGGGCTCTGGCCTGTCTTGGGGGCTGGAGCCGCTCTGAGTGACAGGAAATAATAAAGCAAAAAACAAAACAAAACAAAACAAACAAACTAAAAAACAAACAAAAAACAAAAACAAAAGAAACAAAAAAACAAAAAAACAAAAAAACAAAAAACAAAACCAAAAAAAAAAATCAAAAAACCACAAACCAAACCACCCAAACCAAACCAACCAACCAAAAAAAAAACCCCAAATAAACAAACAAACAAAACCCCACAAAAAACCACAAACAAACAAACAAAAAAAAACAAAACAAAACAAAAAACCCAACCCCAGCTGTGGCGAGGCTTATCTTTGGATGAGCTCGGGCAGGAGAGCTCCAGGGAGGATTCCTGTGGGATTTAAGGAGTTTTGGCCTCCCCCAGTTTGCGGCAGGGCAGCTCAGCTTTGTCAGGCTGGTGTTGCAGACCAGTAAAGCTCGGCTTTGTCAGGCTGGTGTTGCAGACCAGTAAAGCTCAGCTTTGTCAGGCTGGTGTTACAGACCAGTAAAGCTCGGCTTTGTCAGGCTGGTGTTACAGACCAGTAAAGCTCGGCTTTATCCCGAGCTTTCCACAGCTCAGCTCTTCCCCCAGCCCCTTGGGGTGCTCCTGGCAGCTGAAGGGACACAGGGAATGTGACCTGGACATCTCCATCTCTATCCCATAGGGAATTACTCCTGGACAACCCCATCCCACAGGGAATTTGTCCTGGACAACCCCATCCCCATCCTACAGGGAATTTGTTCTGGATATTCCCACCCCACAGGGAATTTGTGCTGGATATTCCCATCCCCATCCCACAGGGAATTCACCCTGGATAACCCCATCCCCATCCCACAGGGAATTCCCCCTGGCTAACCCCATCCCCACCCCACAAGGAATTCATCCTGGATAACCCCATCCCCATCCCATAGGGAATTTCTCCTGGACAACCCTATTCCACAAGGAATTCATCCTGGATAACCCCATCCCTAACTCACAAGGAATTCCCCCTGGCTAACCCCATCCCATAAGGAATTCCCCCTGGCTAACTCCATCCCATAAGGAATTCCCCCTGGCTAACCCCACCCCACAAACGCAGCATCCGCCCCGCTCCGAGGAGGCTCCTGAAAACCCAAACCCAGGGAAAAAGCAGAAATTCCTGTTCCCCGCGCCCTCCAGAGCTCGTTTTCCGGCTGCCCGGGCGGTGGGGAGCGGTAAATCAGCACCTCGGACACCTCTCGGAGCCCGCTCCGTCCCCGCCCCGCAGCCATCCATCCTCCCGGGCTCCTCTCCCCCTTCTCCCGGCCGGGATCCAGGGAAGCGCCGGCCGGGCTGGAGCCGGCGCCCCATAAAAGCGCCGACCTTGTCGTCTGCAGCGAAAATCTACAGCCCGGGGCGGGCAGGAGCCAGGGCCGGGGCCGTAAAACACGGCCCGGGGGTGAGGAAGGCGGAATCACAGAGATGGAGGCGTAATTACAGCGATGGAGGTGTAATTATTACAGAGCTGGAGGTGGAATCACAGAGCCCAGCTGCCCCCCCGGCCCCACAGCAGCGTTTCCCGGCCTTTAGAACGGGTTTGATGCGTTTTGGGGTTTGTTTCTCAGATCTGAAAAGGAACAACGTGTGGAGGGAGGGGACGGGCGGGAACAGGCTGGGGATGGGGACGGGAGAGTTCCTGCACCCAGCAAGGCGGGAAGGGCAGGAATTCACGGGATAAGATAAACTGATGGAAATTAAATGTGATGGCACTTCAAACAGCACTTAAACCACTTCTCAGCTGCTGTGCCCCGTGGTCTGGGAGCTTCTGAGCCACCCCAGAGCTCTCCAGGAGAGGCAATTCCACAGTCCAGGGGAGAGCAGCAGAGAATTAATTCCCTTTGGAAAGAGGCTGGTGGGGTGGAGATCCAAACCCCAAAACTCCTGGAGAACACCTGGGATAGACTGCCCTGTTTGTGCTGGGCTGGCTCAGGGTGAGCCCAGCCCCTGGAGCACCCGAAAATCCCCAAATCCAGGTGGGCTGGGAGCGGCAGTGCCCTCCCTCCTCCTGCCACAGACAGCCTCACAACCCCGGGTGCTGTCCCTCCTCCAGCCCAGCCTGCCGGGCCTCACTCAGCCGCTCTAAAAAGAGCAAAAAGAGTCCTCAGAGAGGCTCCTTTTAATCCCAAACTTATCTGATCTGACAGTGGCACGCTCCGAAATTGAATTAATAAATCATCGCCGGGGCCTGGTTGGAATAGTTAATCCGTGTTTTGTGCCCCAGCAGAGAGGAAACACGGCCCAGCCTCGGTGCCTCTGTGACACATTGGGCCTAAAGAGGATTAATGATGAGTTTTTCCCACTTTATTTGCTGTGGGGGAGAGCTGTTCCCGAGGCGGTGGGAAGGGAGGAGGGCAGGGATGAGATCTGAGTGGGTTATTCCCCCGATTTTGGGGTTCCAGGAAGGGAGGAAGGCAGGGATGAGCTCTAAATGGATTATTCCCCAATTTTTGGTTCCAGGAACGTGCAGCTGCTGCTCCTCTGGCTGTGGCAGTGGGATGGGAAGGGATGAGGGCAGGGATGAGCTCTGAGTGGATCATTCCCCAATTTTGGGGTTCCAGGAAGGGATGAGGGCAGGCATGAGATCTGAGTGGATTATTCCCCGATTTTGGGGTTCCAGGAACATGAAACTGCTGCTCCTCTGGCTATGGCAGTGGATGGAGGGCAGGGGTAAGCTCTGAGTGGATTATTCCCCGATTTTGGGGTTCCAGGAACATGAAACTGCTGCTCCTCTGGCTATGGCAGTGGATGGAGGGCAGGGGTAAGCTCTGAGTGGATTATTCCCCGATTTTGGGGTTCCAGGAAGGTCCTCAGGCTGTGGCAGTGGGATGGAACAGGGAGGGGAGGATTTGGCACTGAATTCAGCGGAGTCACAAGCAGAAAATCCCCGTGAATTCCCGGTGGGGGCACAGAGAATTCCCACCAAAAGGGAAATGAGCGAAACTCTCCAGCTCCTTTGCACAAATCCCAAATTTTAGCTGGATAAAACGCTGGGAAAATCTGAAAAGAAACGGTGCCTTTGGGGGGATGAAAGCTGGAATTCCAGTGGGAGGTTCAGAACTCTGCCTGAACCTGGGATCAGCCCGGCCCTGGGATCATCCAGACTCTGGAAAACCAGGACAAACCAGGAGGGACTGTCGGATCATCCCTCTTCTCACCTAGAGACGGGGCAGCTGAGAGGCCTTTTAAAAGCTTTTATTCCGTTTTCAGTCTCATGCGAAGGGTGAGACACTGAGAATTTTCTTTTCTTTTTTTTTTTGGAGAATTCTCTACGATTTCTTTTAGAATTCTCCACAAATCCATTTCCCACAGGGGCCCATCGCTGTGCCCCACCTCAGGCCGGGCCGCAGGGATCAGGATTTGTCCCCGGAACCATCCGAGGTTGCAGAGCAGAGGACAGGGGTGTGGGGGGATAATTAAACAGCTGAAGAGGGAAGTAAAAAAAGATAAATCAGATTTTCCTCGCCCTGCAGTAGAAGTTGATTGTTGGAACACTGAGGGCGTGTCAGGCGGAATGAAACCGAGTGGTGAATGAAACTTCTGCCGTGGAGGGCTGGAAAACCAGCTCTGTTGTTTCCCTTCCTCTGACACCAAGGTGCGTCCAAATTTTGGGGAGAAAAAGGGATTTTTGGGGTCTGGGATATTGGCTCCGAGCTTGTCCCTAGCTCCAGCCACCCGGGCAGGGAGCGGAGCTGCGGCATCGGGAATTTTGGCCAACCCGGAGCTGGAAAAACGCGACCAGCCAGGGGAGGGCTGCGCCGTCAGGCGCTGCAGAACGCTTCGACCTTTCCCTAATTACGCAATTAGCGCAATTAGCGCTCCTCAGTCTTTGTTGTCTCGGGCGAACCGAGCGCGGGATGCGGATTGCAGGCGCCAGCCTGGCGAATCCCGACCCCTCCTCGTGCTGTTTGGGTTCATTAGCGCCTCTAATTACCGCGAATGAAGCGGGTTTCGCATCCCCGGGACCGAGGGAGGGCAGAAATTCGGGGATGAGAGATCCTGGCTCCTCATTAACCTTCCTGCTGCTTTCTGCGCGAAAAGCAAAACAAACCCCAAAATAAATTTTCAGCGGGGACAGCTCCGGTTGGCGGCGACGCCCAAGAGTTAAAACCTCGCAAACGCCGCTTGGTTTCCGCGGAATTTTTTGTGGAGAAATGGGTTTGGAGGAGCAGAAATCAGCGTGGGGTCCCTGGGCTGGCCCTTTCCATTTCCAGCCCAGCTCTGAATGGGCCCCGGTGGGTTCCCCTGAGATGAAACGGCTTCAAATCGGCGCCAGGAATTCTCTCTGCCATTTGGTCCTTAACGGGCTAAAAAAAAAAAAGCACAAATGGGAAGGAGAAAAAAATAAAAAATAAAATAAAAAGGGCAGAAAGTGGTTTTTATGCAGATGAAACTAAGGGGGTTTGAAGCGAGCTGTCTTTTCTCATCGCGGCCCTCGTGGTTTTTTTTAGGGGAGGATTAATGAAATCATCAGGCGGCGCTTCCCCTCCCGGTGAACTCATCCTTCAGTGATTCATCCGGCCTTCATCAGACTTGAAAGAAAGTTATTGTCGAATTAATTCACCCCTTAGATGTTGTTTGGAATCAATTTATGCTCTCCACAAGTCAGGCCCTGAGAAACCGCCGAGTTCCTCGAGATTTGTGCCTCAGACCGTCTCAGGGGCAAAGCTGGTTATTTAGGCCCAAAAAACAACACTCAAGGGGAACGGGGGTTAATTTTTTTTTGCTGTGTCCAAGTGGAATAATTGAGGTTTTTTTCCCTCCTTTTTTCCTGAGCGGTGTGGGCTCCATCAGGTAATTCCCATCCACCACGGCTTCCAAAAAAACGGAGCAGCTGGAATTTGAGGGACCTCTTGAACTCACCCGAATTTCATTCACCCGAAATCATCCCGAGGTCTCCAAGCTGCAGCTCCTCATGTGCCTGGGCTGACCGAGAGAAGATTCCATCCCCTTCTCTCCCCCCATCCTTCCCCTGGCGTTTTGTTTTCTGCATTTTTTCTTTTCCTTCTGCGGAAAAAAAAAAACCCAAGGAGCCCATCTGCCTCTGTCACACGAGACACGAGCCGAGGGAACGTCAGCTTTGGATTCTGCTCTCACGGGGATAAATTCATTAATTCCTTGGGTTTTTCCTTCCTCCCAGAGTGACAGGATCCAATATTTAGTCTTTTTTTCTGGCGTTTAAAGCTATTTTGGGTAATTTCAGCTGCGTCCTGGTGCAGAGGGAGGGTGTGGGAGCAGCCAGGGGGGGTTCAGAGATCCGATGGCTGAAGTTTTATGAAGTCCCCGAGTCCCCCCCTGAACCCTCCCAGGCCGCAGTGAGGTCACTCTGGAATTTTTATCGCCCGATTGAATCATCACCTCTTAACTAAAGCTGCCTCGGCGATTGCGGGGAGTGTTTAAAACCGATAAAAGCTTTGTTGTCACCGTGCCAAAGTTCTTCCTGCTTTTATTCCCGCACAAAATTTAATTTGTTTTAATTTTTTTTTTGTTTTATTATGGTGAGGGGGAAAGGAGAAGGAATCCTGTGGAGGGAAGGGCTGGGGATTAATTTGATTTCTGAATCGTGCTGGTTGTGGCCGGGGCAGGGGGCAGCAGCACCCGGGGGGGAAAGGGAATTTGTGAATTCCCAGGATTCAGCTCCTGCAGGAAGAGCTGCTGGGCCCTGGAGGTTTCCAGGGAGGTGGAATCACGCTGGTTTTTTTGGGGGGGATTTGATTTAGGGCCTCGTGCCAAGGACTCCACAGCCCAAACCCACGATTTGATTTGTTCTGATGCTGAACCTCCGCCTGGTTTTCCCCTGGGAGCTCAAATCCCTTCAGGACATTCAGCCCCGTCAACGCTTTAATCCTGAAATATTTACCTCCGTGGGAGAGGTGAGGCTCATTATTCCTAATAAATTGATATTTTCCTCTGGCTGACTGCCTTTAATATGCTAATTAGCAAAGACAATGGGCTGGGAACGAACATTTCTGTCAACAGTCACTTTAAAGCGTGGAGGGGGGGAAAAAAAAAAACAATCATCTGGTTTGTCTGGCTTTGGTGGCAGAGTAATGAAAAGAATAATCCACGAGGACAAACCCACCCCGGGACTGTGAGGAATGCAAAAACTGCTTTATGACAGGCAGGGAGAAAAAAAAACCAAAAAACCTCCTCAATCGATTCATCCCGCTCAGAAAAGGTGTTCCGTCTGCTCAGGGATAAATCAATGGCTGCAGTGATAAATAACTGGGGCCTGCAAAATGGATTCTGCATCTCTGGAAAGAGCCTCTTGGCCTAGAGCTAATGAAGAAATAATAATAATAATTAATAATGCTAATAATACTTGGCCGTGGGGTTTTGAAGGCTGCTCGGTTTGGAATCCTGGATCTCTTTTCAAAAGTGTTTTGTTTTTTTTTTTTTTTGTTTATTCCTGCCTTGTGTCCCTGAGGGTTTGTGTCCACGGAAAGGGCACTGGGTGGGGTCAGGGCCTGGTGTGTGCTCATTATGGGATGTTTTACAGGACCCTTGGCCACCCTCTGTCAGGGAGAGGTTTTATTCCCCCCGGGGTCCTGAGCTCCGTGCTGGGCGATGGTTTCGTGTTGGACACTCAGGGGTTTTCCACCACCCCGCGACCCTTCTGCTGTCCGTGTTTAACACCCACAAACACCCATTCCAGCCGTTAATTGCGTCCGCTAATTGGGTTCCTGGCACGCCCTGTGGCAGGGCAGAGCAGTTCCCAGCAGGATCCCCATCCCTGGGGCCCGTGTTCCTCTGGGTTTATCAAACAGCCCCAAAACATGGGCCCCATCCCCTGAGCTCAGGTTCCTGTTTTTATTAAATACCCTCAAAATGAGACCATCATCCTGAGCTCACGTTCCTGTTTTTATTAAACTCCCTCAAAATGTGATTCCCACCCCCTGAGCTCACGTTCCTCTATTTTTTTTATCAAACACCCCCAAAATGTGATTCCCATCCCAAATTCACATTCCTGTTTTTATCAAACACCCCCAAAATGTGATTCCCACCCCCTGAGCTCACGTTCCTCTATTTTTTTATCAAACACCCCCAAAATGTGATTCCCCATCCCAAATTCACGTTCCTGTTTTTACCCAACACCCCCAAAACGGGATCCCATCCCCCGAGCTCGTGTTTTTTCTGTTCCTATCCAACTCCCCCATGAGATGCTCATCCCGAGTTCGTGTTCTTCTGTTCTTATCCAACACCCCCAGGATGAGATCCTCATCCCGAGTTTGTGTTCGTGTTTTTGCCAAACACCCCCAAAGTGGGATCCCAGCCCCTGAGCTCGTGTTCCTGCTTTTACCCAACACCCCCAAAGTGGGATCCCCATCCCCTGAGCTCACGTTCCTGTTTTTATTAAACTCCCCCCTGAGATCCCCCATCCCGAGTTCATGTTCCTGTTTTTATCAAACACCCCCAAAATGTGATTCCCACCCCCTGAGCTCACGTTCCTCTATTTTTTTATCAAACACCCCCAAAATGTGATTCCCCATCCCGAATTCATGTTCCTGTTTTTACCCAACACCCCCAAAGTGGGATCCCATCCCCTGAGCTCATGCTCCTGTTTTTATCCACATCCTTCACCGAATCCCAAATTACCCAACCCAGACCCTACACCTCATCCCAAATCACCCAACCCAGACCACTTCTGATGTATCCCCCCCCTCCACTTTGTCCTTTCCTTGTGTCAGTCTGTGGAATTCCTGTGGAATTTCTGGTTCTTCCCATTAGTTATTCCAATTCTCAGTATCCAATTCCATTTATGTATTTTATCACAGTTTGTGAGGACAAATCTCCCTCGTTCCTTTCGCCAGGCGGGGCTGGACCTGCCCAGGGGAGGAGATTCCTGCTGCAGCAAACCCGAGTTTGTAGCCAAAAAAAAAATGCACCTAAAAGGGGACATCAAACATCTCCAGGAGTGGGGTGAGACCTCGGCGCTCCCGGATTTCCCCCTGGGGGGCTGGAAATCCTGTGGTGCTGGAAGGTTCTGGTGCGGCCACACCTCCCCAGGTGTGGAGATTGACCCGAGAGAGGAAAAAACCTGACAAAACCCTGCGAGTCCTGAACTCGAGACTCACCTGGAGACCGGGGAAACATCGATTCTGCCCGGGGAGCTGCTCTCCTCGCCCTGGAGCCAGGAGTTATTTCTGTGTCGGGCACCTGATGGGAATTCTAAAGGCTTTAACTCCTGGGCTGTGCCTGTGCTGCATCTGCTGCCAAAAATCAGCTTTTGGAGAAACTCTGGCTTAAACTACTCCCCCCCCAAAAAAAAGGCTTCAGGTGCCTGGAAAAGCTGCCTGGGCCTCAGCAGAGGTGCTGCACACGGATGTTTATTTGTGTGGGGTTGTTGATGCTGCCTCCTCTCCCCGGCTCCGCTGGTGCATTAATCCCGAGCGGGGAGACGAGGGGAAGGGCGGATAAATCAAGATCTGAGCTCGTCGCTAATGAACACACGTCGTGTGGAATAATGGCGGCGCCCAGAGAGGGAGATAATTTAATTAAAAAGACAAAAGAGGAAGGGGGGAAAAAGGGAGGAAACTCTCTTTTTGTAGTTCGTTTTACGCGGCGGCGGGGGAAGGAGCTCAGCTCTGCTGTGTCAGTGCAGGAATTTCACCTCTCACCCCACGGCTCCTTCCCCTCCTCTCGGCCTCTCGCCCTGAATTTTCAGCTTTTTGATGTTTTTCATTCCTGGACTGGAGTTTTCTCACACTTGTAACGAAGACTGATATTTTGTGAATACGCGTTCCTTCCAGGGGGAAGAAGGACAAATTAATGGACTTCTAAGTTGGCCACTGGGGTCAGAGAGGTGTCACTCCCGTCCCCCAACCCCTGAACACATTCCAAACCCTATAAAAAACCCCAAATCATAATAAACTTCCTCTTTCTCTCCTCGCTTCTCAACTTGACAGGTGAGTTTGGTTGCTCTAGTGGGATCATTTCCCAAATCCACTCATGGGATCACTTCCCAAATCCTCTTGTGGGATCATTTCCCAAATCCTCTCATGGGACCATTTCCCAAATCCTCTGGTGGGATCACTTCCCAAATCCTCTTGTGGGATCATTTCCCAAATCCTCTGGTGGGATCACTTCCCAAATCCTCTGGTGGGATCATTTCCCAAATCCTCTGGTGGGATCACTTCCCAAATCCTCTGGTGGGATCATTTCCCAAATCCTCTGGTGGGACCATTTCCCAAATCCTCTCCTGGGATCACTTCCCAAATCCTCTCAAAGGCACCTTTGGGTGCCCCAGGTTGTGGGTCCCACCCCGGGCAGCCCCACCCAGCTCCTGCCCCTGCCCCAAACAGGAACTTCCTGGGGTTTGTACAAATCCCGACATTCCCAGAGCCCGAGCCTGTCCTGCCCTGGGTGTCCCTCATTCCCTCAGGGAATCCCCTCGGCGTTCCCATCCCCCTGCAGGGCCGGGGCCGCCTTCAATCCATAAAATCCGAGGAGGGGAGACGTGCAAAGCTGCATTTCACACCCCACAGCGGCAGCAAATCATTCACCCGTTCATCCATCGAGACTCAGGCCCATTAAAAATCGGGAGGAAGTTCTGCAACCTTTAAATCCTGTCACAGCCCTTTGTGGCGCTGCTGTTAAGCTTTATTTTTTTATATATTTTTTATTTTTTTGCCGCGCTCGTGTCATCCGGGGCCGGGGATATTTACAGCACCTAAATCAATGCCGAGGACATGCAGAATATTGAGGGATCAACTCCACTTATTCCGAACGCGCTTTAATATTTTCGGCTGCCCGAGCGGAGTCGGGGGAAATCGCCGCGCCGGAATGGTAATGAGGAGTTTTAACAGTTTTATGATGGTTGGAGAGAACTTTATGGAAGTTGATAAATCTCATCTTGTAGGTTTCAATTTCTCATTCCCCCCTTTGCAGAGAGATGGGGCAGAATGCATTGATGCCGCGTTTCAAATTGGCCAGATCAGGAGGAGCGGCAGCTAAAATCCATTACAACCCAATTACATCCATCAGGCGAAGCTGTGTGCGCTCACTCGTGAACGTCGGCGTTTAATCCATAAAGAGGAACTAATGAGAAATTTGAAAATGGAATCCATGCATCAGCGGCTCTGGAGAGATTTCTGCGGGATTAATGAACTGCCAGGACGTTGTCAACACACGGCAAACCCGTTCTGCCCCCGGTTTGTTTACTGACCGAGGAGCGATGGCCCCGGCTTTGTCCTGCCCATCCCTCAGCCCCGGCTTTTGTCCCCAGCCTTGTCGCCTCTCCCCGGAGCCGGAGGGGCCCTTTTATCCACCAGAAGGATCAAACGCTTGTTCCTGTTCCATCCTTCTCCCGCGGACATCTGGCAGCTGGGCTGCCGGAGCGCCCGCAGCGCCTCTGCAGAGATCTCACACGCTAAAAGCCGAGCCCACGTGGGTAAAGCCGGGCTCAAGCCGGGCTCAGCAGCACAGGAAGGGAGTGGGGAGGCCACAAATGGTTTGTGTGCTGCTGGAGGCTCGCTGGTTTGTGGGTTCCCCTCCCCGAGGCTCTCGGTGATGGATTTACTGACTCCCTGGGGGTGTTTGTGGGTTCCCCTCCCCGACACTTTCTGGGTGATGGATTTGCTGATTCTCTGGGGTGTTTGTGCACGTGGATAAAGTCGGGCTCAAGCTGGGCTCAGCGGCAGAGAAGGGGAGTGGGGAGGCCACAGAGGATTTTTGTGCTGCTGGAGGCTCGCTGGTTTGTGGGTTCCCCTCCCCGAGGCTCTCGGTGATGGATTTACTGACTCCCTGGGGGTGTTTGTGGGTTCCCCTCCCTGAGGCTCTCTGGGAGGTGGATTCACTGATTCCCTGGGGTGTTAGTGGGTTCCCGAGGCTCTCTGGGTGGTGGATTTGTGGATTCTCTGGGGGTGTTTGTGCAGAATGAAGCTGGAAGGGAGCCCAGGGAAAGGGAATGACCCTGGTGGGAGCTGGAACTGCCGGGATTGCAGGGCCCGGGGGCTGCCGGGGGCACTCTGGACTTTTGGGGGGTCAGGGGGCAGCCGAGGCCTCCGTGCTGTGATATCACCTTCACCCCTTAATGACCCAAAGCTCTAATTTTGAGTAAAATACACAAGAATTCCCACCTGCCTTTCACCTGGAGGTGCCTTAAAAGCGCATTTCAGCTCCAAGAAACTCCCTCTGACCTTTTTTTTCTTCTTTTTCTTTTTTCCCCGCCCATCTGATAAAAAAAACAACAATCCTCCTTTTTCCTCCCAGCCTTGTTCTCCGCCGCTACCCCAAGCGGTCTAGCGAGGTTTTGACGGCTTAATATCTATTTCTGATTTATTTTTGAAAGATCCCTGTCATTTCCAGCGGCTGGGTAGAGTTACTCTGCTCGTTCCACCTCGCAGGAATGCAATCCCTCTCCCGATGGGGATGGGGAGGGGCAGGAGGAGGGAGAGGGGAGGTGTCACCAGGAAGTTTATTCTCAATTCTGACTTATATATCTTTTGGGGTTTGATCAGCGATTGGGGGACGAGGTTAACACCTCTCTGACCCCACTGGTCAGCCTAGAGCTCCGCCAAGTTGTCCTTCCCCCCCGGAAAGGAGCGTTTGATTTACCAAACATCGCTCTGGGTTTATTTTACAACCGTGAGGAAGCTCCAGTGGAAACGCCAAATGTCAGGAGGCCAAAAAATCAGGGCAACATTAGAGCACCGAGGGCCAGGGTTTAGTTCAGGTGTCGGGGCTGGGTCGGACTCGATGATCCTGGAGGTCTCTTCCAACCCGGCGATTCTGAGTCTAGTTCTGATTCTGATTCTGTGACTCTGATTCTGACTCAGTTCTGAGAGAGGCCGGGCAGTGACGGTGTCAGGAGAACGACCCCACGAACACCAGAGGTTTGTGTCCGAAAAGGAGACAGAGGAGCCCCGGAACGTTATTGGAATAAAGGGAGAGGCCATGGAGCGGCAGGCTGAGAGCTCCCGCTAACACCCACCCCTGCAGTGCCCAAACACTTTTAGGGCTTGAAAAAGGGGAAGTTGGTTGAAAAAAGATTGAAAAAACAGGTTGAAAAAAGGCTGGAAAAAGTTTGAAAAAATAAGATTGAAAAAAGGTTGGAAAAAGATTGGAAAATGTTGAAAAGAAGTTGGAAAAAAGGTTGAAAAAAGGTTGAAAAAAGGAAGAATCTCGGTGCGTTCACCCTTCTTTAGTAAATGCAGCTTTGCCATGAGGATTTTCTGACACCCCCGAGTGCTGGAGGTGGAGCCATGTCCCAGGTCCAAGCTCAGATCTCTCTGCGAGATTTTTCCTCCCGAAATCTGGGTCCAGCTGGGCACGGGCTCCCCGTGGAGGGCTCAGCTTCCCAAAAAAAAAACCCCACAGATGGCTCCAGGTGGAGAACCAGCCCCAGGGGGATCCCTCACCCTCCCCAAGGTCACAAAGTTTCCGCGGCCTGACACCTGAGCCGCCAATTAGAGACAAAAATCGGAATTTTCCAACTCCCGCCACACATCCTGTCCTTCCTCCGCGGAAATATTTATTTATCCCCGTGATTTCCTCGGGAAATCCGGCAGTAAATAAATCAATCTCTCTCTCAGCCCATCACTCCCAGGTCAATATTTGCTCTCGGAGCCCCGACCCCGGCGGGAGGTTGGCAGATAAATTCTCCGCTCAGCTCTGCAAACACCGAGGGTTTGTTGGTGCCCCTGCAAATAAAGTTCCTGAAAATAAATCAGTGGCTGGGGGACACCCAAAGGAGCGATTTTTGGGGTTGATTTGATGACACGGCACGCTGGGATCGCTCTGAGGTCTCCCACCCCTCCTAAAGAACAATTTCCTGACAATTTTTGTCATCCTGGGGCCGTGCAGGGATTTCTTTTCTCTTGTTCTTTATCACAAAACCTCCGTCTGAACTGCACCAGCACCACAAACCCAACCACATTTCCATTTCCTTCCCTTGTTTAAGTATTTCTCAATTCTGTGGCCTGAAAAAAAAAAAAATCGTGTTTTCAGCCTCGGTGTGGGGGGTGTTTTAACGTCTGCTCTCCTCAGTGTGACTTTGGATTTTTGGTGTATTTAATGCTCCTCCCGAGCCCCCACGGCCTGGGACGGGCTGAATTCTCAATATCTGCACCAAAAGCGTCAAGAGATGGAGAATTCTCCGTCTCTTCAGGGCTTTATTTCAATTTTTAACAGCACCCGGCCTGGGAAAAGGCTGATTTATTTCTGCTTCAACCTCTATAAATCAAGCTTTAATTTCCCTCCCTTAGAGAGAAATTGGGAGTGACTCCATTTCCCTCAGTGGTGTTCACACACTGCTGGGAAGTGTGCGTGGAAAGGAGCTTTTTATTTCCAGATTTCCTCTCCTCTCAGAGGTCACCAGCTGGGATTTCACTCCTCCAGTGGCTGAGCAGAAGAAATGCCGTGGGAGGGCTGGAAAAGCTGGGCCAAAAGCTGAGAAAACAGGCCAGAATTTTTAAAAAAAATGTGTTTAATTCATCCAGCTTCCCCATGTGGCTGTAACCGCGGCTGGGAAATCCAGAAATGTTCTGGGGTTTAAAGGTCCTGAAAAAAAAAAATAAAATAAAAAATTTATAAACCACCCCTGCAAAGGAGAACGGCTTCAGATCCTCCAGTCTGGGAAAGTTCTTCGTGGGAGCGGGATGGAAATGAGCAGCTCCAGGGGCTGAGGAGGAGATTTTTGCACTCCAGAACTGCGGGGAGCTCCGGGAGATGAAAATTCAATTTTAAGGGCACGTTTTAAGCTGAACGGTGACACGGAGCGAGCGGGATGTCCCGTAAATGGATCCGAAATCAGCGCTGCCCGTGCCCAGGCTGAATAATTCACAATAATCCCGGGAAAAATGCCCTTTTCCAGGGAACAGCCCGAGGGCACGGGGAAGGGGACACGCCCGGCTGGAAATTCAGAGTTTTTTTCGGGTTTTAACTCATTTCTTTGTGTTGTGAAACGATGATGGCGAGGCTGGGCAGGCACACAGCCAGGGGAAAATTCACCTTGCAGAAAAAATCCACAGGCAAGGCCGCATTTACTGAGAGAAGGTGAACACACAAAGATTCTTCCTTTTTTCAACCTTTTTTCAACCTTTTTTTCCACCTTCTGAAGGGTTTTGCTCTAAAGGAGCTTTTTAGGCGGCACCGAGTTCATCCCCGCGCTGATAATTAGCGGGAGTTTGATGAGGGAGGAGCGGGAATTGTGCGATTGCCCAGAGAGGAGCTGGTCAGGGTTTAAGTGGAAATCTTTAAGGGGGTGAAAAAAAAAAACAAAAAAAAACCCTCAAATGGTGGAAACTCTGCTACTTACCTCAGTGAAAGAGAAGGGAAAATTGATTTGGAAAGCGGCGGGCGGCTGTGTTGTTATTGTTGCGAGGGGGAAAAATTGGTCGTAATTTTACCGTGAAGTCAAATTCTACCCCGTGAGTTTTTCAATTTGCCTTCACAGAAGGCTGGGGAGGAACGAATGTGTTCCAGAGATAAGGTCTTCTTCTAAGAAAAATGGCTTTAATTGGAAAGCAGTGAATGAAAACAGGTTGTGATCACCTCGTTCTTGTCTTGCTTTTATTTTATTTTATTTTATTTTATTTTTCCTTTTTTTAATCCCTCCCCTCCCTGCTGGACTCCTTCACACTTCCCAGCTCCACTTTTCTTTTGTTGCCGCTCCAATTTCTCACCGCTCAGACGGGCAAAAAGGAACATTTTCCTCTGGCAGGGGTAAGGAATGAGCCCGATGTGAGCGCCGAGGGCTCTGACTGCCCCCCTGCAGTTCTGTGCTTAAAAAAACCCCAACAAACAACAAAACCCGGGCTGAACAGAGCGAGGAAATTCACATTCCTGGCCTTTTCCAGAAGTTTCTAGACAGATCAAATCCGTTTCCTTTTCTAACTCGCCGTGGAACCGTTCGCATTTCCTGCGTTCCTGCCGCCTCCCCAGGCTTTGGACGGAGATTTATTTTAATTTTTGTTATTCTGGGGGGAACTGGGGGTAGGATCCTGCAGGGCTGAAGGGTTTTGAGGGTGTGGGGATGTCCCAGAGGAGAAATACGTGTTCCTTGGCCTCGGCTGCTCCTCCAGCCCCGGGACTGAGCGAGGAGATGGAGACGGGGGCAGCTCCCCACAGCTGCTTTGGGGTTGGCATTTGGGGTTGGGAGTTTGGGGTTGGCAGTTTGGGGTTGGTAATTTGGGGGCTTTCCATTTGGGGTGTTCCATTTAGGGTTGGCAGTTTAGGATTGGCAGTTTGGGGTTAGGAGTTTGGGGTTTTCCATTTGGGGTTGGGAGTTTGAGGTTGGGAGTTTGGGCGTTTTCCATTTGGGGTTGGGAGTTTGGGCGTTTTCCATTTGGGGTTTGCCTTTTAGGGTTGGCAGTTTGGGGTGGCAGTTTGGCATTGGCAGTTTGGGGTTTTCCATTTGGGGTTGGGAGTTTGGGCGTTTTCCATTTGGGGTTTGCCTTTTAGGGTTGACAGTTTGGCATATTCAGTTGATGGTTTTCCATTTGGGTTTTTCCATTTCCAATGGAAAACCCCATTTGGGGTTGGGAATTTGAGGTTGGCAGTTTGGGATTCGGAATTTGGGGTTTTCCATTTGGGGTTGGCAGTGACCTCCTCCCCATCCCTGCTGGATTTCTGCTCCCGGTAGCGCCCTGCTGGGGGAGTTAATAGGTGGGAAAAGTCGATGGAATTCATCAAAGGCGCTAAAGGCAGATTTCCTTCTGTTTATCTGAAAAAAAACACCAGAATTCAAAAAGTGGCTTTTGGGACACCAACCCACCAGGTGCAAATTACAACATCTGGTGCGTTGCTGGGCAGGAGCCAGGGAGGATCAAAGGAGGAGCTGGGATGGAAAAAGTGAATTTAAATAAGAGTGAAATAAATAAATCCCGACTTTCCCTGATTTGAGGAATCTAGAGATGGAAACAACCCCTACAAAAATCTGGATTTAACCCAGGCTGGGACCTTTGCTTGGGGACACCACGGGATTTGATGAAGGACACCCGTGCTGGGTGACTAATTTAATATATTTATCATT
>VXBN01004227.1:0-121774 GCA_013397395.1 Sinosuthora webbiana
CCGCTGCCGCCCTCCCGGGGGTCTGAGGTGTGCTGCCGGCGCAGGTGTGCCTGCACCCCGCGCCTCCCGTCTGCAGCCTGGAGCTGGATTTCTATTGGGTGCAGTGACCTCCTGGAGACACAGAATCACGGAATCGTCAAGGCTGGAAGGGACCTTAAAGATCATCAGGTCCAACCATCAACCCGGCACTAGCACTGGAACCCCTAAAACACTAAACTACATCACCCACCGCCAGATCCAGACACGTCGTAGATGCCTCCAGGGATGGGGACTCCCGGGATGGGCAGCCTATTCCAATGCCTGACCACATTAACAATTATTTTTTTATTTTCTGATATCTAATCTAAATCTCCCTGGTCTCAGCTTCAGGCCATGACATCTGGTCGTGTCACTGCAAGGAGGCAGAAGAGGCCAGCTCCCACCTGGGTGCAACCTCCCCTCAGGTAGCTGTGGAGAGCGATGACAAGTTCAGCCCCGGATGCCGCCTTGGCCACCGCGGAGGCTGCAACTTGCAACCACGATTGTAGATGACCGGGGGAACGATAACATCCTAAATCGCTACGGAAAAATCCACAAAACCCCGTCTGTCAGCCAGCCAAGAGCTTTCAGGCGATGCGTGCTGTCAGTAAGAGCACGGCTTGCCTCTGCAAACACTCTCTGTGTAAAACCACTGTCAGAGCCAAATACAACATTGTTAGTAGCGCACTTGCGGGTCACATCTGTTCAGCAGTCACAATACCCCATGCAAAAATGAGGAGGTGGGGAAAATCTTGAGGAAAAAATGGCCCCAGCAGGTATTGTTTTCTGTTGATTCAGTCCTTCAGGTTTCTAAGAATCAAAAGTGATCCTTGCAGAGTAACAGGAGTTTGCTATTTGGAAAGGACTGCTTTCATTCCTTTAAGGATGAAACATTCTGGTTTGATTAACAGTAAAAAATACTTTCTTACGAAAGTGTTCTTTCTCAGAACCTGCATGGAAATAGTTGGTACATGCACATACCATTTGTTGGCACATCTCTGAATCTGCTGTGTTCTACTCTCCAGATTTTGGAGAATGACCTGGTTGATACAGCTAATCTGGTTTGTATAGTAGGGAAGAAAGCCTCAGAAATGTGAAATATGTATAAACAATTTAGACATGTTTAGCTGAATTGCAGAAGGCCCAGACTAGCAGTTTCTAAATTCTATTGGTTCACATAAAAAAAAAAAAAAAAAAAAAAAAATAAAATAAAATTACTACTCTATGATACATTTATTTTTTAATTTCACATGGCAAATCTCTGGACTGTATTTTGAGGATAGTGGCAAGTTTTGCTTTCAAAAAAATCTTATTTTGCAAAAAGAAGGGGCGTTACAAAACATCAACCATCTTTGGTGTTGAGGAATTCAGGATAATTAGCTAAATTTGGATGTGTTTTTGCAACAGAGGCAAGACAGGAGGCAGATGTGTGAGTAGACTCTCCATTGCCTAACATCAGTTCTCGTTTGATTGAAAACTGTCGGAAGGAGTGAATTGTTGCAAAATAGATTTGAATCAATATTTAATGTATAAAAAAAGACTATACAAAAAATGTTCCCTGTTTCATCCCAGAAGAAGGAAAAGACAGCCATACATTTGCCACCTATGTATTTATATAGGATGTGAGAGACATAAATCCAGCCTTTTGGGTCTGGACCAACTAGTGGTGTTATAGCACCACACTACTGACCTTTTGGACCCCTTTTTGTCTATATTGTGACATCACCTGAAACTTCAAGAAAATTTTAGTCAAAAAACCCCTGTGAGCTAAAACAGTCTGGCAGCTGGGACAACCACAATCTCACAGCTAGAAAATAATTTATTTTAAGAGTTTTAATTGAGGAGTAAATTTATTTCCATTAGCTCACTAACTTGGGGATCCCCAATCTATCACCTGGGCAGAGGTACCCAAGCAGAGACACAGACACTGTTAAACTCGATCCATGCTAGAGGATCACTGGGCTGCTGTTCACTCAGGCTCATCAAGAGTTATTCCCAGCTGCAACATCAATTCAGCAATTTACAGTCCTCCTTGCTAGTTTTAACCCATTCCTCCCAACACTGACAAAGTGGCAGAGTGTGTCCTCAGCCACCTCACTCCTAGATCGTGAGAAGTGTGTAACTTGCTGGCAGACAGGGCAGCCATTCAGAGGGACCTTTGCAAGCTGCACAAATGGGCTGGTGGGAATCTCAGGACACTCAGCAAAGCCGAATGCCATAGATACCTGCATCTATGATGAGGTATCCCTCTGCAAGAGCACAGGCTGGGGCAGCTCTGTAGGAAAGGACCTGAGATCCTGGTGGACAATGAGCCGAGCATGAGTCAGAAGTGAGGTCTGGCAGCAACAAAAAACTGCATTAGCAAGGGAGTAGCTTGGAGGCTGAGAGAAGTGATTATATCCATCTGTTCAATACCCATGAGACTGCATCTGAGGTGTTGTGAGCTGGTCTGGGCCCTCATCATCAGAGAGATGTTGACAAAATGGAGAGAATCCAGTGTAAGAGCACTATAGTGTTTGAAGGCTGCAGACTATGCCAAGAAAGGGGAGATCAGGTGTTCGTTTAATCAAGACAAGCAGGTAGGATCTAATTGCAAGCTTCTACTACCTAAAATGGGGATTATAGAGAAGATGAAGCCAGACTTTCCTTAAAGATGTCCTGTGAAAGACTAAGAGATAACAGTCACAAGTTGCAAAAAAAGGGAAATTCCAACTGGATATGAGAAGGTTTGCAGCAATAAGAGTGCCTGTGCACTAGAACAGGGGTCAGAGGAAGTGGTGTCTCTGATGCTGGAGATTTTCAGCATGTGGCTGGACAAGGTCATGAGTAACCTGCACTTACTTACAGGATTTACAGGAAGTCTTCTGAATGTCAACCAGACTGTATTTTCAGGCACAGATAGATGATGTGTGAAAGCTTTGTGTTTAAGACCTTCCCATAACTCCCATTTTTCCTAGTTTTGATAGATCAAGGTTGGTCCTTATCTTTTGTGTTCTCATTATTCTAGAAAAATTCAAAGGAGTGTTTTTAGACTCAATTTCTAGATTTTAGACTCGGTGTTAGTGAATATTTGCAGCAGAAAATTACTTTATCCAAAAAACCCACAAAGATTCAACCAGACAAAGTCTTTGAACTTTTCCACAGTCACTCAAATAATAATAATGAGTTGGCAAAGTTTGACAATTATCATCTGTATGAGAGACTTTGATAAGCCATGGCATCAGTCCTGTAAGTGTGTGATTGGCTACCCTCACCTACTCATATAATTCAGTAGGCACAAAACCAGAGGGCTGCTATAGAGGTTCCTCCATATCCAGCTCCACAATTTTCTCACTATGTACATCTAACATGGTACATTTAAATTGCATTTCAGAGCACACTTTCATTTGCTGTGCAGAAGGATCTCTGCTCAGGTGTTTTAAATTTAATTTCCAGTTTAAGTAAGAGGTGTTGAAATTTCTATCACATTTGCCCTCAGAAAATATTTGTTTGGGAGAACAAGTTTGATAAAAGTTTGGAAAGTTAGCTTGGGTTCCAGAGGACAAAGTACATATGTTTAGCTGCTGTTGCATATGTCTATCAGCAGTACACAGGATACAGACATTTGGTAGCTGTTTGACCATGTATGGTTTCCACAGTAGCCTAGCATAGTTGGCTTGGAGCTATGTTGAAAAACATGAAGCAAAATTAGAGGTATAAAAAGGCACTGTAGTAAGATTTGTGTGGTTGCAAGTAAAAATAAAACCTAGGTTCACAAGCAGAGTGGTATTTTATTGCATGTGCTAATGTTCTGTCTGTGTCATAATAAATGCCAATAAAACTTACTCTTTAATACTCCTTTGCATTAGTTCCCATTTGTTGCACTCATGTGAATATATTAGGGTGGTAGAAGTAGGATGGAATAGGATACCCTTTGCAAAGTACAATAAAACCCTTTGTTTATACACTGTGCTGCAGTGCCTTTTGGGTTTTTTCTTTTTAATTTAAAGACATTTATAAACCACTCACTTAAGGATACAAATGTGACCTCTTAAGGATGTTTTGCAAAAGCTTTTTTTCTTGAGCTTCATATTTTGGAGAAATGCATGTATATTTAGTTCAAAAAGTACCAGAAAGAAATCTCAGCTTGTTGCACTCAAATTATTCATAAAATTTAGCAGACCTAACATTTGGATTTAGGTTATGTGTGTCATAGTTTCCAACAATTCAACTGTTTGAAAACTATGTTTGATAAACCCATTCTATGCTGTAAATAGTATCTTGGAATTTTCCAATAATGTTAGTTTGCAACTGTGAAATAAAGGCCTTTTAAGGTAGTTAGTTGTTGGTCACCTAAACTAAAAATCCTTGGATCTGTTTTGTCTCAGGGGGTAGAAATCTGAATGGAGTTTTATTGGATAAAAGCAAAGGAGAAGAAAAATTCTAGAATTTTAAATGGAGAATGAAAATTATTGTGGTGAAATTCCTAGGCAGGATGTCTATTTTCTCTAAACTTTGAAAACATTCTGTTGCTTTAACAGAAGAGATACTTCATTCCTCTGCCATTTCTTTTGTGATTTCTTAAATTTGAAGAATGTGTTTGTTTCTTTGAAAAAGCAAACATTGTGAAACCCTGAACTCTTTGGTTTAGGCTTAAATGCAGAGGTCCTTCTCATCTGGCTCACCAGCAAAAGGTTGGAGCACAGTAAAGAACACAGACAAAGAGACAGCAAAGATAACTAATTTATATAGTCATTGCTCCTTTTGGTAATGATGCTTTCCCAAATTACCACTTGGAACTTCGTGCTTCAGGTTTTCCTTTTTTTGGCATTCAGTTGCTTCAATGCACAGTTTTGGATGCAGCTGAGTTTTAAGCATCTAAACTAGCTGCTTAGGCAAGAAGAACTTATTGTCTTTATAATGACCTGTGAAAAGTAAAGAATCCACATGCTCCCTATTGACTGTATAGGGAGCCTGGAATTAGATGCCTCAAGATGCAAACACAATTATATGTACAAAGTGAAGCATAAATATTAATGCTGTCAGGATGTTTAGTGTTTAGTGTAGTGGACCCCTGGGTGGGACCACTGGATACAAAAACAGTAGGAGTCACAAATGGGATGTCCATTTATATGTCCATATAGAAATGATGGATAGGGTAAGATTTTTTGATTTTTTTTCTTTTCATGGAGTTTCAGAAGGGTACATTTCCACAGAAAACTTCAGTGTACTTCTGTTGTTGGCACTGTTAGTTCTCATATTATCTGATGGAGCATTTTGTTCCCAAATGCCCAGGAACAGTTTTTGTTTCTATTCTAAATCAAGATAAACTGAAGCATGGACTGGTATGACCCCTGTTCAATGTCATACAGCCGGGCAGAGGCAGTGTTAGAGCTAGAAGGAAGCGTTACTGAACATGGTATGTACACTTCTAGTGTGAAACATGGCCTGCCTGCCTGTCTTCCCAAAATTTAATGGACATTTGCAACCTCATCTCCAGTCCTCCAGACTACCATTACTTAATAAAGTAGTTGCTACTTTGATTTCACAACGGCTATCAGTGGTAGCTCTGTTCTGGATAGGAAGTGTTTGTAGATGGAACCCTAAATTGTCTTCTGTGGAATAAAAAATGAGAACAAGGATTTTGGGAGAGGTTGAAACAACTGCTTAAGCTATCACTAATGGTAAATTGGAAATTTTGTAACATATCAAAAAAGTGTGCAATAACAGAAGAACATGCAAAATTAAGGCCAAGACCATATTTCTAAAGAATTTCCATAGTTCCTGCATTTTTATTACTACATTTTATGTTGCAATAAGCCCATTCATGAAGAGAATAATAAATTATGAAGGGTGAATCACACTTACTTCATAATGAATATGTTATTTAGACAATATAGGGATCCATACGGAATATGTTTTTGTGTCCCTTCATTACCAGAAAAATAAAGGCGCACAAAAAATTACAAAATTTATCCATTTCTTTCCTCAACAGTCAGAGAATTAAATTAATCTGCATTTTAATTCAACTGGCATTCATGAAACTAGTTCAGGGATTCATGCTTTGCAATTCAATTTTTTTTTTCTTTTGATTGTTCCTTATTTGGAAAATAGAAAAGTATGATGCTGTCTTAATTTTCTGGAGGAAGAGCACTTTGCAGGAATAGAGACTTTCCAGAATTACATCAAATAACACCCACAGTGTACCTCATATAGAGAAAAACATTTCACAGATACAGAATGGAACAATTAATTACTCTAGGGGGAAGGTCCCAATTTCAGTAAGTCCGTTGGAAAAATGACACTGACGTCAGTGGGCCAAGGTTTGGCATTGTTTAGGATTTCCTTGGAAGTCAGCAAAGCATTTACCTTGTGCGTGGAGGGGCCCTGATCCCTTGAATAATGGCTGTTGGTCCCATCTGACATAAGTGTGATGTCCCATGACTGGAAGGAGGCAAACAGATGTTCCCTGAGTTGTTCCTTGTAGAGCCTGAACATTACCTGCCTCTAGGGAAAATGTAAGTGACATCTACGGACAACACAGATGTTGGGTGCCAGGTCTCACATTCAACTGCAATGTCTCCTTTCTTATCCTGATTAATGCGTTATTTAAGGTCACTTGCTGGAGCGTGCCTTACCTCCTCTGTTGTTCATCTATAGGATTATTATGAAGCCTGTCCATTTGTTGCATCTGATGTGTATATTTTCTGCAGCAGATTGATTGGCCTTACATGCTTTCACTTCCTGCCAGTCACAGTCTGGCTAACAAGGAAGGCAGGAAGTAGCCAGAAAAAAAAGCAGGCTTGGGATCTGTGAAGCTGTGGGGAGAAGAGTCAGAATTTGGAGGAGAGTGAGGATGGATGAAAAACAGATGTTTTACAAAGGAGTGGTGGCAGCGGGGTGAAGCAATAGCAGATTTCAGGCAGAAAGAGTTATCATTATTGAAAGTGTGAGTTTGATGCTGAGCTATTAATACCAATAATGTATAGTGTGACTTCATGTAGTGCAATCTTCTGTTCTGAGAAAAAGTATCAATCCCAAAGTGGCAGCAGGCAAGGTCATCTTATGCAAGGAAGGTAGAAAAAAAAGCTTTTTACATACCAATTAAATTACTTGGCTTGAAAATACTTATTTTATAACATTCTGCAGCATTATTATTTCTTCCTGATGTTTTCACTCTGATTTTATGTGGTTGCACTGGAATTATCCATGGTCATCCGTCTGCTGTGTTCCTGGCATTTACAGACTACAGCAGCAGAATGGGGTCGAGGTGTGGATTTGGGAGATAGGGTGCTGGAAGAAAAAAAATCAAATGGAAACACCAGACATCTCTACATTTCCCAAGAGTCAGCTCTATAGAGGTTATTAATTGGGAAGAAAGGCATGGTTTTGGACTAGCCTTAAAATTTTTCAGAGTGCAGCCCAGCATTCTTCTGAATGCAGAATGTCAGACAGGGTAAAATCAACACATAAGAGGTAACTAAAGTTGCCTTTTCCAGCAGCTGTTTTTCTGAACAGCACACATAATGATTTAGTGTTACAGAATCACAGAGTAATTCAGCTTGGAGAGAATCTCAGGCAGTCATCCTGTCTGACTTACTGCTCAGAGTAGGATTGGCTCTAAGATCAGAACAGGTGGCCTGGGACTTTAGCCAGTTTGGTCTTTAAAACCTCCAATGATGGAGATGACACAGTCTTTCTATGTAACATGTTCCACTCTCTGATTATCCTAATAGAGAAAAAGCGTTTCCTAATATCTGGTAAAAGCCTGCTTTTTATCTTGTAACTGTTGTCTCTTGTGCTTCCATTCTGTACCACTGTGTGAAGAGCCTCCCAGCAGGTATTGGCAGTCTTCTATCAGGTCCAAATTCTTCTCTCCTCCAGGCTTAACAAGCTGTGGTCCCTCAGCCTTTTCCCACAAGACAAGGATTCCAACTCTCATTTTGGTGGCTTTTCACTAAGCTTACTCCAATTCATCTTGTACTGGGGACTGAAAATTTTGTGCAGTACTCCAGATCTAATAAGTTCTGAGCAGAGGGAGATAATTACTTCTCTGAAATTACTAGATGTGTTCCTGTTAATATAGCCCATGATGCAGTTGGCTTTCTTTGTTGAGGCTGATGCTTTGCCTTGCTGACCCCCAGGACAAGAGAGCTGTGACCCAGATGAGGGGATGCTACTTTGTTCTGGCTTTACCTCTTCCACCTTACCTCTTTTGTTGGCATGGTCCTGGAGCCTGAAGGTTCCAGCTGATGGATGAATAAAGAGGTGTTTCTTCTCAGAAAAGGTAAGGATAGTCTAGGGCTGCAGATATTGCCAGATGAGCTGCAGCCTTTGTGTAATGGATGCCATGGAAGTGTTGCATATGCTGGTTCTACAAACACGGTGTCTATGTTCCCTTTGTAATGAATGGAGACAGACAGGTTCCTTGTTCAGTGAGGCAGGAGTGAGGTACTGTCTGTCTTAATTTTTCTCAGCAACCCCCTTGCTCCCACCATTTGATTTTCCACAGCTGATCAAAGAATCTTAATTTCACACCCTGGTTGCAAATCTGAGATCACTAACAAAAAAACATCAGTTCCAGTTGCTTTACCAATTTTTTAATTTTGCAGACATATTTGCTTTTCTTCACTTTTCTTTTTACCCATTCCAAATGAAAATGACACTTGGCAGCAAGAATGGCCAAGCTACAGAAATGAACTAGGAAATGATACTGAGAAGCAAGACATTTGTGTGAGCATATTTGTTGAGAATTAGGCTTTGGTTGGGTGGAATGTGCCTACTGCAAAGGTTCTGAGGTAAAATTTACTGGACCATAACATGGAGGACTTGAAAGACACGGATAAGCCAAACCAACGTATGTCTTTGCACTGTTTGGAGTGACATTTACAACACAGGGTGGTAAACCAGCCTCCTTTCAAAATGAGCCAATTCTCCAGGCACCATGTAGATCAGCAGGAAGTGAAGCCTGTGCTCAGAAAAAGGCCAGAAGAAAAACTAGTACAGTTTGATGGACTACCTAGCACTGCACTGGGGTCATGACAGGAGTGAACAATGAAGGAAAAGCTGGAAGTCAATGTACTTAAAAATCAGAGAAAGAAGAACAGTGCAATTGCCTTTAGACCCCATGGTAAAATTTTTCATCTACCAAAAATGTATTTCTCAGTAATATTACATTGAAAACAGTGAGGTATTGTGGTGACAATATCCTTTATTAAAGTTATTTCCTGTCAAAACTGTATTGTTTTCTGACAATTTTATAGCAACCAAAGAATAAGTCAGCCCTTGTGTAAAACTTAGCCTAGTCAGGTACCAGAATATGTCATACTTCAGCTCACACCAGGTGTGGTCACAGGTAGATGTAGCTGTAATATATTTTCATTGAATTTCACCAATTTAGGCTCACATGATTTGGCATTCACAGTAGCTGTTTAATTAAAATGTTACTAAAATAACTCTCATTCAGTATGAAACAACTTTATACCATGCATTCATATTCTCAGAGATGCTATTAAATTTAACAGTTGTTATTTTCCCTGTAGTAATTCAGACAGCCCAAACATCTGCTACAAATTATACATCAAATTACCTAAACCTGTCATTCAAATAACTCCTTCAACTTCTACAAAACAAAGAGTTCTATCCTGTCTGTGCCCAGTTTGGGGACAGGTGTACTTGCCCATAAGATTGCATGTAGAGCATCTGTGCATCGACGTTTAGGCTGAAAGTTTTAAAACAGGAAGAATTACAAAAGAAGATATTGAGACCTCTGAAGTTTGGAAATCAGGCTAGTAGTAGGTAACTGAGTAAGTGCTGACTTATGAGTCAACCTTCTGACTCTTCGTGCTCATTGTTAGAAAATGGTTTGTTGGTGGTGTTTCCATAGACATGATATGTAGTCAGTTCCAAAGTGCAGCAGAACCTACATGTACACAAAGAGAGTTTATTTTACAATGACAAACAAAGTGAACAGCTACTTCAGACTGGTGATTATGTTGCACTGGAAGCCTAGGAAGATAAAACGTTGACTTCCTAGCACCACTATTTTATTTCAGAACCACCAATTTCTTTCTTGCTTTCACTCTTTCTAATCTCTCAAATTGTTTTTTTAAATAACACAGCTTACGGGCATGTAATGCTTCTCACCCAGAACAATGCCAAAGTGCCATACAGACCTGGCATTATATTAGGGAAGCTTCACAACAAATGCATGTCTCTGTATTAGCACTCTCTAGAAGAAGGACCCTGCATATGTGACAGAAAGTATGGCAAGAAGAGGAGACCATATATATTCACATATGATATAAATTGCTAGATCAAGAGTGAAGACTAATGTACAACCTTCAGTACTGTCTGTATTCACTTTCCTTTTAATAGTTCAAGCATGTTAAAGACATGTTAGTGAAGGTTTCATGATTTGAAGGATAATCAGTAGGTATTCCTGGCTTCTCTAAGTTAAGGGAGAAAATAGAGTAAAAACCATAAAATATACTAAAAAANAAAAAAAAAAAAAGAGAGAGAGAGAAAGAAAATTGTCATTCTGTATTTAATCTCACTATATAAATCAGGTTTTCATTTGTATTTCACTTCTTTTGGTTTTCTGACAATTGTTGTCTACAACTCTCCTTTTTCTGCAAGAGGCAGAAAAGCACAGATTTTATGATGATTGTTTTGTAAGTGAAATTAGTATTGAATACTTTTTGTTTTGCATTTAGTATCCAAAACATTGTCATAAGGTGTACAGCAGTTTTAAAAGCATATGATATTACAAACCATATATTACATATAGCTAAGGATTGCATTTTTTTAGGTGTTACATGTATTTCCCCATAATTAGTTATAAACCTTGCCCTTGATAAGTCCTCTGGGATATAAACCAGCTGAACTTTGCAGCTATTCATTGTCTCTACAGGAGATTTAATAAAAATTCTGCATAAAAGCCTCTCAATTTCAGGGAATTAGAAATTCTGAACTAAAGTTCTAACTTTGACCCCAGTGTTTCAGCAAGGCTGAATATCTATCTCCATAATTATAGTATTACAAATGCAGCTCTGTACCTTTGAAATTATGTGAGACTCTTTCTTCCTTTCTTGTATCTCAGATCATCAAGCTTTTCATAGAAAATCTACTTTGGAAGGAGCCACTGAACAGACCAACCTTGCCAAAACTGTGGCGACCTGAACACGCTGAACATGTAGCACCTCTGCAACTTCCATTTTGCCACACAACAAGAAATGGCACACACTGTGTCCTGGTATACTCTTCGAAAGTATTTCTGAGTTCTGGATCTGTTTGTACATCCCATTCTAAAAGTTCTTGCACACCTCTTTTGTCTTCCCTGTGTGCCCCTGAGAACTGATCATTGCATGAATAACACATTTCCACACACTCCCTTACTGACACACATCAAAAATTTAAAATAGAACCTTAACAAAACAGCCCTACCATGCTGGAATGAATTTTCCCAGCAATGTCCATTGCTAGGCAAAAGTCTGAACTCCTTATCAATAGCGATAACTCTACTGACACAAATACAAGACCAGGCATTCAGCATTGTTTCCTCATCCTCATAAGCAGAAATGCTCAGTGGTATAAAATTAAATTACATGTCACAAGTGTGACAAAACTGAATGTACTGTACCATTCTCTGCCTTGTGGTTTTGATTATTTGCTCAATACTCTGGTGACCTTTGCAAGGGTAAGAAGGTGCTGTGCCATGACACAATGGCAGCGATCACCACCATCCATGCTTAGTGGTTTGCCTGGAAATTGCTTGCAGTTTAGGAAAGCTTTCCTTTTAATTTACTGCATATGTGAAATAAATTATACTATGGAATGGTGCTGTCAAATATTTATTTAGTATCTCAGTACTTTAACTCACTTGCCAATCAGATAAAATTAGTTTTGAATTCTTTTGTACTGACATCATTTTCCTAACTTACAAATTCCCTCTCAGACAGAGAAGTAACAAATGTTTGCATTGGCCTGTTGTGAATAGCAGCGATGTTTAGGAATTTTAATGTACAGTTCAGTGTTTTCATAATGTCACTGTGAATCAGTATTTAATTTTAGCTGGAGACAACTTTGTCCTTAAACAACTTTCTTCATGTATTTTTCTATTTTCTAATTCAGCCTGAGTGTTAATGTTGGCTCCTTTTAGATGATTTGCATGGAGTTTCAAAGGCATAGGATTTCCCAAGACATTAGTAAGCAGCAACAGTGGCTGTAAAGCCAAGTGTATATTGCGGCATCAATAAGATTGGCTTCTAACAATCAAACAGAAAACATAATTGAAAATAAGGACTTGTATTTTGAGAATTGTTTTACTGTTTGTGTTACAGTGCCAACATCTTTCTGCGTAATCCTGCTGATTATCTCTCATATAAATAGCATATTAACTTGTGAAGTTTATGAAAATAAGGTCTGCTCTCGAATGTGTGGAAGTCAATGCAACCAGCTTAAAAATAGCTTTTCTTCTCTGATATTTTCTTCTCACAGGATGATGAATTGTCTTATAGTTTAAGCCTTTAGTTGAAAAATTTGTACAGAATTAAGTTAACGACATACTATACAGAAGTAGCATCTTATTTGGATTCATTTTGTATTGCTGAAGGTTGTTCAAAATCCAAAAACTAAACGCAGACAAAAATTAATCTACATGGTTTTGCTGAATTTGCTTGCTAAAATGTAGTAAATCTTGAACACAGAAGTGCTCTGATAACACTGCATTCCTACTGTGTATTTACCTTTTTCTTTGTGTTTTGCATGACTGAGAATTTTATGGCTGTCAACTTCCAGTCAGAGGATAGAACATATTTGAATAAGCTTTGCATGGCCTACATTTAAAAAAAGAAAAGGAAACCGTGCATGAAATGATGGGGAACAATTCATTATGAAACTCCAGCTTTTCAGGTTTCTGGTTGGATTTTGTACCCTAAAGTTTTGCCTCTGTGGCTGCCTTACTTATGCCTACATCACTAGTGAGGGATCACCAGACCAGACGGCTTTTTGGGACCGCTCTGATGTGAATGTTCCTGAAGTCATTAGTGGTGAACAGTAGAAACACGGGAAGATGAGAACATCTCTACTCTTTGTCTGCCTGGAGAGAAAGTGAATCTCTCAGTATGTATGCTGACTGACAAAGGGAAAATTTGAAAAATTAGGTTAATAGGATAACTAGTAAAAAAAGTTACTTTCTTAAGTGTGCTATTTCTTTAGAAAGAGGCATCACATCAAGTCTGTAATTCTAGTAGTTATTTTACTCTTTATTGATCAAAAGTTCTAACTGTGCTTTTATAAGGACTGCTTCTGTTTAACTGAGCCATATCAGCTGTGTACTAGAAGTTATAATGGAAACAGAAACTAGATATAACTTGGCTATACAGCCTAACCTGGTAATAGAATCCAGCTTCTGTGGGACCATTTACATACACTGGAACAGTCTGTTACAGAATTATCCAAGAACAGAGTGAGCTCAGGCTGAAGAAACCCCAAATTGTACTTTTGTACTCAGAATTTCTCAGTCATAATGAAGCATGTAGCTTTTTTTTTTTCCCCACAATGTGTTCTGTGCAACCAGACCATAGAAAATATTACTTCCACCATTTACAGTGAAGAAGCCCAAGAAAAAAAGGGACTGAGGAACTGAGGAGCTGAAACTGTGGTGTGGGGATGGACTGAGGAGCTTCTTTTTTTGTGGTTCATTGAAAAAAAACATTTTAGAACTGTAACATTGTAGGTTAAGCTACCAGCACTGGAAGGGAACTGGGTCTGCAAGTAGATATTTTCCTTACAAAGTGGTCTGCTGACTGAAAATCTGGAGCACCATCAGAGTTCAACTAATTGAGCCAGACAGCTTGTTAGACTGTCTTATAAAAGCTGGATGTCTGGCTAGATAACTTTTGGCACTTCGAAGAATAGGGAGGCAGATTTATGAACTGGACAAATGAGCATTACCATCAGGAATTTTTCTAACAGCTTGGCTCTATCTCTGAAAGACCCTTTGACTCTCAAAAAGGTGCTGCTTCAAAGGCCAGTTTCTGCCAGCTTTTAAATTCATCATTCAGCCTTGGATATTACTGCCGATTTTAAGCACCTTATCTTCCTGTGCAGCTCAGGAAAGAAGCAGGGTAAGTTTAGAGTAACATGAAAACTTAGAAATGGCAAGAATGTTCAGGAAGGAGACAGGTGTGCCTGCATGTAGAGGAGGAACATAATGGCATTAACACAGAGAGAGAGCTTGGTGCATTTCTGAAAAGGTGAACTTGAATCTGTGATCTCCGAGCGTTGCTGAGACTTTAGAGACATTCGTCTTCCTCACGCCATGTGTGCAGTCATGGCAGGCACGCACCTCTGCAGTGCACCCACTAATCCCTCACGCTCGGTTCTGCTTGGGCAGGAATTGCTGAGCCCCCTCCATGGCTCGCCCTCAGCAGTCGAGCCCTAACTCGCCGTGTCCTGAGCTACACCGCCGCCGATTAGCCTCCATATGCTCGGCCCCAGCAGGCAGCCAGCAGCAGCGCTGCCAAGGTTCCTGCATTTGTTTCTGCCCTGACGGCGTTGCACGTCATTCCAATTCAGACCCATCAAACTATGCACCGCAGAAACTGAAACACCGTGGGCAAAGGAAAACACAAAATAAGGATTTCTTGGAAAAACCCCAGTCGCTATAATTGTAAATAGCTGTTTTTCTTCTTTGTATGCTATTTCCCTTATGGTTTCCACAGTTTCTGATTTTTGAGTTTTAGATCAGCTCAGAGTGGAATAGATAAATTCATGCCTGGAAGTGATTGAAAAATAAGATAGCAGCTGCACTGGGAGGCACATGTCGTGGGGTATTTCCAGTATGACCAGGGTGCCAGACACCTTGTCTACACAAACAGAGGGAAACAACTGAGAACTGGGGACTTCGTCACAGGTTTGTAATTTTTCTGCTTCCTCTCATAACAAAACAAAAAAGGAAATACAAAGGTTGATGAGAGTTAAACACCCATTACAAAGACCTGGTCAAGCTTAGAGAAGTCTTTTATGTAAGCTAAGCTGTTACTGAGACATCATTGAGGCTGTTAAAAACAAAGGTAAGCAGCACCCCTCACACCCAAGGTGAATATAGATGATGCTGTGGCTTAGCATGTTCCCTTTTTGTTCCTGGGAACCTGAGTGCAAATAATGCTCACCACTTGCCAGTGTTGTCACACTGCCACTCTTTTTCACCATCATTTGGTCTTTGTGATCACAAGAGGACAGGTGGCCTGGGGTACCAGCCACAGAAATGAGTGAGAAATAGTACCTTGTTTTCAGAGCCAGACTCAGAGCCCATCCACATTTGGGAATTGAGAAAGAAGGAAGCACAACAGTCATAAAATTCCTCTATTCCTTATTTCAATCACCACTTCTTCTTTTGATGATTTTCAGGGTACATGTTGCTGTTTTGCAGGCAACAGATTTTAACAGTCACTCCTAAAAAGTCCTGCACTAAGATTTAAGGTAAAAGTAGAAGAGGAAGCAAATGTATGGAGAAAGCTCAGACTGATTCTTGGCAAGTCTTCTGCTTGATCTGTGCTGCACTGTTGCCAGCTCTAAGTGTTCCAAAATCATACGTGAGGAGGATGGCTTAAAAATAATCAATTTGGAGTTCCTTTTTATTTGCCTTCTGGCTTAAAAATAATCAATTTGAGGTTCCTTTTATTTGCCTTTGGTTTCTTAGCCTTCAGGGTACACTCAGATAATGTTTTCTCAGAAACCATGTGTGCTATAAAGCTGCTTTCTCTTTTCCAAATAAAAATTACTATTTCTCAAGTCCACCCCTAGCCCTATGGTAAGCTTTCATGTACCAAATAACATAAGATGTGCAATAAGCTTACTGCAGGTGAAATAATTTATCTTGTTCACCTCATATGTTGTTTTGTTTGCTGTAGTCTCAGGTAGGACAGAAGAAGAAGAAAGTGGACAAGTTAGTATGAATAAAAATATGAGAACAGAGTTAGGGAAGGAGAGGCAGTAACTTAAGGAAAGAAAAAAGAGAAAGGAGGGCAAGGGTGGAAACCAAGATGATGCAGGAGGATGGAAATATTTGTCTTGGGAAAGATTTAAGAGGAGAAAGCAAAGCTAAGAAAGGGCAAAGATAATTCTGCCTATACCTGTCCTTTAGTATGCCAGCAGCTTTGGAGCTCTGGAATCTATCGGGGCTATAAATAGCTATGTATCTGTAATTAATTATTTGAAGTTGTGCCAGTATTTAACCAAGAATTAGTGCTGCCAAAGCAAATGGGCAGCAGTAGGCGGACCTTTGGAGACCAGGTACTCGCAAACTTCTAAATGCTGCACACATTTGTAGTTCTGCATTTATGTGTCTTCTACAGGGCCAAGTTAACTCGAAATTCAGAGATCTTTAGAGAGTTGGGTTGAAAGGACACTCTTAAAATTCTTAGGCCTGATATTAAATCTGCAAAATTTACTTTCTTTAGCAGGTGTGTAACTCTGGTGAGGGCTATCACAGTCTGATTTTTGATAGCTTGAGTATATGTGATACATGACTTGCAGAAGATTTGAAGGAACAATTCAGCAAAACACAGAAGTCTGGCTAATTTTTTCAAAGTAAAAGGTTCTGTATTTTAGAATTTCTTCCCCTTTTCTGTATATTTTTGCTACTTACTGTGTCTCCTGTAGCATTCTTATCCCTTTCATGTGATATCGAATTGTCTTTCCATAACTCTTTTATGTTTCCCTCTCTGCCCCAAAAATCAGAGATGTCCTACTTAATGTACATTGAACTGCCTCCCACTTTCTTTTAAATATGTCAGTGAGTTCGCAGGATTTCTGTAACATGAGCCATAACATGTTCTCTTTGAAACCATCTACTCTTACAGCCTGTGAAAT
This sequence comes from Sinosuthora webbiana, assembly GCA_013397395.1. Lineage (NCBI taxonomy): Eukaryota > Metazoa > Chordata > Aves > Passeriformes > Sylviidae > Sinosuthora > Sinosuthora webbiana. The sequence goes on from VXBN01004227.1 coordinate 16,876, forward strand.
AGATGTGTCACATTTAGTACCTGCTTAGCCACTCTACATATCCCATGTCCCTATGGAATGAGGAGTAATTAACGTATTATCTAGTTAGAGAGGTTGGATTTAGTAGTTTGTTGTAGTTGGTGAGCCATATTTAATCTTGGTAAATGTCAGGATTTCCCCCCACCCAGATTTCAAATGCAAAGTCAAAATTAGAATAAGGCTCCTTGTGTACAATCTACCTGGAAGGAAGTGTTCTCACTGAGTAATGAATACATAACCAGAGAAGCATTGATCCTGCGACTTGGAAGAGAAGCTAAGATGGCTATTGTGATACAACTCGGACTAGTAAAAGGTCAAAACACAGGAAAACTTGAATTTTCATTAACTTCTCTCTATTACACACAACGGCACAGAATATTTGCACTCGGCATTCACATGCAAAGCTCTCTCTCTTCTCTCCTCCCTTAAGACTGCTTAGTTTAGTAGTAAGTGCTGGTTATGCTCTGCAAAGGCAACAAATAGACTGAAAGAGACTGAAAAAGATCAGGCAAATAAAAAGACAAATATGATAAATATGCTATGACTTAAAGACCAAACAAGATTAAGACAGGACTTATTTCATTATGTGTTGGTCAATAATTCATTGCTGACTTAAAACTGACTTTTAGTAAAGTAACTTGGTCAGCAATACCTCAGCTACTGAAATTAGATAATATTTATTGTATAATTAAATGCTGGCTTATTTATCAAAATATTTTATTTATTTATTTATTAAATAGCTTGCTATTTAACCTTCCTATCCCATAGAATTTTTTTTTTGAATATTGAACTTTAAATCTAACTTGATTTGTTTGATCATCTTTTTCATACGTTTAATTAAACATTTCACATGCTCATGAGGCATACAGAAAAAATACAAAAGTTCTCCAAATGGGAAGGCTTAGGCACATATGTAATTTTGGCAGTGTCAGCATATGATGAAGTCTGCAATGTTAGATCCGTGCCTGTAAATCACCTATTGCCAGGTCCTGAGCTGCAAAAATAAAGAACCAAGGAAAATATTTCTCTTTTTCTCTCCCTCCCTCCCTCCCTCCCTCCTACACCCACATGAGCGCACCCACCCACACATGTGGGTGTGCGTGCATGCATGCACGTACACACAAAAAGCTTCTGTTTTGATTCCCTTCTCCCAGCTTCTTTGTACAATTGCAGATGTTCCAAACTTCAGGGCAGGGTTCAGTTTTGTTTGCAAATGAAATATATTATTAATATGTAAAAAAATATTACTCATCTTCTCAATAGGAATATTCAACCCTTGTACTGGCCTAGGAATACAGAGTTATTACAAATTTCCTTTTACTTACGAAGTTAAAAAGATCAATTCTTTGAGGACACACAGTGTTGATTTTTCTTCTTCTTTTTCTTTTTTTAACTGAATGAGGGATAAAAGGTTTTTTTTTTTCTAAATAAATATTTTAATACCAAAATTATCCTGACAACTTCCACTGCTAAAAGAGCATGTTTTGGTGTCCATTTAAATTAAATGTAACAACATATTTATATTTTCAGGTTTTTTTTTTTTAGCTAATAATGATCCACTACTATTTTTGTAGTGGGTAATAAAAATCAAGGGTTGCAATGTTAGTAGCCTGGCATTTGTGGGCACACCAATTACAGTTCCTTACATTATTCAGCTCAAACCCATTTGCAAAAGGTGACCAGCTGAAGGGGCTGACAATAACTCATAGAATTTTAAGACCATATTTTAGTACCCAAATTATGTTATTGCCCAACCCACATCATCAGGTTGTGGGGTTTGCATTACCAGTTGTTCAGTTGTTAGTCAGCTCCTGATGACTGGACTTACTGCAAGGATGGAAGTGTAGTGAACTTTAGTTTAGTTTAGAAGTTTAGTATTAGGCAGGTAGTGTGAATGTGGTTTGGATGTTGTTTATCCATTTTCCATTTTGTGTCTCCAAGCTGAAGGGTGCTTTGGAGAAGATGCAAGGTGATTCTCCCAAAGTGAATCCTAACTATTGTAAAACTGATGGCAGGTAGGTCTGCTGATATAAGTTGCTTGGATGTTTGACACACACCCACACAGCCCACCAGAGGAGCTGTGTGTCACCATGAGACTCAGAAGCTGAAATGTTGGAGGAAAGATGCAAAAAGATGCAGGAGAAGAGATTGAGAGGAACCTGAGGAACATATTTTCTGAAAATATGGAGGTGGGGGAATTGAGAAAACAGAAATTAGGCTTCCCTAGCCTAAGAGCAAAAGAGCTTGATAATTTTCCTTCTATCCACTTCTCCATGCTTCAATTCTCCAAACTCCCACGGTAGCTTGGGAACATCTGCATGAGCTTTTCTAGTCTATTCTCTGTTATACTAATTCTTCCAATGATCTTTACGTATCACTCAGAAGCCTTATGCTCCCAAGTGCTCAGTTCCATGCTTCTCAGGTACCTCTATATATTGGAAAGATCATGGAGGTGTGAAAGAGGTCTGACCTGAAAGAATGCTGTGTGGAAAAAGGAAGACGGGGACTGTAGAAGGTGATTTTCTTCCCAAGTACAAATGAGCAGCTCTGACAAGGAGGAGTCAAAGCTTCTTCAGTATTTTCCATTTTCCTATTCTTCATTGTCTTACCAAAAATGATAGCGACCTTAGTAATGGCATGCTTGGCTTGTGCAAGAGGGGAAGGCATTTCAAATATTGGTATCAACAGCCCTTCTTTCAACTCCCTGTACTCAGTTCTGCTCAGCTAGGAAACATGACAGCTTTATCCTGCCTGCTACAGCACGTTTGAGCAATGTCATTTTCCCCAGGTGGAATCAGGAAAACACAGCACTTTAGAGTCTGCATAAAACTCTACTTAAAAATACTACTGGCTTAATGCAAAGCACTGTCACAAGTTCTTGCATAAGGTTTGCAAACTGCAAAGGGTCCAGGCCAAAACTCACTAACGTTTCATGACTATACCATGGCTGGTTACCATGACAGTCTGCCATAAAAACCTTCTGCTTCAGCAGAGCCCTGTTGAGCCTTTGGCTCAGCTGTTCCCTTCACCAGGGCCTTTGATTCCAGGCACTAAGGTGAAGAACTTTCTCAGTTTCCTTTGCTCAACACAGACCTTGGTCACACCCCCAGCAGCCAAGAACCTGTGGGGTGGATCAGAGCCACAGGCTGAGCCACTTAAACGTGCAATAAATAGATTTTAGTTGAACCAGTTGGCGCTGTAAAATGCTGGGGTTTAGGCAGGCTGTGTTTAAGAGGTTTGCTGTTTAAATGATTAGAAATAGACTGGTGACCCACTCCCAGGAGGGACAAAAAATATCAAATCAGTTTAGTCAACTTGTAAGTTTTTGGAGGTTTAGTGTTTGACCAGTCAGCTTTTGGCACTAGCCATGGCTCTGTGACACAACACCCTGTGTCATACACAGCACTAGAGGGCAGAGCTAACACCTGACAAGAAATTAGGGTACCTTAAGGTCTAGGTAGCATACCTTAGGGGATGATAGAGAGACATACCTAGAGAACTCCTAGGAAATAGCTGGAGAAGGAAGCTGAGACACAAAAGTCAAAATATTAGGTGACTGATAAAATAAATGACAAATTAATTGCTATGCTGGAAGCATGACAAACACTACAACCCTGGCCTTGTATATTCCCCACAGCTGGTTGGGTGCATTTGCAGCTCTGAGGGACTCCTTCTTCGTGCATACTTGCAAGGATCTGTTTGCAAACAGAAGGACTGGACGTGTCCCTTTGAAAACCAAAGCAGACATGCTGTAGCACAATTCTGCAAGGGGAAGGAAACTCCATGCTATGTGCTGTGTGCCAGCGAGATGGCAACTTTCCTAGGGCCAAAATCCTCCTGCCATTGGCCCTGTAGCATTCCTGGCTCTTCATGCATTGCAGCTCAGTGGTGGTTGGAGGCACTGAGTGGGAATGGATGGAGACAGTGTGAGGTTTTGTGATAAATACTGAAGGTCCAGCTCTCGCAAGAGGGTGCATTGGTCCCTCTTGCCCCTGTGTGTGCAAGGGATGCAGCACAGCACCTGGTGATCCAAGTACAGGTGATGGTGTGGGCAGCCTGCTTTGGAGGAGACTCACAGCATCAGTGAGACCTCAGGAAGGGACTCTCCATTATCTGGTTGTTGCCTGGGACTGTGAGAAGATGAGCCACATTCCATACTCACTCATGCCATGCCACATATCCACAGTGTGAGGCATTCAGCAGCTATAGACTGGGTAGATGCAGGCAGCTTTGAATTTAATTGCTCTTCTCTCATCTAACTGCAGATCATGGCTGGTGAAGGTTGGAGGGTGTGAGAAACTGGATGAAACAGTGGAATGGGAGTGTTTTGTCTGCAGGTTCAACGTAGAAATTTAGTCAAGGCTTAAGATTCTTATCTACCTGGACATTTACTGATGCCCACAGAGAACAAAGATAAACCATTTGGGTAAAATTGCATAGTTTTCTATACTGCTACATAGCTTGCACTCATTAAACTGATGCAAGGCCTTAAAAACAGAAGAAAGTAAAAGTTACCGCACTTTCCCAACCAAATAACACCAACCAAGAGCAGCCGAAAGTTTGGTTTATCTCTGTTTGTCAGAAAAAAGAACTGATTTTGTGTATCACTAATATTGCAGCTGCTGTTTTATGACCAGATATCTTCATTCTTTTCTTGAGACTGCTCAGTCTCCAAGAAATGAAGTGTGATTTTTACAGTTTACATGGCAATGATTCATGAGGGCCATGGCCTGTCACATGACAATGCCTGACCCCACATAGCATGATCTAAGTGTAAGAATCACTCTCTTTCTTAGGGTCGGCAGCTCCATGACACAGGTCCCTGTGTTCAACCCACCACCCACAAAGTGGGAAATATGTCTTTTTCCTTTTGTAAAAATTTTCTCTTTTTTCGTCAGCTCCCTGAATTACTTTCAGGTAGTTCTGCACATTTCTACTTTTTCATTTAATTAGGTGCAAACACTGTATAAATAAAATAAAAAGTTCCCTGCAGCTAGCAGACTGTTGCAAACTGCCAGACACTGAAAAATGTTTGTCTGTGTTGCCATTGCCTAATAATTCACATTTTATAAACAAAGAAATCTTTCTCTCCTTCTTTTTTCTCTCACGTTTCCAGTTAGCTTTTGAGGGTTAGAAGCTTGGATACAGCTGCAGAATAAGTTTGGGCCCCAGTATACAGTAGGTGTACTATCCATAAAAACAATTGGTGTACAGTACTACCAAGGTTCCCTGCCTTCCTGCCTTTCAGTCACACAGACCCCATATCCTTTAGGAGATGTCATTGGAGTGCTTGTATGTAAATGCTATGTCATCCATTAGGTATTTCAGATCCTTTTTCTTGGTCCTTGGGAAGCCAAGTCATAATTCTTTATGTCCTTTTTCTAGCAGGGGCACAAGGCATAGACTTCCCCCATTATAATTATAGGATACTATGAAAGTATCTATAAAGAACTTATGTTGATTTGCTAAGAGCATATCAGAATGCTGTGTCAAGTTGGTTATCTCTGTTTATATGTGAAGAGAGTCTTGAGAGGCTGTGCAGGCTTACAAGTTGATGTGCTACTAAGGTGCAGAACCCAAATCCTCTTGGTTTCCACAGTCCCCCAGTACCTACAGAGAGCCATCATCAACATATCTGGATCATAGGAAACCAGTTATTTGGTTGCATTTATGCAAAGATCAACTGGTATCTGGAAGTTTGGAAATGGTGACTCATACCAGGGCATGGATCACCACAAATAGTTCCAGAGTTATGCCATAGTGCCATAATTCCGTGTAGATGCTGCAGCTGAGTGCAGGCCACTGAGCAAACCGTATGCCTCTGTTATTTCTGCATTTCACTCCTTTCAACTTCAACTCAAGACAGGACTTCAGAACTTCAGACTGTATTATAAATTTTAATATTCATGCTGGTTAGAGCAATTTAGTCACCACCCTGCTCATATATTAATCTGGATCTCTTTCTTAAAAATGAAGTAGTGAAAATTTAGGATGATAAGTAAACCTAAAGCCTATATCCCATTTAAATTCAGTTCTTCAAGCTAAATTATGCAAACTGTCAACATCTGAAGCTATTGCATTATGCAGAGAATCAAGTTAAACAGAATCTCATGCTTTAGTGATGTAAGGGAGAGGTATCTTTTTCTGAACAGAAACTTTATTTCTATTGTGCTTTATTCTGATACGAAAAGTGACCATTCCAGCATTTTTCAAAGACCAGTTCCTTGGCCAGCTGCAGCACTTTAACAAATCTTCCAACATCTGCCCAGCTTGGCTTGAGATAGCAAATGTTTCAGTGCCTACTTGCTCAAGAATTTAGGACCCTAGTCCTTATCTTGAAAAGGCTCAAGATCATGTGTTAGAATTTGCAGGATTGGAGCAATGTTTACAGCACATAAATTTTCAGCAGCAGAAAGTAAATATTCCTAGTAGGAGATACGAAGAGACCAAATACAATAATATCTACTGTAAATACACGTGTTGCTGTTTACAAATGTGTCTTTATTCACTTTTATTTCTTTTAGGTGTTTTATTTAGTCTTAAAAATCCACTCTAACTTGAATGACATATTCCAGATGTAAATGTGCACAGATGCTGTTCAGGTAGTAGATGTCCAAACCTTTATTTTGTGCTTCACAGCACACAAGTGTCTTGTGTGTGTGTGCATTCATACGTGTATGTACATGTTTTATAACCCAGTGCCTTCCTGTGTCTTACTCACTGCATAAAAGTTTGCACACAATGAAGCACTGTTTTATAAAATATCCCTATTGGCACCTTCACTGCTCCCAAGGCAGGCATGATCTATCAGTGGTGTAAAGCTGCAGGCACAATTAGTCTTTTGTAATCTGTCATAATACATTGTATTTTATACACTGAATAGTCTGACTGATACGTTACTATAGTGCCATGAATGCCAGAGGTTCTGAGCAAAAGGTTATGTCTGTTTCTAAGCATCTTAATTTCCAGATCTCATTTTGAGATTTTGGTTCCAAGAAGGATTTGATTCTAAAAGCAGGATTTTTTCTTAATTATTGCTGACTTTGATGCAAAACCATGCATATCTTCTAAGTATAAAATCTACTCTGCTGAGCTTTATAAAAATCTTCCAAAATACACTAAGACCAGGAATTTTTGCTGATAGAAATATAAGACTGGAAGGACAACTATTTGGCAGTGAAATACTTACCTTCCAGGAATTAATAACTGGTAAATATTCTTACCTTTCCACACTTACAGACTTACTTTATAGTTGAGATGGGATGGCAGGAAGAAGCCAAGTCATTCTATGAACTGTTCATGCCTTCAAAAAGGAACAGATCTTGTGGTCTTGTGGTAATTCTTTAAAACCAGTAAGATGTTCTACTCAAGAATACAAGCTGAGATTTTCCAAGACAGGAGCCAGAGTGGCAACATGCCTTTGCATATATCAACACAAGAAAATGAGCCAATTATAGCAAAACTAACCCAACAGACCTTAGGATTTTTAGACAGAAATCCAGAAGATACTGCCCTTTCCTCCACCTGCTTTGGCCAAACTCATGAGGACAGCAAAGGGCCAACAAAGTCATCATCCCCGGAAAGGTGTCAGGGAAACCTGGAGCTATTGCTGTAGTCATGTTAGGTCTCTTCAATGTCTTGAGTCTTGCTGTAATTACTTCGTTTCATGGAATCTCTTTGCTGTCTCACTGGAAGTCTCCACCTTTTTAAAAAGGGGGTAGAACTATTGGTGTATCTGAGGGTTAAAACAGCATTTTATGCCATTAGCTAAGTTGCTAGTAAAAGAAGCATAAACTCAATGCATGTTAAAATTTTCTTTTTCCCTTTCTGTCATATTGTATGTTCATTCCTGTTATACATGGAGTTTCTGTTGAAATGAAATGCACTTTTGTAGTTGTGTTATGCCAACCATCCATCCTATGTTAAGGATGAAGTGAGAAAGAAACTTCCCATCCTTCTAATTTTGCAGGCAATCCTTATGAGTTAGGCTGGCAAGGCAATGCAAAACAAAAAAAAACTCAAAAAAACCCTGCTTCCCTTCCTATTCTCTGGATAAACAGAAAATTCAAATCTGCCTAAAACCAATCTGCAAGTTTTCAGCATGTACATTCATATGCTAGTTATGGGCATACAGAAGAGGAAGAATGCTACAAATCTTTTAAAGTCAACAGGATCAGAGCATCATCTTCCCAAATTCATCAAATGTAGGTATTTTAAAAACTTCTACTGCTGTGGTGCTACTTGCTTCCTTGAATTTCTTATACAGGAGCTCCTGAGCTTGAGTCATTTATTTGAGACCAAAACCAACACTGAACTTGTTCATCATTCTCAGACCATGCTTGTTGCTGCCCACCAGCACTGTGCCTTGCAGGACACCAGGGCTTCTGGCAGTAAGAAGGGTCAGCTCCTTATTTCTGCTCCTGGTGGCTCATAGTTCCTTGCCAGACTGAACATTTCTGCCCAGCTTCAAATTTCTAAGGGAAAAGAATTTTAAGAAGTTGAAATAAAAGCAAAATAGGATGGGAATATGAAAACAACATTTCTGAGCCCTGCTGAGTTCCAACAGCAACACAAAACCATTCCGTTTATATATTTAGCTAAATAAATCCTGACATCACCACTAGTATGTTTCCTCTCATTTTGGGGGTTTCTTTTGACTTGTGTTGGGACAAATAAGGTGAACAAGAATGAGGGACAGATGTCAGTTCTGTAAGTGCTCGTGGGAACTGGAAACTCCCTTCATCAGCTGCTTTCCAGAGTGTTCAAACCTGACCAAGACCATTCATCTGGACCAGGAGTGCTGACAGAGACCAGCTGATGGACCCCACTTCAACCTTCAGTTCCTCATGCCCATCCCAAAACTGAAATCTGAAATAGCAGGATTAATCAATCCCAGTGCTGTTCTTCAGGGAGGCTTGGTCGCTAGGGTCCCATGCCTTTTGGCACTTCTCACCCCTCACCTGAGCATCATCACTCTTGCTGCAGCAGCCACTGACCTCAGCAAAGCACTCCTGGCTGATTTTGTGTTGTGGAGGGGAAAACGCTCCCCATGCCTGCACCCATCCCTCTGGAGATGCCCAGCTGAGCCCACAAACTCACCGTGTACCAGCACCAGCTAATGTAGCTGCCCTTCTCCTCTCAGACAGGGATTACTGCTGCTCGTTGCTTGTCCTTTCCCCCCTTCTCTCTCCCTCCTGGCTTTTGCATTTCTTCCACCGTGATCCATTAGGTATTTACCGGCAGCATAATGTGACTTTTCACACCGGTTCTCTGTGTGCGCTGCCCTGCAGACTGGGCTGGATAAAGCCTCTCCCCAGCCCCAGCTGGCTGGACATCTCCCCCCCACCTTCCCCTCCCCTTCACACTAGCCAAGCCAAGGATTCCTCTTTCCCTCCCTCTTTTTCCACCCCTCCCGCCTTCAGTGCAAACCCAAGACGCAGGATCCTGCCGAGGGAAAGTGCTCCTTGAAATCATCACCGCAGACCCCGCTACGAAAGTGCAGAGGAGGAGAGAGAAAAAGCCTCGGCAGCCAACCTCCTGCAGCTGAGGGCTTTGCAAGCAGGACAATGGCTCCAGGCTCTCAGAGATTCTCTCTCACCTTTCTCCAGGGCATGGGACCTGTCTTCTTCATACTTCAGATCATCTCTGTTCAGGCTGATGGTGAGTCTCCCATTCAGTTTGGGCTGGGTTGCTATGGCTGGAATGAGAGCTGTATGTTGAAATGTGTTATTGCAAAAAACCAAAAAAAACCCAAAAAACCAAAAAGCAAAAAACAAAACAAAACAAAACAAAACAAAACAAAACAAAAAAAAAAAAAAAAAGAAAAAAACCCCTCAAATAATTTTTTTTCCTTTTTAATAAGAAACTAAAATACACGCCCTAGTTTGCCTTAGGAAACTTCTGATTCAGAGCTATTTGAGACTTTACAAATATCCTGGGGTTAAGCAGAGAAAGGAAATAAGATCCCAGAAGGCTAAGATTATTTTATTACAACAAAATGACAGGATAGTGAACTTTTCCAGAGGAAATAATAATAATGAAACAAAGCCAGAACACGACCAAGAAGACTCAGCTATATTTTAGGAGATCTCTCCTTATAATTCAAAGTACCTTTTCTCCAAAGAACTTTTCCATCTCCCCACTTCAGATGAGTCACTTTGTACAGGCAGGTACTTGAGGAAGGGAATCCAAGAAGTGAAAGACTTTGATAACCTCTTCTGTTCAGTGCCACAGACGCTGAAAATGACTGTTCACCTTCCTGCATGTGAGCTTCATCTGCACTTCACTGCTGAGGGATGTGATCAGGACACAGATTTGGCTGAAGCACCAGCTACCAGTTAGTCTGAAATGGCACTTTTTACTTGTTGATGGGGATCCTGAATAACTGCATCCCTTGAAAGTTTCCAGTAGCCTAATGCCCTTTTAATGATTCAGCTTGTGATAATGACGACCAACTTGTCTAAACCAAAACACAACTTACTTTTGAAACAACTATGCCTTTTCCTGGGACAACAATGCTGAATGGTCACATTTTTCCACTTTCACAGCTGTGATAGATTTATGCCCAATCTCGGGATTTTTTTATTTCAATACACTAATCCTTTACCATTGATGTTTGCTGCATTATTCCAGAGAACAGAACTTTAACATTATAGGGCAATAAAAATCTCTTCTAGTTTGTTCTCTCAGTATTTTTCCTGTTTAATTTAAATTTCTTTCAGTTGATGACAAAGTATGGGAAAGGAATGGGAGAAAATTAATCTTGCCTGGATGTTTCTGCTGCTTCGAGTAAAATGTATAAATGTACACCATTTATACAACAGAACCCTGTCTTGTAAAGTTTAAGAGAGTTACATTTCATTAAGCATAAAGGAAAATAAATGTGTCAGACAACTGTGCTATGTTGCAGTAGGCAAAACTGTGATTCTGTTTTTAGGATGTACTCGTTCCCTAGCAAAATGCCTTTGAAATGAGAAGAGGGAGGAAAAGCATATCCATGAAAAAGGATTCTTCACAGAACTTAAGGACACAGGGCAGGAATAATAATTTCCCTTGCTAAGAATGCTTCACCTGAAGATCCCCTTGTTTTTTTAGGGGCACATTCCAATTTTTATTATTTCCATAAAATTAACTAAACTAACTTCTTCATTCCTAAACAGGCATCTTCTAAAAGAGAAAGGAAAAAAAAAAAAGTTGGAGATATTTTAAGACAGAGGTCATAACTAATTTTAATTGTCATTCAACAGTTTGTCAAATTTACTTCACATGTAGTAAAATGTTTATAGAATATCTGAAGTATTTTACTATATTAATGCTTTACAACCATTATTATAATACTGTGGTTTGCATTTTTTTTTTAAATTTTACATAACATTGTGAAAGATGTGTGAGTCTGCTATTAACTTGATCTTCAGTGGGTTCTCCTAATATTAATATTCAAGCAAACTGCTGTAACACTGTCCTATAAGCCGTCTGGGTTAAAACAGAAGAAAACACTGTATGTCAGATTTAGAATTTACTGCTATGTATTTAAGAAGATCTGAGAGCATGAAACAGGATTAATACTTTTTTTTTTCTTATGGCAGATTCTGGCCTAATCCAGTCAGAAACCACCTTCTCGTTTTTTAAGGTGTGGGTGAAAATATAATTGTGCAACTTTTTAATACAAGTAAATGTCACTTATGTGCCAATGGAACATTCTGAGTGACACATACGTGTTTGTGTATTTGCTATTTTTAACTGAAGGTATCTGACTTTGTTGCAAACTGCTAAAGGGATTTTGAATATATCTTGTAAAAAACCTGTGAAATTCTGATCGGCCCCTGTTACAGTCAAACCTCTGAAACTGGTTGCAATATATTTCCCTAAGGAAAACTTTTACTTTATTGTCTCACACAAAAGTAATGACAGAGAGTAGGCAATAAAACTGATGGCCATCGAGATCTGGTGAAAGTGTAAAGCTTCAGAGCTTAATTGATCTCTTTTGACCATTATTTACCATGGCACATATTGCTGTAGCACAAATAGGCTGCAGGAATACCCAGGCAAATGCAGAAATAAAATATAGCTTTGTTTTGCTTTGCAGCTTTTTTTTTTTTCCCAATTCAAATGTGCTTGCTCAAAGCTGTTCAGGTCCAAGTCAGATGGACAGAAGGCTCCCCAAGGGCTTGTTCGTGCTCTGAGGTACCATGGTGTGCCACTGCCAGTGCAGTTACTGGAGAATAATATGTGTTATTGTGGCAGTTCTCAATTGTATCAGTGCAAATTCAGGGGGTTTAAATTGTTTTCCATTTGCACTGGAATATGAGAACAAGGATGTGACTTCCTGAATTCTGCACAGGAGTTGCCTCCAGTTTTTTTTTGCCTCCCTCTTTCGTCTTTTCACGGCTCCTAAAATAGTTACATTTTTTACAATTGGTTACATGGTATGAACCATAGTTCTGCAGAGTACTTGCTCTGAGACAGAGCATGTCAGGAGAGGGTGATGGCGATTCGTCTACCGTACTGAGACACTCCTGAAATGAAAAATGTGCTGATTTCAAAGCTTTACTAGTTATGCCAAATTGGAGCTGATCTGTTGGCTAAATTTGGATTACGTGAAGCCCTATTGGTCAAGCCAGTCATCAGCAGTGACCATGCATACTAACTACAGAGATTGCAAGTGAAAGGATCCAGAGTCAAGGAAGCTGGGCACAAATAGGTGAGGATCTGAGACATGCCTCTAAGTAGAAACTGATGACATCCAAAGTAGGAAAATCCCCCTACTAGGATATTAAATTTGGCTTGTTTTGCATCCCTGTTTTTAAGTAAAGGAAAAAATGGGTTTTTTTCTCTTCTGCTCTCTCTAGACACTCACATTTCAGTAGCAGGTGTCTACATATTTCATTCTCCTGCTTGCAAAATAACACACATTCTTGCATGAACAATTCCAACTTTTTGATCCTAAAGTGTCCAGTAAAATCAAAAATTAGGCTCAAGCTGGGTTTGGCTGATGGGGAACTCAAAGGTGATATCTTGATTTTGCTATTTTTCTGATGCAATATTTTTTGAATTGAATAAGACATCATTCACTGTTGTTTCTCACAGAAATAAACTCCACGTTTGTGAACACTAAGTAGAACTGGTAATTAGCCAAATCTCTGTCTGCAATTGTAGAGTTAGTGGATCTTCCAGCTTTACACTTATAATCAAGTTGCATTGTTACACACATCCTTAGAAATGAAAACTAAATTTCTCTCAAAGTATGGAGGTGACCTTCCCTTCCTCTGTTCTCTTTTACCTCAATTCAAAATTTTTAATATTCAAGTAAAAATGTATTGGACTCCACATTTGCACACCTTTCACCAAATTTGTTTTGTTGAAACAGATTAGTTATTATTCTTTGAAATGGGAAGTGTCATGTTGTGAGATCAGCACACTGGGCATGCCTTTTAGAGTGCTTTTATTTTGTATTCTTTTTGAGGGACTTTCTTTCTTTAAAGTATATTTGACTATGCAGTTTTATGCTCCTTCTTCAAACATAATGCAAAACTTGCTGAAGACGTGGAGAAATTTGAACTCATTTCAATGGGCTTTGAGCTGTGCCTGTACACCTCAGAATAACTTCTTGTTCTATCTGTTACTGCAAAAGAATAAATCAGCCAAACTCTTTTCTTGATAACCAATAGAATTATGTTAAATCCACTGATCTTCTATAAAATATGAAGAAACAGCTTTTAGACTGGTTTTAGCTTTGAAGAACTCCTTTTTTTGCACTTCCATATATCTGATTGTAGATATCTCTCAAGTCTTGAAAGCATTATGAGGGTCAGTTGTTAGAAGCTGAGTTTAGCAAAATTTGAAACTGGAAATAAGGTGAAGTAAGAGTAATGAACCATTGGAAGAGATTACTATAAAGTGTGCTGTAAATTCTCCATTACTTGGAGGCATTGAATCATGACTGGATGCATGTTGAAAAGACATGCTCTAGTTCAACCATGAATTTTTGGAGTTGGTGGTGGAATTGTAAGGGGAAATCTACAGTCTAGTTCAGCAGGAATTGAACAAGGTGATAAAAAAGATTCCTAGAAGCCCTGAGATCTATGTGTCTGTGGGTACATTTTCAGTCAGAATACAGTGGGGTACTCTTAAGTAAAAACTATATTAATCTATTGAAAAAATCATAAAAACACTATCAAAATATCAAAATATGATCAATATTCTGTAATAATAGTGATCAGATAATGGTAGAGGCTAGCAATAGGCTAGTTATTAGAGGGAATCTTTTGTTTCAAGCATGAATTTTTCATGTGAACTGTGAATCCCGCTGACAAATAGCATTTGGAAGAGTGATATCTTATTATTTATCCCTCATCATTGAAGTTAAAAGCTTTATCACTTGTTTCAAATAGGAATCTAAAAGAACCTTATCGTGTCAAGGATCTTTTTCATTCTGAACCTGCTAAACTCAACATGTTCACTGAGTGTCCTGGGAAATACTACTTTGCATGGAGTTTTAGCTTGATCTTTAAATCAAAGGGATTTGCTTTTTTTAGAAAAGCTTCAGACAAGTGTGTAGAGTTTTGGTAACAAATTTCCACCCCCACCATGTGGAGGTGGAAGGGTTATGGGGAACAAATGTCACAGTGCAGAAATGAAGTGACAGAGCGGAGAGGGAGCTCAGACACAGTGGCTGCTCAAAGGTACCACAACCAAAGGCGTACTACATTCTTCATGTTGACATGATCCCTCATCCTGGCTCTTATGAAAATACAGAACAGTCTCATATTTAAAACAGAATGACAGCACATCTCTTGGTACTGTCTCAGAGATAAGACTGATTTCAATCACACCAATATAAAAAATGACCACTACGTCATCAAGTATGAGAGACAATCCTTTTAAAAGAAACATTTAATTACAAATAGGACCAATAAAAATATTACAAATAATTAGCCAGGACCCTTGGATTCCCTTAGACTGAAAATGATATCACTTTTGAGATTAAAAGTGAGAAAAATTCAATACATCAATATCTTGAATAGCCATGACACTGTAAGGTGTAGAATTCAATGTTGCAGTCTTTTTTGTTTAAGGGAATTTCCTGTTTTCATGTACTGTTGTGGTGTTTTTCCTGTTACCATGCTAGCATGTCTCCTGTATATTTTTTCCTGTCAATGTCCCTCAGTAACACATCTCAGTGACACATCTCAGGGTATTGAGGATCCAGCTATTTTATTGGTCAAGCATCTGATAAGTGAACCTTGCTCACTATTATATTTTCTAAATAAGAAATTAGACAAAACCAGAGGGCACATCATGAAAACTGGACAGATAGCCACAGAGCTTCTAAAACGAGAAAATTCACAGGTTGGTCTGCCAAACAGGTTGGCCTTCTTTACCCACTTCTAACCAAATTCTGGCTGAGCAGAATTTCCTATAAAGCAGTTCACTGTAACTTCCCAACCAGTAAGTCTTTTCTAGCTCACCTTCTAATTCATTTGTTTATATAACTTGATCATCCCAGATACCTTTTCAAAGGACAAGACTCTGTTTTGACAGCATCTGCATAGATTCTAGTAAAAAGTTAGTGTATGTTAAGTACTAGCAAACAACATAACAGTAGTCAAGGGAAGCTGTCTCAGCCTCTTTCTTAGGCTAAACTCCTTTAAAAATGTAACTCTTGCTTACCGGTAAAATGACTAAATCATTAACTAATTGTATCTAGATGGAACTCAAAGCTTGATGATTTTACTTTATTTAAGGCTTCTAACTGAAATACTAATAGCTAGAAAAAAAAAAAAAGGTTATACTATGTCAAAATAAAATTCATTATTTAAGTCAGATGTTATGCAAACTTGCCCTATATGTCTTTGACGATGCACCTCAATCCTGACAGTCGAATGGTGAAGTGTAGAATATGGACAAGTTTTTAGTTGGGACAAAGCCTTGTAAAGCATTGCACTTAATCCTTGTTTTCCTTTGGGAGGAAAAGTTGTTTTGCAACTTAAGAATGGCTCTTCAAAACCATCATCTCTCTGTTTATACTGTCTCTCTCCCTAGGCCATGCGCACTTCACTGTCTGTAGAGGCTTTGGAAGCAGGAGCTACATTAGTGTCATGTGCATTATTTGGGACATGTTGCAAAGAATCCTGATTGTGTACTCAGGGATGTAGCGGCTTGCTGCTTTCACTACTCTGTGTAAAAACCCCCGTTCTAATTACAGTTAATGGTATTGATTACAGTGGAGAATCCAATGATGCAATCTAGTGGCTGTCACGCTGACCTGTGTTTCTGGTTGTATTCCTTGGTCAGCTACTTTAACTGCCTTAGGAAAATCACTCTGGGTACTCTGAATTTCTGTTCCTTGTCATAGCTGCTTGTTCTGCTTATTTGAATTTCCATTTCCCCAAATCAGGACAACTTCTTGCTGTGCACATGTAGATTTCCCACCAAAGTAGGAATCTTTATTGAGACTCATCTGCCCTTGCTAGCTAATGTAAACACAAATGACATGTTTACTTGAGGGAAACCTTACATTTTTTGATGTAACGACAGTGATTCTTCTAGTGGGTTTGGTTGTGCACAGGTAAGAACAGAAAGCTGTCGGGGGCAGACCGATCCTGTATAAGTTCCCTGTTTTTAGGATTAGAATCAGGTTTACCAATTTGTTGAAACAGCATGTGGTGAGGGTGGCACTTAGTACAGAATCAGGCTGAAGCAGTCTGAAGGATTCCTGATACTGGTCAATATCTCCTATGAGTGTGAAGCTGGCTACATAGTGAACTCTTGATATGTGCTGGAAGTCATGCATTCATATAACCACTACCACTAATCCACTCTAGAAATAAGACATAAATGTTTCCAGGCATTTACTGAATGAGAAGTGCTTAAAAGTTTTCTTCCTGCAACTGCAAGCAATCTCAGTCTGTACCTTTGAAATCTAGAAAGTACTCTGAGGTCTGTTATCATCAGAAAAAAGGATAGTTATGGCAACTTAAATGTCAGCCGCAAACAGTCTCATTGTTTATTTCTTTTTCTGGAGCACCCAGATAATATGTTTATTCCACAGCCCAGTAAGCTTCATTGCCAAAACCCCAACTGACCTGTTGCCAAAGCCTCTAACTTTCACCCTTTCAGCTTTCCTGGTATTAGATATATTAAAGTAAAATAAACTGAATTGAAAATAAAAATAACACAAAAAATGCTATGCTAAATATGTTCCCATGCTCATTCAAAAAAAAAATTAGAAAGCTTTCCATTAATAAAAAAATTGTCTGTCTTTCCAAAAAGGCCTGATAATGAAGCAGTCTACATTTAGGACAAGATGTCATAGAATGACATAATTTTGATTTTATAGAAAAAGTGTAAATCTATTTCTGACATGGAAGACAGGGCTGCTATACTGGCTTTTAGGCATGTGCTTGCTTTATAGATGTGGTTGTTATAGAGTAGCTGTAAAATGTTTAGCAATAGATTCAGGTGTTAGTAGCCTACAGGAGGTGTTCTTTGTGACTTTGACTTTATATATGCATATGAGAGAGTAACAGGCTTTCTCTCTCCAGAGCTTAAGCACAGACCTACAGAGGCAAGACAAGCTTCTCCTCTGAGTTAGGAATGACTAGTGGCTTAGCCATTCTTGCTTTTTGGTGGTGGACAAAATATAAAGAAAAGCTAACACAAGGATACTTGCAGTCTTGATTAAATTAACCTCTCCAAAAAGAAAGACAGGCCATTAAAATAAACTTAGTAAAAGCATGAAGGCTTTATTTGGTGATAATTTGCAATATTTCTGTTGAATATGTATTGAGTGCTTCTATGATAGATGACATGTCCTTTCTTGGTTGCAGGGAAAGTGTTTGCACTTGAGTCCAAGAACAACTCTCAGGGTCTGGATTTAGCCGAAGCTGAGAAAGCTTGTGTTGACCTGAGTGCTCGCTTAGCAACTGCAGAAGAACTGAAAAGGGCTGTTCTGGACTGTTCTTTTGCTGGCTGCACCACAGGATGGCTCGCCAGCGGCTCTGCTGGGTAAGGACAACAGCATAACACTGTCTGGGAAGTATGAATGATGCTTGTCAAGCAAGTTTTCCACCTTGACTAAGATTTGCTGAAAAACACTGGCCACAATTCAAGCACTATCACATATAGCTAAATTTGCCACTATCCTCCAAGAATTAGTTTTCTACAGGTAATATTGCAGGTACACAAGTATTTGTCAGTCTCAAATTGTGTTTTCACAGGTTTGACACAATTTCCTCTTCTTCTTTCCTGCTGAATTACATTATCATGGCACCTGTTCCCCTGGCCCCTCAGTGGGGTGCTGAGTTTAGAATAGCCTTGCAGGCTGAGGACATGGTGCTGGAGTTGGTGTCACTGCTCCCACTGACCCTGGTGTCCTCCAGCCTTTCAGAAGCTCAGCAAATTAAACCTTTCATGGGAAGCACATGTCTGTCTAAGGTATCAATGCATGGCTGAGCAGACAATAGGCATGTTCAAAAGGGCACAGATGCACTCAGATATGACAACCCACATGTGGTAGAGAGTGTTGAGAAAGCTCACCAGGGCACTGACATTGTCCCTCAATGTGTTTGAGGCAGCTCGGGGGACTCCACATGGCCTTTTGAGCTCTTCCTTGCACAAAGCATTATTGCCTCTGTAGAGACTAATTTAAAGCAGAAATTTAAATGGAGGCATTGAGGGAATGTCTGATGTCACTGAAGCTGGGACCATACAGTAATTGCCCAGAAGGAGTGTATCAAATCTATTTTCAATGTTTGATGATGATAAAGTTTTGTTTCATGAAAAATAATGCTTCCATACTTTAGCATATTATTAGATTTTGTGACAGTTACCAGTTTTTTAAGTAAGGATTGGTGTTTCTGTATTTTTAGAAATAAAATTTCCAAAGGGCAGAAAATTACTACTAATAATGAAATATTGTATTTAAACAATTTCAAGGAAAAGCAACCATTTTCTCTGATTGTATTTTTTCCCAGGTGAAAAAATTGTTTGAAAATTTATTTGCATATTTTATTTTAATATGATTTTTTTAAGCCTTCTGGTCTTTAAAGAAAAAAAAAATAAATCCAGAAATGTCTCAGGATAAAAGACAGTGATCTAAACCCTAAAAATCTTTTCTCCAAGACAGTTTCTGAGTTGTCATGCAGGCTGATGAGCCAGGAAAATGATATAACTGTATAGCTGAAGTCCATGGCAAAGTTGTTGTACGGGATCTTGTATACAACCTCTGTATTCTGGAAGCAAGGAATGATGATGAGTAGGAGAAGAGATTATTGCTTTTTTAATCTAAGCAATACCACTCGTTAGTCCAGTGAGGTCCTCAATTAATTGCTGTGGGCACTGGAGCTGTGACTATTAATAGATCAGCTGTGGACTGAATATCTTCAGTATCAAAATTGTGTACAGTGATAAAAACACATCATAAGGATGGGAAGGAAATCAAGACTTTTCATTTCTTCCAACTTGCTGTGTTCTATTCCTCCAGTAAACCTGTCCTTAGTATGGAAGTCTCTAAACTATTTATCAGAAAGAACCTTGTGAGGGCACATCAGCACACCATTGCTGTGCAGTCACCACATCTGACCTTCACTGGAAAGCTTCACCAGAGAGAAAAGCTTTTCAGAGCCGGAATTTTATACTCTGGGGCTATTTTACCCATGGCTGGGCAAGCACCAGAAAGTATGTTACTTGGTTCGTTGAACTGGATATTTTTGGCTCTGGGGAAAAATAGGAATTGTATACTGCCTAAAAAGGCTAATCTGTTTTAACTGTAAGGTAATGTAGCTCTGGAGAAAGAATTGAACAGTCGAGTGCAAAGTGTGCAAATGGGACAAAGTTGTTTAAATTCAACAAGTTCAGCTTCAATATAGAGATTTGCAGAGAAATTTAGATGAAAGGGCAAAATGATGCCAAAAGGAGTTCAGTGATAATACATGCAGGAGGAACATGCACTCTACTTGAAAATAATCTATACAGAGTTCTGATTTACCTCTGCCAGGCCAGGAAAGATATGAGGACATTGCTATGGACAGCACAAAGAAAACCTCTGTCAGACTGCAGCTGTAGTTAAAGCAGACAAACAAGCAAACATTCAAGCAAACAAAGAAGTTGCTAGAGTGTTTATGGAATGGGGTGGAGAATATGAAAAATATACATGTAGGTCAGTGTAACAGCCTCCTTTGGAATACTGTGTGTATTGTTACTGTATCTTGGGAAAGTTACTAAAAGCGTCTCAAAAAAGGGCTCAAGAATGACTAAAGTAATGGAAAATCTGTTAATAAGGGACTCCAATTATTTTACTGAATTAATTATTTATTTTTAAAAATATACCAATTCAATATTTTGGGCATTTACTTGATAACTGGAAACATGACAGCAGGGATAAAGGATAGCTGGTATACAGAAAAACCTCTTCACATCAGCTGATATAACCCAGGGAAGGGAAGGCAGATTTCAGAGCATGCCCACAAATTAGAGAAGTATGGAAAATTATTTCTAAAATAAGGGACTCTTTGCTGGGCACACCTTGTGTATTTATCTTGATGAACCTCCACATCTTTGAATGATAGGCCCAAAACTGTTCAGGACTTTATAAGTTGGATCTAAAACCTTGGAATACTCCCAGCAGCTGACTGGTATCCAATGCAGATCCCAGAGCTTTAGTAGAATACTCTCCCATATCCTCTTGGACTGTGTACATCAGAAAGGACATGAATAGGACAGAGCACCATAACAGAAGTTTCTAATTTCAGGAAGAATGAGGTTTGGTTTATTTATTTGGTGCCCAGAAGGTATCCCAGTCTTTCTCCTGAGGAAAAATGGATTAGACATTGGCAGTGGAACACAAACAAATGTTGTTATTGAAGCCTTCACAGTGTTGCAGACTTTCTGACATGCTTCAGCCCTCCTTTCATCACTTACACTTAAAACCAAACAGGAGCTCTAGCAGACATGTAAGGACTTTTTCACTGCTAGATCCATTCTCCTGGTTTTGTACAAGTCTGTGATTTGTTTACTTCTGATTACTATTTATGGTTTTAGTGAGTAATTACAATCCCACTCCTGATAAATATATCCATCACTGTTGATTATTTTGTCCTCATTATTATTTTTACAGCCAAATCATAGCCTGGAAACCTCTGGGAGTTTCTCCTGTTATGTCAGAGGCACATCACTGAGTCAGTGTGAGCATGTTTATATTGCCTGCTCTCTGGGCTTTACCTCTTCTATGGGCAAAGAGGAGCATTTGGACTAAAGACCCAGCCCAGTTTGGGTGGCTGTCAAATTTCTGATGACTCTTATGTAAATGCAGGTCATCCATATTTAAATATGCCCACTTCAGTCCCTGCAAACTGGGCTAGCCCAAGCAGCAGGTCTTGACAAATATGATTCATTTCAACTGATGCAGAATGGAAATTGCTTTAACAAATAGATCCCTGCCAGCAAATCCAAAGACACAATAAACTGGGTGGTTTTGTGGTTTGAGCAGCCTGAGACAGAACTACTTTCACAGGAATAAGGGGATGTTCTTGTCTTGCCCTTGCAGTTGTTCAGGCCAACCCAATCCAGGACTCTTCACACAGACAAGTCCCTGGCAGTCCAGGGGCTTGGGAACTTTTTGAGAAGAGCCACTGACAAGTAGGTAGGGATAACTTCTCCCAGCAAGCCAGAAGCAAGCCCTTTACAAGTCAGTTCTGACATGTGTAACTTATAAAGCATTACACATTGTTGCATTTCAGGAAATGAAATGTCGTTAGGCAAGTCTCATTTGTCAGATGAGCCCTAATAGCTATTTATACTAAAAATGACACTCTTATGACTTACTTGCATGTCAGACAAGTGAGTCAGTAAAACCATCAAGTGATCTGCCAGAATATAAATGAATAAAAGGTGGCAGAGTTCTCTGAAAGGCTCTCACTGCTATCTTTTGAATTCAGATGTCACACTGGAAAACTATGTGTCAAGTCTTCCAGCACTGGGCAGCATGTCCTGTAGGGTCTTGACTTCTTTTCTGGGGTTTTTGAAATTTGGGAAGTGAACATGACAATTGGTCTTAATGTCAACTCTGTGCACAGCATATTAGAAAACAACTATTTATTTTAGAAATTGTTAAACATCCTCAACACCTTGTATTAATATCCCCATAGCAAATTAACTCATTTCCAGTGCTTTCGTAGGATGGAAAAGCTGAAGCTGTCCTATTCCCTATCCTGTTCCTTATTTAGCTAAAAGGAATGGAGCCATGTATCTCTTGTATAACAGCTTTGAAGCTCTGCATAGGATTTTTCTTCTATGACAGACCTCCTGCAGGGCTGTCAACCTGCTCCTTTGTGTGAAATTGCCCTGGGCTGGTTCCTGCCCAGTCCCTGGAGGATTTAGTCCACAGGGGATAAGTCTGGAGAGAGCAAGTAGAGTCAGCTAGAATAAGCTCTGCTCTGAGAGTCAGAAGACAGGGCTTCTTTTCTTGGCTGACCACAGAACAGATGTTTGCTACTAGGAAAATTACTTTGTCTGTATTTTTCCTTCCTTTGTTAGCTCTTTGGGTTTTGCACTGACTGCTTTTGAATGCTTCTACAGTGTCAAACACAACAGGGCCCTCACTGCAGATGACACCAGTGGGAAATGTAATAATAAGACTCAAACATGGCATTTCACAAGACTACCTACTTCTTTTTCCACCTACTGCATGGGACTTGCCCAGTACCTTAGAGTATGGTAATAAAAGCACATTTCCTGGGAAAGAAAAAAGCAATATCCAAGGAATGAAATAAAAGGTCAGTTGCTAATCCTTGCCAGTCCTCTCATGTGTGTTTGTAAAGCCTTGGGCTTGTGGGTCCCTTGAAATTCATCCAGGTCTGCATGCTAAAACAGGCCCACTTGCTCTTTGCAGAGAAGCAGTTCTGGTGATACCTTGCTTTGGCAAGCTCTTGGTTTTATTTCAAGGCTGTGCTCTGCTGACTGATAATAATGCATATGAGTTTGCTCCCTGACATGTATTTGAAGCAGGTCAAGAAATTCCCTTCAAGAGAAAAATCCAGACATAACTGACAGGACACGGTTCAATTCAAAATGCCAGAGTTGCTTATGAAATTGTCTGAGGAGGTCTTGGACTACAAAATGCCTTCATGACACAAACTCTAGTCCCACAGCTCACAGCTCGTGTCACGCTCTCCTAGAAGATGACTTTGTTTTCTTGCTGCTTCTTGTCAATCATCTCAGAAAGTCTCATGCAAAGTAAAACAAAGTAATTGTGTTTCAGGAATCAGAATTTCTACATAAAGCTCAGTCAAGAAATAGGAATTTAGGAAACAGGCATGGCCAGTTTACTCCAAGGGATGGTATCACTGAGCGGTATAGACATGAGCCACTTTCCATCAGCTTTGGGAGGAGAGAAGCAAATCATTTCTTAGCACAACTTGGGACAACAGCATGGACAAAGTATGACAGCTATGTTTCTTGTAAAAGGGACAGCCCAATAACTGAATGACATTTTAGAAAATCTACTTTTTGAGGAAAAGCACTGCACAAAACCCCCCATATTTCTTATGTATTTTCTAGGACAAGCACCCAAACCACCATCTGCTGAACTGTAGCATCACAGTCCTCAGAGCTGCCATTTACTAAGTGAGATATGGCTTTCACATTTAAATTGTATTTTTACTGGAAGGGTTTTTTTAACTCTGAGGGATTTAGCAAAACTTTAGCAAGATTTGGCACAAAAGGCATGGATTTGCTAGTGAAATTAGTTAATGCCAGAAGGTTAGAAATCATTCCTAAGACCAAGAAAAATCACAATATTGAACAGGAAAGCAATCCTGACTTTAGAGATGGAGTAACAGAAATGGGGTGCAATGCAACAGTATTTTATGAAGGCTAATAGGAATTTCTGCCTTAAGCCAGCAAGAAAGGCAGAGCAGGAGAAAGACTTGAGTGTAGTCACAGAACACAGGACAGCAGTGGGCCTGCTGTAAAGTGAAATAACTCATGTAAAATTTATGAGAAAAATAAATGTGATCATCCTAAGAGACATCCAGCAGCTATTCCAGAGGAGAGAGGGCAGTACTGAAGGTCTTGAATGAGGCACCAGTAAGACATCACCTGCAATGGTGTACCGTAATTCTTCACATCCAAACTCAGAAGGTCTGGGCTTAGACTAGAATTAGTCCAAGAAAGTACCTCTCTTACCAACAGGTGATTAAAGGTGATTGTTTGTTTATCTGAACAAATGAAGACAGAAGTGGGATATACTTACTCTTTTCAAATGCATGAGAGGGGCTGACACTAGGATTTTAACTTGCCAGATAGTTCTAATGAGGTTGATGTTCTACTTTTCAGAAGAAGTTCACATATTTTGCCTTTTTTCTTTTTTTTTTTAGAATCGCTGAAATGCTTTGTTGTATCTGAAAGCCTTTCTTCTGAGAATGGAGCTGCTTTGTAAATTAATAGCATTCAGAAAATATTTTTATGTATTTTTAAACCCTTTTGTGACTAATCAGTAACCTCTGCTATGAAATCCATGGATTAGACTGGAGCCTGTAAAGTGAAATTGAGTAAAACCACCTTTCTAGTGATACTTGACATGTCATTGAGCACCCAACCAGTCCAGGCCAGGAAGCAAAACGATTCTCCTTTACGTGCACTAAGAATGCTCAAATTATATGTACCTAGTGATGTTAGAGTAAAATGGCTATATAAGATCTTTCATACTAAGCTACAGTATGAAAGCCTGCATGAATGGGCCATATTTATTTAATGAACAGAGGCCTTACTATTTCAGTAGTCATATGTACAATTTTAAGCACAAAAGGCTGCATTTTGGTGTATATTTTTAAGAATCTAAAGGATATTGGTTCTGCCTTGGTAAGACCTCCTTTTGACATTTCCAGTGGCAGCATTGCTGTTGGAATGTCTTCATGTCACACTTAGCAGCTGCTTTCTTTGGGTCACATCCAGCCAAAATTAACCTCTATAGTTCCCAGTCAATGGACTTTCCAAAGCCCACCTGCATTCCCCTTCATGACTTTTCAGGGAAATTTTCTTCCCTTTGGTAATCATGAACATGTCATTTATATTTTACTCCTCATCAGAGCCAGCTTTGTAATTTGGAGTTTCCCAAAATACAGAGGGGAAAGACTAAGAATAAAGATCCTCTAGTTTGGCTCTCAGATTATTGTTAGCTTTTTTCTCTTACCTAGTTGAAAAACAAACAGTAAAGCTGACCCATGAAAAAAATATTAGCACAGCGTGTTAAAGATTTATTTTGACTAAGAAAATTGAAGTTTTTAAGTTTCTGGTTAGGGAAGGTTTCTTACAGTATGTTATGAACCAGACTTTCACAGTGCCTCAACAAACACATTGTTCCTGATGTTCTTCTGAGCTGAATATATTGCAAGCTCATACTACTATGAATCAATGTCATAAGACCATTCTGACTCAGTTCAGTGAATTTATTGACTAAGACTACAAAACCTAAAATCAACTGGCGGATAAAGTAGCAACTACAAAAAATGTCCCACCTACTGCTTTCTGTGCTGATGGATCATACTTTATCACATAAACTCAGCTGTCAAATCCGTATGTTTTAACTTGGGCTTACTAAAAATTATCAAGTATTACAAAATTGCCTTGTAATTTTCTTAGAAAGCAAAATTATCAGTGGATATTACTATAAACAAAAGTTATAATTCATATAAAAATACTATGTTTTTATTAAAAATACCTCTATTATACATACATATGTACAATTTATTACATTAACTATAATTACAACAGTTCAAGCATATAATTATAATTTATTTATTAATATGTATTATATGATGGCATATTATGGCATATTGTAAAATAAATGCTATTCATGCCAGATTTTCTGCCATTTCCATCTTTGAACAGAGGAATTAAAAGAAGCACAAAATATATCAATTACTCATTCGTTGCATAATACATTAGAAAAAAAATTAAGCAGCACAAGAGTAAGCAGAAGGCTTCTGAGAAGTCTGGTTCATACCTTATTGTGCTACATATTAGATGTTCTCCTTTTGTGTGCACATGATATCTGCAATATCTGAGCCATGGCACAGGAAAACAATGATCAGATTGGCCAAGCTCTGATCTTTTCTCCAAGGTGGGTACAGAAGAAGGACTGTTAATTGTTCTCAGATGGATGAATCATGTTGTACAGCAGGAGTTAAGCTGAGGTTCAATACAGTGCAGAATCCCTGGTCTCCTGTTTTCTCTCTTGGGAGGAGAAAAGGCATCCTGAAGCAGTTTTTTCTTCCAAGCTGGGTAGCAGTAGACTCAGAAAATTCTCAGTAGTTTGTCAAGAAAAAAAAGGAGACACCTTTAAGTACCTTCCAATTTTTCATCAGAGAGCAGGGGCTGTTGTAAACACCACCAACCACATTTTTGTCTGACTGGATAATATGTGGTACTTTCATGGTCTATGGTGATAGTGTTTCTGATTGATTTTTATGCTGAGATTATGAGTTCATGGCTGTGTAAGAGTAATTTTCAGGGATGCACGGATGTCTCAGGCAGATGTGGATCACAGACAATTGTTATGGGTGATATGCTGTCCGAACTCAGTAGGTTTCTTCTGAGCACATCTGCCTTCATCAGAAATCTCCACAGGAGGAAAATGAAATCAAATATGTTTCTTAACTAAAAGGCACAAAATCAAGCATTAGACTGCTCTGAGCATCAGATGACATTGTATGCTGAGCAATGAGCTTAAGTTCAATTAATGCATGAAAGTATCCAAAAATAGAATTAAACATGCATGACTACATTCTTCTGAATGGCTGTGTAGGTGGATGCATCCCTTAAAAAGTATAAAGTTTGTGACATTCTCTCAGCCATGATGCATGCCCCAGGGCAATAATTCAAAACAGTCGAGAAACAAACCAGGCACCAACAACTCTCAGCAGGGTTCTGGAAAGACTAGGACAACTGTACAATTTTTTGTCTCATATTTCAGCATGGCTGTGCTGCTGCTGAAGAAATTTCAAGATACGATGAATTCTGAATTGGTAGCCATTTTGCAGTCATGAAAATCCTAACAAATCTAAAAGCATCACACACTACCTTTTAGAACTACGACAAAAATGTACCTGTATATTTAAGTTTTAATTATAGACTAAAAGCTACCATTTTAGCCTTTAGGGGAACCCTCAAGAACTCAGAAAA
The DNA here is from genome assembly GCA_013397395.1 of Sinosuthora webbiana. Classification (NCBI taxonomy): domain Eukaryota; kingdom Metazoa; phylum Chordata; class Aves; order Passeriformes; family Sylviidae; genus Sinosuthora; species Sinosuthora webbiana. The sequence goes on from VXBN01004227.1 coordinate 44,074, forward strand.
TAGAATATTAATGTGTATTTTTAGTCATACCTGAAATCCTACTGACTGCAAAGAGACTATTTCTATGCCATGGCCATTGCAGGTCTGATCGACCTGCTACTGAGAAGTGCTGAGCACTCTTAAAGCTCTAGTCATCAGCAGCAATAACAGCTTACTGAAGGGGTTTAAAGCTTGCAGGGCTGAGCTTGAGGTGGGAAACCACTGTCAGAGAAGAAGGAATGAAAGAGATTAAATAGATCTTTTCTTTCTTCAGTTTTTTAGAATCATAGAATCATGAAGGTATGAAAAGACATCTGAGATAATCGAGTCCAATCATTGACCCAGCTCTGTGTCTTGTGTACAAAGCAAGATTTCTTTCATTTCAGAAGGACTGCATTAGGATGTTAGCAGTTTTAATGGGATAAATTTTAATATGGCAAAAATCCAAATTGAAGTCCTAAGTAGCAGATACATGTAAATACACATAAAAGATCTTAATTTAAAGCATTTCTTTATGCATAATGTTGAAACTATATGCAAGGTACACCTTTGTAAGTTTGGTCACACTGGATAGTAGCTCAGAAAGGTTCTTAAAATGAATTAACTAATTGACAAAATCTATCAGCTACAAATTTGTACAAATATTGTACAATATTTGAAAAAAATAACTGAGAGAAACAAGCACTTTAAATACAGGATATTACTCATGAGCCCAGTGTCCTGTTTTGGCAATGACCTCATTGTACCAAGGATGTGTCACCCACAGATAACTTTGTAGCCTGATGAAGAACTGATAAAGAAATTACAGTGTTTTGGGAAGAAGCAAAATACATAAATATAGAAATTGGAATTAGAAATCAGAAAATTCAAGACAAGAATTTCAAAAGTGGCTTGCAAGTCTCAGGAATCTTAGTCTTTGATAGAATATAGAAATAGTGTGGCCTGATTTTCAGAGACCAGAATTTTATGATGGTAACAGTCTTCAAAACTAACTTGTTTTCTTTTGTTGGTTTCCTTTTTTTTTTTTTTTTTTTTTTTTTTTTTTTTTTTTTTTTTTTGACAGAGAGAGAGGAGAGCATGAAGCCTAAAGTAAAAAATTACAGATGAAAAGCACTTTTTTTTGCAGTCATATCATTATCTGTCTTCTCAGTGTTGCAAGACATAACTGATCCAGAAATCTAAGCAACTGAGTAATTATTGGAAAGATTAAGGTTGATGAGTTAATTTTTGAAGGGAGGCATAAGTGTCTCATTCTCTTAGACCTTGTAAGACCTAGTGGAACAACATGTGAATATTATATACATAGAGAAAATTTCTAATTGATGTCCTGATCCTCCCAGTCATCTGAACTCATTTTGGCAGATCAAGTTGCTTTTGTCTAAGTGCTTAACTACTGACTTAGAGGTCTCAGACTTTAAATCCATTAAATTCGGAGAGAACTGGATTTAAAATTTGTGGCGACAATATTGTCCTTAAAAAGGAACTTTTTGAAAGAGATTTTTATCCCTAAAAAAAAACCAAAAAAACCAAGTAGAGCTTTTTTTACAAAGGAAACATTTTTGGTTTGAAATCGTAAAGGGCCTTTCAGCAGGGAATGACATCATGTTGTTTTCCAGAGGACAAGTGTGGCAGGAACCATTCTGATGCATATGCGTGACCACCACCATACGGTTCATTTCACGTTGCTTTTGTTTGTTTATATTAAAAGAACATTAAAGTTGCAATTTAACTACTCGAAAGCTAACACATGCCCAAATGAAAATAGTCTGTACAATCATAACTAAACCTATTTCTGTAAATCAATTCTTATATAGTATCTAAGTACATGATCAAATACTGGGTTTCCACTGGATCTTTTCCACCCTCAATGAATGGGCATTTTATTTATTTTATTTTTTTAATACTATTGTATTTTATTTTATCATATTTTATTCTTCAAATTTAGTGGTGGACTGATGGCACATGAGTTCAACCATTGCACAACACAAAATGATAAATTTCCTCTGCTGGAAGGATCCGTTCTGTGGAAAGCATTTTTATCTTCCTTTCACTAGAATAGCTGACTGTGCAACACTTTTATAAGCTTGCTGTCCACAAAAATATAAACCCACACCATTAATATCCAGCTGCAAAAATTTGGGCTGAAATGACTTTCCCAGCCTTTGTAACCTTCAATGTAACAGTGAAACCAGTGTTTTCTACAACAGACTCTCTTCCATTTGCTAGCTTTAAGCAGCCAGTACAGCTGAGAGAAGAGATAATTAGTAAACTCTTACTTCATCAGAAGCATTTACAGAGCTGTAAAACCCAGTACCTATCTAATACCTTTCTTCAAGCCTACCAGGGGCAACAGGATGGATTAGGTACTGCTGAGTACCAAACCAAAAGAAATAGTTTACTCAAAAGTGTGAAATGGCTATTAAAAAAAAAAGCTGTTTTTCTTCCAAGAACTCAAGCTGAATTTTCTGAGTTTGCCTGTGTTAGCTTTTGAGCAGTAAATATGCACCCTTAATGGTCCTTTAATGTAAATGCTAATATTTATAACATTTCAGATCAAATCTTGAGTTTCCTATTCATCTCTATCCAGGTGCCATCAGTGGGAATGTGCATTGCTGAAATGTGAGAGCAAAATACGGCCTTAAAAACTCTAGGTATAGGTCTGATATTTAGAAGTATTACAGAATATAATAAGATATTCATCCTTTATTGCTCCCTATGCCTTAAACTGATCTACAGCAAACATTTTTTCTAATTACTTCTATTTCTTCCTTGGCTTTTTTTTTCACAGATCTTCCCACGCTACTACTTCAGGTGCCAATGCTGAAACAGTTAAGGTTAACGCCTGACTACTCTGATAAAAAAATCTCCAAATTTCACCTGCATGTACAACTCCAGAAGATTTCTGATTTTTTTTTCTTCTTCTTCTTTATTTTAGGACAATTATATGCAGAAAGACGGGCAGCAAACAGCAGAGCGTGAAAGCCATTGATGTTAAAATTGAAACCGATCCCTTTGTGAATGACCATTATGATGCTTTTTGTGTAAAGGATGAAGGTCAGCACTGAAATACTTTTGCAATAACGCAGAGTCATCACTGTCTTGCAACATTAAAAGTTTTGCCTTCAATTTTTCTACTGCTGAGAGAGAAAGAGGGAATGTTAAGGGATAAATCTTTGTAGTAATCGCCCACTACAAGAGCCAACTGCTGCAAAGACATTGGTTGCAGCAAATAAATTGTGTTATCTTTTGTCTTTGCTGCAGTTTAGTGAGTTCAAAAAGCACTACTGATCTGGCAGAACCCATTTTGGTGCTCACAGAACATACTTTATGGAAAGAAATATATCTGGCACCAATCTAATGGAGATGGCTGAAGCATGTCCCTTACTCAGCACTGTAGCTGAATGTTTCCAGCTGCAACACACCACCCTGTTGTTTATCTATCAGTATACAGCATTTGTATGCAGATAACTTCATTGCTTCCATTTTAGTTTAGTTTTGCTTTGGTTTGGGTGTTTTGTTAACAAGTGTAGACCATGCTGCTAGGCATGCTGATATATACCAGATGATTCTGAAAACCAAATTATTTCCAATGTAAGTTGGTGCTTTAATTTTTCAATATTTAAATTCCACAATCCCCAAACAAAGATAAATTCTGAAGGCAAAAAGTAAATTGTTACTGAGAGGCAGGATTGTGTAAAGAAATTTGGGAACCCCTGAAACAGACTGTTGATGTCTGCAGTGAGTTTTTGCATCTGATTTCCACAAAAAGCAAGGGCAAGCTGATGGCATTTACTGAGAAACAGTAAGTTCACAGCACAGGAGGGACATTCTGGTAAACTGTCAGTGGCAGGAATATGGATGAAATATGGTTGAAGCAAAATGTGGCAGAGGCTATGCATATTTGATGTATACCAAATCTTTCTTTTTAGAAGAATAGTTTTATCAGAGTTTGACCATCCTCTCAAGTAACCCTTGTAATATCAACTCCAGGCTCTGTGCTGCTGTGAGTGATGCCAGCTCTGTCACCCACTTGCTAATGTGGTCACACAAGCACCTTTGTGCTTTCTCCATGCTGCTCCTCACACATAGGACCAGCTCCCTGTAAACATCTGCAAAACTCTCTCATTGTCTTCCTTCAAATCTCTTTTGTCATCATCCCCCCCCTCGAGAAAAACCTTGCAGTGGATTAGGGCAGCTGTGAGATGCTGAAATCATTTCTCTGGCCACTATTGTTCCATTGTGCCCTTGTGCTCCCCTGTCTGTCCCCACCTGCTCCATCCAAGCTTACGTGTAGATGCTGGATCTTGGAAAAGGAGCTGTGTTTACCTTTTGCATTTGGTTACTGCTCACAGGAAAGGGGCAGAAAAGAATGTAACCAGACTAGGCTATGCTGGAAAGGAGTACTACATGGGACTCAGAAACTGCATGCTTTAAGCTCTGGGTAAATTCAGATAATTTGCAAAGAATGTACAAGTTATGAGGACTTTTTTTTGTAGAGGGCAGGGAATTTTCTGATGACAGAATGGGATGATCATGCCAATGCATTCATCAAGTAGTCCTTATACACAGAAGCATTTCTGGATGACTCTAAGGTTCTCTTTTCTTTAAATATATTTTAAAAATGGGATGCAGAGCCAATGTTTGAACAGAAAGTCTTAAGTGAAGTCGTGTGGCAGAGCTTGGTTTGTAGCTGGTATGAAAAGAGCAAAGTCCGGAAAGGAAATAGCCTTAACATTACAACAGTAACACACAAGCCAGCACAGAGCTGTTGACTGATGAAAGAACATCCTCAGGGATGCCACTTCCAGTTTTAGCAAATATCCAGTAAGAAGCAGCAAGAGCAAACCCTGCACCACAACCTCACACACAGCATATCTGTTCTGATGTTATGTACATGTGGCTACTAACTACACATCTAAGTTTGGATTAATGAGTTGCTTCTTACTTGAAACCTCATGAATATTTTTTTTAGTCTTAGAAAAGTGGACATCATTTTTAATCTATACATTTGCAATTATAATATAGTAATACATTAAAGTTAAGTACAAAAGGCAAGTTGTTTTGCACTGCTGAAAGTGATAAATCCCAGGTTTCTTACACTGAGACCTATATTAATTTCTTCAAGCCCTTTCATTTCTTTTATATCCATACAACTAATAATGAGCAGACAGCAGCTTTCCTTCTTTGTCGGACTTGTCTGAGAAGAGCCAAAGGCTCAGACACACTGGTAGGTTGAAAACAGACAGAGGGAACAGTCACATCAACCACTACTTCAGAAGCTAAGCTGACAATAATAACTCTTTGCAACTCTACCTTCAGTTCTTAGGACTGTGCAGGATGCATCTCGAGACATCATGAAAGTTCTAGTACAAACCAGGACAAATTCATTTCTTATCCCTTGATTTATAACTAATCTTTACTCAATTAACATTTACCATGGAAATGAGTGGAGTCAAATTCCTTAAGCTCACATGTCAGCATGCCCCTACACCAGGACGGTAGTCAGATGCTAGCAGGAGCTCTGGGTGTGCTTACAGCAATCAGGCTTTTACAAATAGAAGTTCTGAAGAAAGAGACAGTTTTTTGGTTTGTTTCTGAAATGGACTTTGATCCACACAGAAGAATCACAGCAATTGTTGAGACTAAGAGTTGTCTTTTATGGGGAATTGATTCTAAGGGTTCTGTTTGACAAGGAAAGATGTAGCTGTAATGTTTTATGAATGTTCTGAGTATAGCTGCAGTTTTCACAGTACGGAGAAATGTGTCTTCTCAGCTTCTCATAAACGCATGTTTTATGCAGCCATTAGAGTCAGCAAGACAACCCAATGCCAGCTCAGGATCTGCTGAGAACAGAAAGTTTCCATCTTAGGCCCTGAGTGCCAAAAAATATCTAAAAATGTATTAGATTCTGCCAATTCTGAAAATGCAGTATCACACATAAGTCAGGTCTGGCACACAGAGTGTGTATCTCTATCAGAGTCCGTAAGAAAATACCTCAAAGTATAAAGTAGGTAAAGCGAGAATACCAGAAAGCTGGAATTTTTCCTGCCCTATTTTTTTGTAATAACATATACTATCCAATTCCATATATATAATACTCTTGGTTTTCTATCTTGTTTTTTAAATGCAGCAAAGGAAAGATCTCTTTGTTAGTAACCTCCAAGTTTTACTGGTTCTTTCTTTCAGTGACCCACTGATATTTACAGGCAACAAATAAGATCTGTTCCATAAGGCTTTGATTTGCTTCCACCACAGGAAAACTAAACAGGCAGTAACTTGTAGTAGAGTACAGCATAAATGCAAATCAAACTTTTTTAAACATGACTGCTGGCTCCAGATATCCATCAAAGCTTGATGGCTTATATACATATTTCAGTTAGCCTTTTCCAGCAGTAAGAAAAAAGAAATTACTGTGTTCTTTACAGCAAATATATTAAGTGTACTTTTCAAACTGCAGTTTGCTTCATGTAATATTTGAACTATTTCTTTGTATTTGTCATGCTTTTCTGTAGATAGATTTTTTTTTTAGTGTTACAACTTTTTTTTTTTTTTTTTTTTTTTTTTTTTTTTTTTTTTTTTTGTGGCTTTGCATATAGCTGACAGTTAATTCCCACTTTTCTGGTGATGTCACTTAAACTAATAAAGACATGAAAGCCCTGTCTGATCTAAGAAGTGTTGGCATCCGAGCATTGGTAGCTTACAAGCAACACTTACATTGGCTATAATTGAGTTTTGATTCTTTGTACTCAGTACTTTAATCCAAACAGAAAAATTCCATATACTTTATGGTCTCTGCAATCAAGAAGAAAAATAAACATCCTCACTCATCTCATTCACAGGTCTGACCATTAAGGGTTGCATTTTCTAATTTCTTAATGACAAGATGACATCCTAAAGATTCCAGTGGCCTCTCTGGAAAAATTCCACTGAATTGGACGGTTGTAACAGGAGATGTTTTATGTCAAAGTGGATGTCTCATGTCAGCTTTCAGAGCGTGGTGCACAGTTCAAGCAGCAATTGTAGATAATCAGATTTCAGTAAATCCCTGGTTCTGCCAGGTGATGTGGAAGCTGAAGTCTGAATCTTCCTCATGTTGATTTTTTTTGCACTGATCTTAGGCTATCCTTTCTGTAGACAGTATTTTATCAAGACATCTAAAAAAAAATCTTTACAGACTAATGGGTTGCTCATAGTTCAGATAAAGAAGATGCTTCTGGTGTAATCTGGACTGGAGTGGAGAATTTCTGTGTTCCTAAAATGACATGTGCCAACTCTTTGCCAGAAATCACCTGCCACAAACTCCTTTCCACAAGTGTTCTGGGGTAAAGTTACTATTCTGAGGAGGTATTTTTCCTAAAAGCCAATCATAACTGAATGTGCTAACTCAATTAATAAGAGATCTCTTTAGTCCTAGATAAAAAATAGTTACTGAGTCTCTAAGAGGTCTGTAACCAGAGCTGTCACTAGCCCTAACATATCTGTGCTCAACCCCCGTATCTTTGCTGATGCCACTTATTCCCATTCATTTACCAGAATTCTGATTCTGGTAAATGTTCTGATTTCTGCATATATATATTGAGGTCTTTCTTGACTGTAGTGCTGACTTTCACTCCAGGACACAGTCTGTGTCCTGACATGAGGATCTCCTGTGAACTTTAACTGATTTCCTTATACTTGTGCTATGCTGTCTTGCTCTGAAGCCAAACCCTCCCACTCTTACTGGAGGTCAGTTATCAATGTATGGAGGCCTGTTACATGTTTGACCTCAGTGTCAACAAGTAAAAAATTCTGGAAGGTGTTGTAATTCTCTAGGGGAATGGTTTCTCCCATTCTGACCCCTTGGAGTTTCCTTACGACATAGAATGACCCTTCCTTCCTTTTCTGACCTAATTGGCTGAGTGCCAGCCATCCTCCCAGAGTGGAAGACTAGATAAGACCCCTGTACTTCCCTGTTCGCTCTCTTTCCCTCCTGGAATTTCAAAGAATAAACACCTGGGACAAAGCTCCTGGGAAAAGGGCCTCTTCTGATATCTTTTATCTCATCCTTGGTAAAAATTCCCTCTAAAGCCTCCTAATAACTGAGTTAGCTCAAGCCCCTGGAGGCGGGCAGGGGGTAATTTTTACAGGAAGGGTCATGATGTCCAGAAACTAATTCGAAGTGTTCAGGTTTAATATATGATCTTGGACATAAGCAGGCAGAGCTTGGAACCTGCTTGATGCTCGGCTGGATGGCCCTCGAATATCAAGCAGATCCAGCTTTTTTACTGGGAAGCATGAATCGGGCTAATTTTTTAACCAGTAGCAAGAAAATATGCTGATTTTGGGGAGGATGGATGAGGGAAAAGTCAGTGCTCCAGATGGATGGAGGAGCCCAGCCCTCATCTACCCAACTGCACCACTTCAGGCGACCACAGGGGTTGGCTCTTAACAAAGAGCATTAGTGTTCCTCTACATGACAAGTTGCTGCCAACACACCCTCTGTCACGCTTCGTGGCCCAGATCTGCCTCCTCTCCTTCAGCAAGAAAATGGCCTGAATGTCAGCACTGAACACAGACTGTTGTTCCAAATAATCCCATGCTCTTCCAGCTCCTGGTACAAAGGATGCAGACAAAAGCATGAAGCCTGTCTCCAGAAGTGGCTCAGTTTGATAAGTTGCTGTGCCAGTGTCACTTCTGTATGTGTGCCAGAAAGAACAGGTTTGGCAAAAGGCTGAGCAGTAATTGTCATAGCAACTGAGACTGCAGCAGGACGAGAAGCCATAAGATGCTGTAACCTGGAAAATTCCTGTACATTTTATGCAGGAGAGGACAGCAGCAAAATGGTCGTAGGAACTTGAGTTTGTCTTTGCAGTGTATCAGCTTTCACTTATGCTTGTCCATGCTGTCACTCAGTATGTTCTGCAGCAAAGGCATGACTTTACAAAGTCTCATGTGAGAGAGTCAAAAGTTCCCCATACTGTGTCAGTCCATGAACATCTTCAAAATCCCTTCTTTTCTTTCTATTCATGCATCAGCCAGATCTCTCTTTCAGGCTCTCATAATTGTTACCATGTCTGTTGTCAAATTTTTCTGTAAAGTCCCCTTCAGCTTTCTTCTTTCCTGGAAGAAAGATTATAATGTGCTTTTTGAATGTGTTTGCCATAGTTAACTAATGTGTTGCTTTGCTGCTTCCTCTGGCAACAGGATTAAGAAGCAAGGCTTTGTAAATAAGAATACTCTCTGGTGTATAATTGTCCCATACAGCCTTGGGATCAATACTTCCCTCAGAACAGATACACAGCTCCCATTTGTATGGATGGAAGTAGCTACATAAATAAAATACATGAAATGCAAGGCTCTGTAGCCTTCCTATGAGGCAATAAAATAATTTTTTATACCTTTCATCCACATCAATCTCTATTCATCCAACCAGTTCACAGGAAAGGCATTAGCTGCTAACTGCTCCTCACTTCCTCGGATGTTAAACCTCCATAAGATTCTATATAAACTGAGCTTTGTGTAGCCTCAAAAGCTTGTTTTTTCTGTCAGTATGTGTGTGCATAACTCCCACTAACTTCTGAAGGTGTTAGACAGTATATATATATATGTGTGTGTGTGTACTGTACAGAGAACAGGCTTCAAAGTTTGACTTCAGTAGCATGTCCCTTATATTAGTGGCAGATACTTTTCAGCATACCCGGTTGAGAAGTGGTTAGTCAGGTCTATCAAACAATTTCCAAAAGCCTGATCCAAAGGAACTTTCATAGAGTGGATGTTTATCATAGGATTTTCATTTCACTACAAGGTAAACGACTGGCAAAATAAATAAATCATATTTCTAAATAAGCATGTATTTACCTATGCCTGGATCAGAAGTGGGTAGATGATAGGAAGAGCTGCAGCCTGAGACTCACAAGTGTTTTGCAGAATGTCCTTGGGCAAAAGCAGGAAAACCTGAGTTTTTGCAGAGGGGAGATTTAAAAAGCTTTTCTGTCGAGCCTATTGCCCATTGAAAATGCCAGACCTGAACTGGTGTCAGTGGAACTGTTGCCTGCAAGATCTTGTGGTGATGATGCACTACAAGTAGACTCTAGCAAAATAGCAGGTATGCTCTTTGAAGGTGTTTCTCTTTCTGCATGCCTAGAAACATAGTCTTGGAGTCTTTTCAGTTTCCAAACAAAAGTCTCTTCAAGAAAAATCATCTTTCCTTTACCAGATAAGCAATCAGGTTTTTGCACCAAGGCAAACTATTTCAACAGAAGAGAACAATACTAGAACATAGACCTAGCCTCGTGTTTCCCTTATCTAGTATAATTACCAGAACTCATGAGCCTTTTAATTTTGGTTGTTCTTTATCTGGACAAAAGCAGGTTTTGGATCTTCAGTTACTTTGGCAAGAGGACCAGTTGTTTATTTCTCACACAGTCAACAAGGGTTCTAGAACCACCAGAAAAAATTCCCAGATTTGAGAAAGAATATAGAAGTGGTAATTTGTACCAATACTGCAGTCTTTGCCCATTGAGTTTAGTTTCTTGGTAAACTCCATGTTCTTGCATTATACTTTTTTTGTTTGTTTTGTTTTTCTGTAACCAAGTTGTACCTATTCCAAAAAAGACTGTAAAAAAGATGGAGGAAAAAGAGACATGGCAAACCCCTTGTGAAGAGCTCTTTTCAGAGAGGAAGGCCTTTGAGGAAAGAGAGTCCACAATGCCCGAAAATTCTCTAGAAAATCTTGATCTATGTTGTTAACAATGACCAAGATCATTCAAACCTGAAAAAGAGAGTTAAATTCAGTTTACACTGGTGGTGGCAGCTGTCAGCCTGCCTCCCCTCCGCACCTCTTTAATGCAACAAAACCCAGTTTTGATCTCATTCACAGCAATTTTTCTTCATGGCTTATAATGCTGTCAGCAAAATTACTATCATACATCTTGCTGAGTTTTATACCCTGGTAAATTTAACTCTTCAGATTCTCACAGAGAGCAAAGCTATGTTACCCCTGGGTATTCTTAAGCTGGTGAGCCCTGGTCACTATTCATTTTAGGGTGTCTCTAGCCTAAAAAGAGAGATTTGAATATCTCAGGGAAGACACCTGATTTTAGAAAGACTAGAAGACTAGAGATAGTCTCAAAACTGACAGGTGTTCACCTGTACCTTTTCTTTCTGTGAAGGTGGACTGGGCTATTGCTCAGCCTCTGCTGGCTTCCTACAGTGTAGAAGAGATCAAAGTGCCGGTCTTAAACAATTCCACAAGCATTTCTGTGGTGTAAGAAAAATGACTGTGTCCAAGCTGTTGCTTTCCAGTCCCAACCTGCCCAAGCCTTTGTTAGCTTTTGTAGAATCAGGTTGGGAAGACACCTGTGGCTTGGCACCCTGACTTTATTGAAACAAAGCTCTTCTAGATGTGTGACTGTCAGGCATCAATAACATTACAGTTATCACATCCCAGTTATAGCCCAATATATACCTTCCCAATTACAGCAGGAAATATCTGTGAAGGGACATAAGGGCTTGAAACAGATGAGATGTACAATTTCTGTGGATAAGTTTATCCCCAGGAAAACTCTTAGCGCTGCTGTTAGCACCGCATTACTGTGAAGTCTTTCCAATGTCATCTCTGTTTTTTCCTTTCAGACAAGCCCTGTGGGGACCCGCCATCCTTCCCCCACACCATCCTGCATGGCCACACTGGCTTTGAGATGGGGGACGAGCTGCTGTACGTCTGTGCCCAGGGGTACGTCATGGGCAGCAAGGAGAGGGCGTTCACGCTGCTCTGCAACAGCTGCGGGGAGTGGTACGGGCAGGTCCAGGCCTGTGTCAAAGGTGAGCTCACCCAGCACAGGGAGCCTCCCGCCGGGAGGACACAGCCTCCCAACAGCCTGACCACACGGCTCCAGGATTGTAGGGTGTGCCCTGCAGTCCCAGTGAAGGTTTCAGTGAGTGTCTTAGCTGGCCCAACAGGACTTCTACAATCCCATTGGTACATAGCTCCAAGGAACCACAGGGAAAGATAACTTTCTCATACTCATATGAACATAAAGTTTATCTCTAGGTAGCAGGATCCATTCAGTATAAAAAATCTTTTAAGCCCTTCACTTTGTCCCCTGGCTTTTTGTAAGAAGCCAGTTTGGCTGATCAGAGCTTTTACTAGGCCTTTCCTTTTACACCTTCCTTTCCTTTAACACTTTCTGCCCTTACACATATGATAAATGCTGCTTCCTTTTGTTAGGTTGGGAACATTAAAGACCTATGTAAGTTAAGAGAGATGCCTGTGCCACACAAATAAACTGTGACCAAAAAAGTGTATGATTTTTTTTTTAATTTGCCCCAATAAAAAGGCAAACAGTTTTTATCCTGTACCATGCCTCCAGGACTTTTGTCTGCAAACACAAGAGTAGTTGCCCAGATATTTACTCCATTAAAAAGACCAAAAGTGGATTTTCTTACCAAATGACTTGACTCAAGAAAGGATTTTTCAAAAAATAATCCATACCACAAACCCCCCAAGCAAATTGTAAAACAACATTTCCTTAATTTAAACCCTCAATAAAATCCACTTTTATGTGTTAGTTAAATTCTACAGCAGTCTTTTAACTTTCCCCTTGTTTAAACATAGGCTAACATAGTACCATGAGTTCAGGTATGGATGTAATCTGAATTCTGCTTTCTTATGCTACCTCGCTCAATGCATAAACCCACCATTTTTTCTAGTATTTAAGAATGGCCATCAGAAAATTTTTGTATTCTTTTGGGAAGGCTATCACATCTTTAAAGTAGTGTTTCTGGCAAAACAGATAAATTTCAAGTAAAGGAATGGGCAGCTGTTGGGTAGCTGAGCTATCTATATGGGCTGGAGTTAGTATATCCATTTCAGAACCTATATATTCCTTAATGTCCGGAGGCTTGCAAGGAGTTATTTTTACTCATGAATATGCCATCAGGCAGTGGATAATCATGAGAAAAGGTCAAACTTGTTCTTAGTAGAAATAGGTCATGTCTGTGCACCAGGGAACCAGATTCTCAAACACATCCAATTGGTATAGATATACAAAAAAATAAACAATGGAAGCACCAGCATTTTCTGAACTGTTTCAGCTTTTAAAACTGTTTTTACAAGCAGCAGTTCAGATGATTGTGCAAAACAATGCAGGGCATAAAGGAAGAACATGGAGGGAAAAAGTAGAAAAATAAGTACCTGCATCTGATCATAGAATAAAGAATCATAGAACAGTTGGGTTGGAAAGAACCTTTAAGGTCATCTACTCCAATCCCCCTACAATAAGCAGGGATATCTTCAACTAACCCAGTGGGTCTGAATCTCCTATAATCTGTACCAGATTGATAATTCTTTTTCCTTTACTGAGGTTAGTGGAAATGTTATCTTCATCACACATAGACACAAAGCTGTTTTACACCAAAGTAAGGAAGGGAAAGAATCAGGCCATTTAAGTTGTGTGTGTTTCGCTGTTTTCTCTGGATAAATAGTCTATTTGCCCTGTTTTGCCTGAGCCTTTCATACAGCTGCAGGGAAGAGAAAAATGTTTTTTTTTTAAATTGGGAAGAGTGGCTGTAAAATCACAAACATCAACACTGAAACTTGGGAGCAGATGTGATATTGTGGATTATGATTTTTAAAATTATTTAAATAATTTTAAATAATTAGACTTTGTGCTGGGGGCTTCCTGAGATTAATGTTTTTCAAATGCTTTAAGGACATGGAATAGAAAATACAATAATTGCTCAAGTAATACTTATGTATTTCATCCTCCTGATCATAGTGCTTTAAGAAAGAAGACTTTACAGGATGATTAAAATGCGTGATACTAGGTTTTATTACTTTTTAAAAAGCAAAAATCCAGTGGAAAAAAAAACCAACAAAAAGGGGAATTTAATTAAAAGAAACCTGATTTAGAGTTGACTGATATTTTGGGGTCATAGGAGAGAGAGGAACAATTATTAAGTACTCCAGAAGTCAGCACACAGACTGATTTTTAAGTGCTTTGAGGCAAGAGAGCACCTTTGCTATCATGAAGTTTAATTGTGGGACTTAATGGAGAATTTATATTCCTGTTGGCAGACTGGACCACTTCTGTCCTAACTGGCTGACATCAATGGAAAGATGTCCGTGAAGCCACTTCAGTGAACATTTAAGTGCTATGTTTAGAGCCTGGTAAGATGATACAGTGCCCTTGCTCTGCATCTGCGCTGGATGAGCAACTGGGAAATGTAAAGCAGTCCCGACGTTCTTGCTCCAACACAAGGGGACCACGGGGACAAAATACAGAGCATTAAGAGATATAAGGCCTGTTCCTTCATCTTGCAGTGTCTCTGAGACTGGGGACAAGTCACTATACTGCTCTCTGCTGCTCCACTCCGCCTCATCTGTGCAAGAGTGATGACATTTATTCAATTGCATAGAGCTTTCTGGGATTTGGGGATGTTACACCTTGATTACCATTGTTCTACTTGGTAACTGCCCCATTAAAATACCCAGCTGTCCAGGCAGAATATCAGACTAAACAGCAATAATTGCATGCTTTTCTTGCTTGTGGAAAAGCATCAGACTGGCTTTACATTCCCAGTTGCTCATGCAGAGCAAATATGGAGTCACAGAACTATCATCACAGCAGTGTCTAAATATAGCAGTTAAATGTTCTTTGAAGTCTCTTTGTGATCATCTTTCCTCTCTGTTTTGATCCAGTAAGAAGGGATACAGTGCATTCTGGCACCAGGGATAGAAGTGTACAGCCATATAGTCAGCAGATTTGCACATTTAAATTAAAAAAATATGTATATATTCAAATAGGCACATAATGTAAAATATATGGCAAAACCTGGCTATGGGCATAACTGAACAAAGCAATTTTGGACTTATATTAAGTGGATTTCAGATGCAGTAAAGTATGATGGAAATTTAAGTGGATTCTGGATACACTGAACTATGATGGAAATTAGGAAAGCAGTAGATTACAAATGGCTGTAATGGACATTGTGCACACCAGGTAATAGACAGTAACTTTTAATTAAAATGCTATTTAAGAAAAAAAGTGACTGTTTCTTGTAATTCCTTGTTATGGAAAGGTGCTGTATTCTGGCTGAAAACACAGGGATATTTAGCCCAACAAAGCAACTGTAAGGATAGAACAGGGAAATACATGGATTTTGCTAGCGTGGTGTTTTTTGTGGTTTTTTTTTTGTTTTGTTTTGTTTTTTTTTGTTTTGTTTTTTTGTTTTTTTGTTTGTTTTTTTTTTGTTGTTGTTGTTGTTGGTTGGTTGGTTGTTATTTTTGTTGCGGTTTTTGGGGGGTTTTTGGTTGGTTGGTTGGTTGGTTGGTTTTGGGTTTTTTTTTTTTGGTTTTTTTTTGTTTTAATTTCTGTGGAAAGTAAATGCATGTGCTTCACAAAATATATCCTGAAGAACACTGTAGTAAAGTCTGAAAGCAGATGTACATGTGCCATGCTGTGGTTGTCCTGCAAGCACAGAGACTAAACTGACAATTGCTAAGTGACATTTGTTGTTTTTTTTTTCCCAAAATAAACCATGAGTTCAATATCAGAAGCATTAATACCAACACTTCAGTGGCAGGGGTCAGGGCTGGACTGCATTAGGCTGCATTCTCTAGGGTTTGCTTCCTCAAAGAGAGGGCAGATGAGATGGCTGGGAAATCATGTTCCATCTCTGCCCTAAAACTGGCTCAGAAGAATGTCATCATACATCTATCCTTTTCCCTGGATTGTTTTGGGTTTTTCCAGCTATATGCTTATGGCAGGCATATCTGTATCTTCTACACATATAAGGAATCTCTCCAATGACAACACTTGGATGCACAGGCAGTGTCTTCTGAGGTAGTCCAACTTTTCTATGCTGAGGAGCATCCTTTTGATGTCAGTGTAAGGAGGACTTGGCTGACTTTGACCACTTAATCTGCAGCTACCAGTCTTTTTGCCTGGCTCAACAATTCTCATTACTTCAAACACTACCTTCTGAGTTTTCAAGAATTTTATTGGTTCATACTCATGTGGTCTGTAAGCATGACTAGCTAGCACCATTTCTTTTTGTTTTTTTATTTTTAATGTGGGGAATCAAACAAAATGTCTCTGGCTTTTGATCTGATTTGAGAATGCTTTTTTTTTTGTTCATTCTGTGAGTGCAAAGGAAGAGTTGTGACAGACAAATATAATCAGCAACAAATATGTCTGTGGCCTGTCAGAACAATTGTTATGACAAACTTTGGTTCCATTTTCAAGCCTGTCACTGAGGGCTTGTATTAGATTAATGTAAAGTATCGATCTGGCATGAATGGATTCTGTCAAATGGAATAAGTTAAAAAAATTTTGATGGGTTATTTATTTATATTAGCAGGCTTGCTGCTGGAATAAAAATTATCTTCTTTCTTGTAGCTATTGCAAAAGACAAAAGGCACAATTTCTGTCTAGCATACTGTGGTCAACTCGAGAGAAGTTTGTGTGCCTGATCCAAACTAAATGGATAATTCTTTGAGATGTTGTAGTTCACAAATGTGACTTATCTTAGACAAATCAGTCTACATGCTCTTTTCCTTCCCATCCCTAAAGACATATGCAGTCTTGTTAATGTTTGCTGTAGCTACTTTGAGATTCTTAGACTAAAGATGTTTTTATACAGTACAAATATTTATAATGATGGTCTACATAGAATCAGGTTTCAATTTCCTGTACTCCAAAAATACACCCATAAAATATGCTGTGCACTTTATGGTTGTCCAAAATAGCAACACTTAAAATAGAACCTGGATGCCAATATGCTATCTAGAAGAAAAATTAAACTGATCCTAGAGTGTGGAAGACAAGGCTCGTTGTTTTTGCCTGTCTCTATGCTTGGTCACTGTTTTCACATTAGGATCAAAAACTGAAGGAGATGAAAGCTCTATAGGACTGCTTCCCAAAATGGATTAATTAAGAATTAAAAGGATTTTATCTTTTAACTGAGCTTCACATCTTTGGTAGTATGTCATGTCAGCATCTCTTGCTGTAAAGTGTTCATTTCAGACTCAGTAATCCCTCAGACAGTGAATTAAAACTCACTGATCCTTGAGTCTGCCAGAAGAGGGTATGGTCAAAATGTAACAATGACCAAATACAGAAAGATTTTGATCTTGGATGAATTAATTTCAAGGCTGTCTCTTCTTAAAACCAGACCTGCCTAGGTAGAAAGAAAAATGCAATCACTTTAAAATCAATTCCTAGCTGTTTTAAAAATGTGTATACATAGTGGTTACAACTCTTTGGATAAGAGGTGGAGTTGAACCTAGTTTGGTGGTTGCTCTTCAGTACCAACACTAAAATTCAGGGAACTGGAAAGTTCAGGAAAGTGCTGAGGAAGTGAGCAAAAAGAAGTGCAGAGGTTGTGCAATTTTTTCCTGGAAAATCAAGCTCACGGTGGACTTAAAAGATTGTCATGGTAACACAGAGTCACTAAATACTGAGTCCAAGTCCCATTTGAAGGTCTGAGGCCCAGAAGAAATAATAGAGTATTATTACTGTGTAAGTCAATCCAGGATCATATAAATCAAAGCTCCAGAGTAAGGGGGTCTGTATTTCCTTTGATGGTTAGAGAGCTCAATAGTTGCTTTCATTCTGGCATCCCATAAGCTAACATTAGTTATGTTGATAGTCTTTGCTATAAACTCTACAAATACGGGAGATTCAATATGAAAATATGTTAGAGCAGCATTACAACTTGGGCCACAATCTGATTGTGAGAGGGAACAAGACTCCCTTATGTGGTGACAAGCAGTGCATAATGAGCTCCAATCTCACAATCTCTTTAGACTACAATGGGCTTTTTCTTCCCTCAGCTCCGCATTAAGAAAACACCAATTCATTCCTCTACAGGCAGAATCATGCCCACAGGCAGCATGTTTGATGGAGACTCGATTGATGGTTCAACAAACCTTTAATATATTTTGATAGACTGGGGACTTGCACTTTCTTAGAAGCACATGCTTTTTCCTGATGTGCCTCCACAGGACCTTCTCCTAGAGGGCTGAAACTACATGGCAGGAGAAACACTGAAGGGAAAGAGCTTCAAAATCTCTAAAAAGTGTGTTACTACAGTTGTTAAGCATTCACCAATGATCCACTCACACATGAGGTATGGGTCAATGTGATGAAGACTAGCTGTCCATTCATACTGCTAACTGAAAAATAGGTCTGAAGGAAACAACACAAGCATGTGGATGTAATTTTTGTTCGTGGATGTTTGTGCCTGCTCACCACAACATAAAAATTACTGTTTGAACCTCAGCTGGATTACTGTAGTGTGGAAAGTAAAGGAATGGCAAAAATAGAGGTTACAAGAGACATAGAGGTGAAGACAGACTGCTTTGATGATTCCATTAAAAAAATAAAACATTGGCCATAAAGTTGGTAAACAGTGACTTCTCGCATTGTGAGGTTCCAGTTCATATACCTGCCACAGACACCTATAGGCTGTCCTCAGTTTGGTTTAACTTTAGTAAAGCAGGCATGCCAGGTAACAGCTTCTAGCAGGAGTCTGGATCATTAGAGGATAAAATAGTTTGAGGCACCATTTCCACGCAAAGAGAGTGCCAGGAAGGTAGCAAAATTCTAAAGTGAAAGCAAGAGAAGGAACAAAGTGAGACTAAAGTTTGACAGTTAGTAGAAGTGCTGCATTGTAATGGACAGTGCCACGCAGAGCTTCATGAATATGTTGCCAAAGTGCCTTGGTATTCAGAGTTATCCTCCCTCCATTTGCAAAAGTCTCAAATACTATTGGAAAAGATTTTAGGATTAATTAGAAAAGTGAGAGTCCTATCAGGAAGCTTTCCACTCTTAGAGTTGTATTCCCCTGAGTGTTAAATCATCCTTGAACGAGACAGAAGTTTTTTCCTGCTTTGGAGAGGATGGGGAGGATCTAGAGGATTACACAAGCAGATGAGGACACTGGACCAGGAGGGAGAGAGGTCTGTTTTTGGCACTTCCTGTGAGATGGGAAGACCTGCTAAGAACATCCAGCTCTCCAGCATGATAGTTTTCACAGAGGTATTAACTCTCTGCAGGCTATTTGGGTCACACATTTGGGTTTCCTTAGCATAACTGCTTTGGTTTCTGGTAGACCCAGATGCTATTCCAAGGAAAATACCTTTTGCTAATGCTCATTCTGTTTTGGCACCTGGCTTAAGCTGTTCTGGCAAAAAAGTGAGCTGGTGTGAGCTGTATCACTGCTAAGTGGTTTTGGTCAGACTGGTTTGACAATATTTCTAATCTTTCTTAAGACTAGACCAAATATGGCTCTGCCAGAAGTCTGGGAAGCAGTCTCCAAGGAGAAAGTGACTCAGGCGGAAATTGAGGTGGGCCCCAGATGAAAATGTAATTCAAAATCAGTTGACTGTAAAAAGACAAAAAAAGATAAGGCTTTACGAATGCAGTGATCTGTAATACAGGTTCTCCTATTAATTTCTTGTTTCCCATGTCATGCCAGGTCTATTGCTTCACTGTCTTCATAAAAGACTAAACACCCTCTTAAAAAGAAAAATTCTCACCATGATTCAGTTTATTTTCCATATCCCAAGGCACTTTTTTTTATGACTTTTAATGCCAGCATAAATCTCAGAAATTACATCAACTTTCTATGGAATAAAATTTGTGTGAACTGAAAATCAACCACCCTGTCTAGTTTGGAAAATTTTTCATTGAGCTAAGGTTTTAGAATAGTGGAAGAAATATAAATTACAATGCACTATTCCATTCAAATTCAAACATTTAGCTTTGTGATTTGAGTCAAGTCTATTTTGCTATGAGTGGTAGGTCTGTTGAGTATTTCTAAATCAAACTCAAGCTTTGCAATGAATCTGCCCCTCTGTTGCACTCAGTTTTTTTACCAAATTTGTTTTGTGTTGTTTTTCTCCTCTTTTCTCCATGGCAACATTTAATTCCTTAAAATTGGAAGCCTGAGAGTTGATTACCAACAGACAGGATTATCATGTTAACTAGGTGTTAGGCTTTAAGAGTTTGAGACAGAGTTTTCCAGCCTTGCAGTGTGCATCTTGCTTTCTTCAGATGAAAACAAGCAGAACTCAATGTCAGCCTTGGTGGTGGAGCCTGCCTCAGTCAGCTCTGAACAGCTCTTATGGAATGAGAAGTACTGTTCTGGCCCCAGGTGTTGTATCACTGTAACACCAAGGTGATTGAAGAAAAGCAGTATACTGAAAAAAAAATATCTTGAGCAAAAGGTACTGAAGATAATGCTTTAAAATCGTCCATCTCCAAAGGGATGAAGTTTCTGTAAAACTTTTAGTTTTGTCTGGGGTTTTTTAGTATTAATAATTTATTATTTTTTGCTATAATGTTCTCACCACACACATTTCTTGATTGAATAAAGTGAATTTTTTTCCTCAAATATTGCAAAGAGTCATACTAGGGAGAGAAAAAGTTTGAGAAAACAACAAGCAAAGGAAGTCCTCTAACTGTAGACAGTGTATTATTTATATGCATTTTTAAATCTGGAAAGGTAAGATATTAGCAGCTGGAATTGACACCTATTGTGATTTAAAAAAAAACCTTGAAATTGAGTATCAGCCCAAGGATCATGCCCTTTTCAAATAAACAATTACACAGAATGAAAAATACTGCCTAGAAGTCACTTCTTGCATCTTCCTTCTTCTTGGCTTCTTATAATAAATGAGCTCAGTGCTTTTCCAGAGAATTAAATATTGGTTTATAAAGTTGGGTTTGTTTTTTGTTTTTTTTTGGTTTTTTTTTAATGCTACATGCATAAACTGAGGCACACATTGACTATGAAGATAACTTTCCTGATGACAGATCAATACCTATTTCTGAGAATGACCATGGCAATGGCAAAGAGGAAATCGAGCAGGAGCAAATACAGCTTTCCTTCAGTAAAAGTTCAGAGGAAGGAAGAACTGGAAGTACCAAAGTGGTTACTCAGCACACAGACATCTCTGAAAAAGGAAGCAGGGCACCAACTGAGTCCCCTGTGTCACTCCTAAGCCAAAAAAACTTGTTTTGGTTTCCATCAGAAACTTTCAGTGAGCCTGAATCAGAGAAAGAGACAGATGATTCCACAAAAGCACAGTTTTCTGAAGGTGATAACCACATTGGAGTGAAGACAGCCTATGATGAACCTGGTGCCAAAATGTTTTATGACAACGAGGACTTCCCCATCGGACCCATTCTCACAACTAATGATACAAAGACAGTGATGGATGCAGTTGCCATCACTGATGAGTCGTGGCTGGATGGATATCCAGTAACACAAGAGGTGGTAGAGGATGATGAGGAGGGTGATAAAGTTGATGGCTCGATGGGAACAGAAGATGACATCATCCTCACGACTGACCAGCCAAATCACGTGGAAGTAAGAAAATCGGGAAATGGAAGCCCAGCTCCAGAGGAGGGTCTAACACAGATTGTGGCAGCAACAACAGGGGTAGATGATGAAGGGGCTGAAGAGACACTGGAACCACTTACATCAGTGAGTGGTCTGGAGAACTTTAGTGTGAGCGGGGGTTATGATGATGCTGTGTGGGAACATCCAGCTACATCTCTGGAAACTGTGACTCAGGAACCCACTACAACCGTGCTGTTTGACATAACCACCTTAAAAACCTCCATGCCAGAAACCTCTGTGATCGTCAATCCCTCCGATCACACTCCATATATAGAACCACGAGACACAACCACCTACTCAGAACAAGTGACGATCACTGCACCAGCTCCAGACATCATTACTGACACAGAGTCCCAGGAATTAGCTGAGCAGGAAAATTTCACCCAGAGCCTTGGAGAGAAGCCCGTCCCCACTTCTGAGCCTTGTGAGGGAGAGGATTGTCCCAGGTCCAGTAAAGGTGCTATCATAGCAGTAATAGTGATTCTTCTCTTCTTGTTACTGGTTGCAGCTGTTCTGGCAGTGTGGTTTTTCAAAAAACGGCAGCAGAAAAATTCTGTCTATAAACTAAATGGAAGGTGTCAGCCCAGACATCACTGTTACCACCACTACCACCACCAGCACATCGAAATGCAGAAAGTCTAACCAGGGGCCTTTTGGCAGAGATCAGAAGAAAAAACATATTGATGCTAGAAGAATCACATGACTCATGGATGCTAAAATCCAGCAGTGCAGAAAGCAGAAGAAAAAAAGAATGCTAGAAGAACATAGAAGACAGAAAAGATTTCATCCTTTTGAAATTTCAGTCTAGCAAATTTGATTTTTCAGAGCTAAAGAATCTGTACAATTTTAACACAAGGGTCTTTTGGAGACACCAGCAGGACACAGTGTCCTCAGCAGTACATCTTCAATTTGTTCCGCTTTTACATTTTGCTCCTATTAATAATAAATTAATTGATTAATTTCTGTGTTACCTGGTTATACTGTAATGGTGGGGCTGGTCAGGCCTCTTTGGTCTGTTCTCAGTGGAAGAGGAAAAGAACGAGAGAAGAATGGAAGAAGGATGTTTTTAGAGCAACCACACACTTGGTGTTTGCTCCTTTTTTAGAGCCTTCCCAAGCTGGTCAGGATAAACCACCATAACAAATTATTACCTGATGTGTCTTAAAAAAGAAAAACTATTTTGCTACCAGACTTTAATGGATAGTATTGCAATGATTACTAAGGTAATTTTCTTCAATGTTGTCAATTTAACAAGCCACAAATGTTGGATCGTTATGCTACTTTTCTGGAAAGTGTTCTTTTAGCCTTAGTGAAGAAATGCCATTCTTATAACTAATCTTCCTGTAGAAATGATGATGTTTCCCTGGAATTCAGAGGATACTGTAAGTGCCATTCTTCCTTGAGTATGAGCAGGAGAGGAGTCAGAGCACCTTTGAATCAAGGTGTTGTGATGAATAGCCTCTCATTACAGAGCCAAACACTGATAAAGCACTTTCCAGGGGAACCCTATATAAAGTCGGCTGCTTTCTGAACATGATGTTGACTGACCAAGATACTGAACTTTAATTCACAGCCCGTAGTACCTCTGGCAACTGAAGCCATGTGTAATACTTTTGCCATGTGAACTCTGTGGAAGGACTGATTTTTCAACATTCTGCTCTTGCATTGGCTGGAGGGGTGGGCACTGGCTCTGGGAGATGGGCAGCCCCTTTGCACGCTGCTTATTGTGGTTTTAAAGATAAAGCAGACCTGGGAAAGAAATAATTTGCATCTAGTCAATAAAATGCACTCAGCTTCTAGACTGGGTGTTGGTGTAAAAGAACTGAGGCTTTTCTAACAGCACATTCTATGTCCAACAGTTCTGAAAATAAACAGGAAGAGAGGGGAACCTTAGCATGGTTCATGTGAGCTTAGTGTGAGGTCCTCCTTACATTTCTGGATGAACAAGAGGAAGTCTGGCAACTGTGAATAATCTGCAGGTCAGAAAAAAATTCATCTGCCATTCAGCCTTAGTCAAAGAGCAAGAAAAGGCGCCTGGGTGGAGTTCATTCCATGCTCTGGCTTGAGTCTCAGTGGTAATCACCTCTAACTCCATGGAAGGTAAGCTTTATGAAATGGAGTGCAGAATTGGGCCCATCTTACATGCAGCCATCAATCTCAGGGCTGGGAAGCAAAACAAAGCTTTTAATGACAATGGGTATGGGTTATCTTGGAGAGTTTGACCTCAGAGGAGTAAGAGTTGAATCTTGTTGCCTGGCAAGAGCCACAGTAAATAAAAATGACAGAAACTGTACAAATTTGTAAATATGTTTCTGACATATGCATGACTGTATGCTTTTAATGCATTCTACACTATGAAATAACTTAGAATTTCCATTGTAAACTATTTTTTTAAAGCAGTTAAAAAAGAAAAACCCAACAATGGATTTCACACCAAGCAACTTTATGGAGACTGTTAACTCAACTAAAACATATCATCTGTAATCCCATGGAAATATGCTGAAAAATAAACACAGGAACATCCATTAAAAATATTGCTTAACTGAAAGGTACAAGTAGGTGTTACAGTTCTGTCTAGCATCATTAAAAATGAAAAATCAATTCTATTTGTCCCAGGAACTGAACGTGTAAAAATGAGACTCAAAATATAATTAAAAAACAAATTGTACAAGGATCTTATTTGAGACTTAGAAACACTTGTTATTCATGAACCAGAAGAAAGTGTACATTAACATAATGCTTTGGAGGTATTTAAATAAAACTCAAGTTACAAAAACATCAGGAAAGGAAGTGTGTGCGTGTGTTCTTGTGCAAATCATCTGGTTTGCCCATAAGTTTATGGAGAAAAGATAGGTCTGTTATTTTTATAATTCTTGTAGAAGACACTTTGATATTAAAAATATTAGCTAAAAAGTGTTTAGCTTAAACTGCCAGCCCAATTCTGCTTTAGAACATCTACTCTCCTTTGCAGCATCATCTGTTTGTATTCACAGTATTCACTTTACCAGAATGATTCAGGGAGTTTGCAAAAACTAATAAACAGATGGGGATAAACAGCTCTTCAATGATACATTTGACTCAGACTTCCTTCTGTGTGTGAAACCTGGCTAATCACAGATAATGGGTATGGCAAACAATATATACATTATACGATGAATACAAAATCTTAATATGAGAAGGTCAAAATAGAGTAAGAGATGAATTATTTAGGAATCAAAGCTGAAACTGCCAGCTGCATGCTGAAATCAGGAGAGGACAAAAAAAAAGGGGGGAATATCAGAAGTGCTTTTGTGATGGTGACATCCAGCCATTGATCTGTTACTCTGTGATAAAAGTCATGTATCAATCATTCCCTTCTAGGGAAACCACATATTACAACAGGCTGGTCAGAATTTGCCCACTGGGGTCAAGACTGAGATATGATCTCCCTTTCCTCTCCTTTCCTTTGTTAACCTATTAACTTGGCCCCTATTTCATACAGACCTTGTGCTATGGTGTCTGAACAGAGACTGTACAAATTCACTTCAGCAGGCTGAAGAGTGACACAGTGGGGTGTAACATCACAGCTACTGGCAGTGTTTGGGGGTTCAAACCCAGGCAACCAAAAGGAAGTTTTTCCCCCTTGTACAGAAACACTGGGTTCATGCATTTTAGGTGTTTGCTATGTCCTCAGGCTGAAATCCCCTCAATTTCTGTGTTTGTCCTAACAATATATGGTTATTGTGTTGTACTGCCTTATTGCTTACTGTACCTCAAAAGCTATTATGCTGGAGATTTGTTGCCATGGGCATTGGACCCAGCATAGATAGACTTTTTCTTCAATGATTTACCTTTTTTTTATACCAAATAATTTGTAATCCCAAGATACAATCTGTGAAAGATCAGAGTATGTAACTATGAATGATCATTTTAAAATTACCCTTAAGAAGAAATTATTACACCATCAAAAAACTTGGCAAACCACAGGGTTTCTACCTGCTCAGGATAATACTTAAGTGTTTAATCCTCTTTCAGATAAGTGATAGTGAGAATGGGGCAAAGGCAGAAAGCCCCTTTTTATTTTCCTTTAAAGTTAACAGTCATATAAAATTACTTCTCTGACTCCCATATTTCCACTTGAAAGTAGGCAAGTTCCATTACTTTGCAAAAGAATCAATCAGGAAAAAAAAAACACATTTGTTACTTCATGATGTTGAAAAGACTTACCATGAGATATATCAGTGGGAAGAAAACGTTAAAAATAATCAAAGAAAATTTAGAAAGTTTTTCTACAGGAAAGGTTAGCATTTATAAACTTCAAAATTTGAACTCTCTATAGAATTTCATTTCCATATAACATCAGTACTTTAAGGAGAGAGAAGAGGGGAAGGAGGAGAGATGGATGCCTAAACCACTGAATATTTCCTGGCCAAAAAAAAATAAGAAAAAAAAAGTATCTATTTATTTTCATATATTATTCTAGGCACTGAAGAGGACTTAAGATACAAACCCCTGATTTGCTGGGATGTGCAACCCAACTTACTTTGGCTATTTCTTACTTAACTCCTTTTTTGTATAGAGCTTAAACTCTCCACACTAGGTCATTCAAGTCTTGAGTCACCAGGAAAAAGAAGTCGCTGTTTAAAGTATGGCAGACAACCAAAAGTTCAGACAGCTGCAATGAAGGATTAGTTGTGGGTTTTTCTCACTGCCTTGCTACAAACTGCATCACAGCTCTATGTTCAAACATTATTAAATGGGAATGTTTTCTCTGGCACTGACTACTCCTCCCCACAGTTTAAGTATTGAACTTTTTTAACTGAAGTAGCTTTGGTTTACAGCTCACATTAGATCTTAAAAACATATTTCCATAGTAGCTGGCATATGCAGGCAATTGTTTATTCTCAGTACCAGCCATAATAAACACTTGTACTTTTATAATCCAACAAATCTTTGTCTAATCACAACTACGTTTTCAGAGCTGTAAAATTTACATGCTATTTAAACCGTTTTTCATGAAGACTCTCTTGAAATGGAAAGATCTTCTAAGTGTGCCTCCTTTATCAATACAGACCAATAATTCACTTAAAGGATGTGAAGATAAATGGTGGGTATTGATGGCAACAGCCTGCTGAGAAAGAACTTTGTAAAGCAGGACATGCTATCAGATTTTCAGGGGGATAGTTTTTCTGGAAAGTATGGAGAAATGGCACCTCGTTGGTTGGATGGGCTCTTCGGGTGAATTAAGAACAGCAACTGACTAACTTTTGGGTTTATATTCTAGCATTCCAAAGCAGTAAAACTCTGGAAAATGCAGCAATTTGAATTTGCTTTTGGCTCATGCCCTGTCAACAGAAGTAATGAAGGTCTGCTTGCAGGATTGCTACGGCAAATGAAAGGACCCAGCAGGACATATGTATTCCCATTGAATTTGCCAGAACTGATCATTCTAAAAGTATTTGTTTTTCATAGCTGATTTTATTGGCAATAGGAATTGCCGAGACACAGAAGTATGGAGCCTGAAATGCTCTTTTATGGGAGCAAAGTTAAACTTTGAGGAGAAAAATCACTACCACCCTTCTTCCTTTTTTTAATGAATGTTGCCATTTTTGAGGGTGAAGTCACAAGGAGCCAGTAATAAAAAGAATTGCAATCAGTAAGAGTAGGCATTAATTTGAAAAGGATTATACTCTTAGCAGAGTCTGTGAAATGCACTGATCTTCAGCCTGTGCATGTCCTCCCTTACCCAAGTTTTAATTTTTACGTAAGAAAGACTGTCCTGGCAGCCAGCGGTTGTGTTTTTCACCTAGACAAATATCCACCTCAGTGTGACACTGTTTCTGACTCAGTTTTACCTTTAGTTTCCAAGCAGTTCCCAATCATGCAGGACCCCATTCAACAAGAAAACAAGCTCAGGACTCACATGCATGCAGCCCCCTGTGCTATCAATCTGCCAGAAAATGGGCTTCACCCACCAATTGCCTCTAAGTGGTGAGGGAACGACATGCAGATGGAATTATTGCAGACTTGTTTGTGAGCACAGACAGAGCACCAGAGGCCAGCAGCAGCTACCAGAATAGCCAGCTTTGTTATTAGAAATGTGAGTAATCATTAAAAGGTGTAGCTGTACAGCTCTACAACAGGCAATATACTACTGCCAAGGTAGACAGAGACACAGTACCTATGCTGAATTCAAACCTGCCACATGAACACGGCGTATTCAAGAGGATGACGTTCCCATGAGCATCAGTGTCATACTGCAAACCTTGCCAAAAATGGAGACAAAGCTATATATTTCATCAGGTTAGGCAGAAGCTGCTAACATCTAAGGCAGACAACTCACAACTGCAGGAATTTGGGGTGGCAGAAGGGAGGCAGAAATATTCCCACTGCCTCCCAAGAAGAGTTGGCAGGATCAGAGAAGTGGAAGAAGAGACACTAAGTTATTACAGTCACATGCAAATGTTGGCATTTAACAATAGCAGCAGGAAAAGAAAAATCAGTTAAAAGAACCTGAGAATGCTGAAAAAAGCCACAATAAATACTGAAGAACTGGAAGAGGAGCTATTTCTCATTAGAAAAGAACAAGGGTTTGAGAACTACTTGTACTTATTGAGATGGAACTGGCTTGGGACTATAAGTAGTGGAAATTAAGGAAGCCAGAAAAGAATCCACAGACACTTAAACAAAATGAAAAAGGGATCACGATGCCATCTCACGAGGCCACAGGAGTACCAGTTGCTTCCTCAAGTTAAATTGAAAGGTAAAGGACATCAGACTTACTTTAAGGAGGCTTAAAAAAATAAATTGTTGGCTAATGGACATCTTAGAAAACCACTAAGTCCCCACCTGAGAAGGCACAATGGGAGGGGAGTTTAGCTGCAAGATGAAGAGCTGAGGAAATGAGTGAATGTGAGAAGGGGTTAGCTATGGAAGCCTTGAAGATCAAATCACAAGCCTGCCAGAAAATTGGTCATAGCTGAGAGACTTGCAACAACCATTGAAAAACTGTTCCATGAATAGGAAAAATCAGGGTTCATGGGCACCAAATGTATTCCCACTATAATCCGTGGAAGTCAAATGAATCACAAAACAGGTATCTCTGGTGCTTAGTTTTGACTGGTGGAGTGAAAATATGGCAGTATTTTACCATGTCCTTTGCTCTTTAAAAACAACAATAGGAATGTCAAACAATTCGTGCTGGAAAGGGGAACAGAGTTCTTTAACTGGAGAGAAATAATTCTGGGTGCAAAACATTATTTTTTTGGAAATTATTTTCTCTCATCTTGTACCTACTGCAGTCTATGCTACTTGCTCCGCAAACAGGCAACACCTGACTAGGAGCTTTATTCACGTGTTATTTCCACAGGGGATGTACAGTCATGGAACACTTTGGGCTCAGGAACCTGAATTACAACCATCGCTCTTGGAGCCTTTGAGGCTTTGCACTGCAGTACCTACAGACAACAGCACACAGGAGCTGGGGCACCACAAGGCAGCACAGAAACAGCCAGGCAACGGCCAGAGCTTGGCAGAGCTCTGAAGTCAGTTTGGTAAATGGTGATAGCAAAAAAGTGAGCTAAAAATGGTGTAAAACAAAGGCAATGTAGATGGATACGTCCATCTCCAACCAGCTCCACATCCTTTGATGGTGGGATTTCTGCATTTGAATGCTAGAGTATCAAAGATGAAGCTATTGGCTATCATAGAATCATGGAATCCCAGAATGACACAATATTATGAGCTGCAAGGGACCCACAAGGATCATGGAGTCCAACTCCAGGCCTTGCACAGGACACCCCAAGAATCACACCATGTGCCCAAGAGCACTGTCCAAACGCTTTTTGAACTCTGTCAGGCTGGAGCTGTGACCACTTCCCTGGGGAGCTGCTCCAGTCCCCAACCATCCTCTGGGTAAAGAATCTTTTTCTAATATCCAACCTAAATCTTCCCTGACACAGCTTCAGGCCATTCCCTCCGGTCCTGTCGCTGGTCACCACAGAGACCAGTGCCTGCCCCTCCTCTTCACAAGGAAGTTGTGATTGCAACAAGGTCTCCCCTCATCACTGGTTGAGCTCCTGAGGGCAAAAATTGGAGTTGTCCATGCAGGCTGGAAGGCAGAAGGACAAAAGGGGACTCCAGAGCAGTAACCTCTCCTTTGAGCATACACATACCTCCAACAAGAGAAAACGAAGGATAAATTGGAGAAGCTACCCCAGTAGGATATTACATGTATTTCATGGGGTGACATGATGGTTTACAATCAACTGCTTGTAAACAACTTTTAAAAGCAAATTTCAACTCTTACACAAAATTCCAAGGAGTGGAGTGCTAATATTGTGTAGAACAAAACCATGAGGAAATGTGATACCTACAACCCTCTGTCAGTTCAAGGCACGCAGCAAGCCAGATTCTGGTCTCCGTACCTCAAGCTGAACTGGGCAAATCTCCTAAAGTTAAAAGGCTCTTGATAGGTTTTCATTTTGAGATTAAAACAGTCTGCCCACCAACTTCAGTGGATTAGTTGTGATTTATATTAAAACAGTTAGAAAAGCCAATCTGATCTTCCAAACATCTTTCACACTCAAATTCAAATGTTTCATTGCTGCCATATGCTGAAGGACACAAACCTCATCCGATGGATTCTCCTTCTTATTCCCTGTAGACACTCAATAGTGTAGACTATTACAGCTTATTTAAACTATAGCAGCAACAACTTGGCAAGCTAATGTAGATCATGCTTTGCCTTTTTGAAAAATCAAAGCAAATTAAAAGTCTGTAATTCACTTCTATTCAGCTGAATTACAGTTCCATCATAGAAGGTGAATGCTCATCTCCCCTTGATGCAAGCAGGATGAAACCACTTGCAGGACTTGATCCTTGAAAACAAAAGAGGAAAGCACAGGATGAAATCCTGTATCCTCCTCTGAGTTCAAGGGGATTTTTTGCTCTTCAGTAGACTTAGGCACTAATTCATTACTCTTCTCTATCACATCTTTTTTGGTCTGTGCCAATACTCCTGTATTGGACTATGCTGTACAGTTAATAAAAAGGACAGGAATTCACATGTAAATATTTTTCATTATTCCACTGAAAAATCACCCGAGTTTCCACCTGTACTTACCTTTGGATGAAGACTATGCAGATAGTCCCACCAGGCTAAAAAATCCACGCAAACTATTTTTTTACAGAAGAGAATACTAAATACATCAATCATCAGTATTTCATACAAGACTGGTCCCTCCTCAACAGGGATCATAGGTTGTTTCAACAGAAAGAGTAAGAACTGGTAAGAAGAAAAAATTATTTTTATTCAGTTTCACATAGTGGAATTTAATTTAGCATTCAAGAAAGATCAACACTGCTTTCAGAATTCTTAAAGCAATGTTTACAAGATCATTAGCTGTGCTTTGTTAATCACCTTATTTCAGCTATTTAAATGTACCTTAGTATCTTTCAGGTCCACTGGGATTCATTATCACTTTATTCACCGTCACATAAAAAGACATATATAAATAATACAATTCATAGCTCAGAAAGAGGAACTGCAATGTCTTCCATAGTTCATAATCTGACAAAAGTTCTTGAGAATTTAGCTGTACTGCTACAACTTAGTAGAACAGCACCAAAAAGAGGAACCTTAGTGTTATCCCAGAAAAGAGAAATAGTCTGTTTTGTTGTGTTTGTGTAAAGGAAAGAAAGCTCAAGGGGGAAACTCATGTGCACCAGTTCTGCACAGTGAAAAGCCATGCTCACAGAAGAGTCAGTGCAGCATGGAAGTGACCTTTCAGGAGTGGATCTCGGGACAAAAGGTGCAGCTTAAAGAAGCACCTTGAGGTATATCTAACTGGAACTACAGGTGATCAAAAACAATAGTAAGGAGCAATGGTGAGTCTTCACTTTTGTAAAATACTTCGTGGTGGTTTCACTCATCAGGATTCCTTCTCTTCCTCCACTTCTAACAGATCATCAAGGAATTCCACAACTTCACCCTAGAAATGATTAAATTCAACAGAAAGAAATTAACTCCCTAAACTGGTGGGAAATTTCTGCTATTTTAACCAAAAAATAAACTGTAATAATAGGTGTCCAGATATTTTTAACACCCTCTATACAGACACTAGTACAACAAACCTATAAAATGTAGGTAAATGGCCTACACAGGCCTAGCACAAGACTTGCAGTGACACAGACCTTAAAAGGAGAAAATGTTATACACTTCGCAGTAAATCCTCTCATACTTTTATAGGTTACTTAAACAGACAATGAAATCCTCAAACTTAGAGAGGAATAAATGTTTAAAGCACCTGTTAAATTAGGAAGTTGTTAGAATACCTTAAAACATTAAAAAAATTTTAGAAAGCTTCAAAATCCATAGCCAAGGCATTTTGTAGAACCATAACTTTCCCTTTGTATGTCTGCTCTAACAGTTTATGTCCCCTGTCACACCCTTCAACACACACCTTCTCCATTTTCAACCACAGATCCTCACAACCCATGCTTCAATGCAGCAAAAATGTGAAGAGCCAGAGATACTAGAATGTTTTCCATACTGGAAACAAATATATTGGATTTAGATTCAGACCAGAAAATTTACACTCTGCTGACACAGGGCACCAACACAATGTAACCACCCAACTTTATTTAAACTACTCCTAACGTAGTTCTATGTCCTCCTATACTTTAGTAAAATGTCTTCCTTCCCATATTTAAATTAATGAGAACTTATACCAGTTATGTTGAAAGCAAGTCACCCTTGTTTGGATGATCATTTTCCCTTTTTTTCTTCACCACCCATTCCAAGTCTCTGTGAATTGTATTAGGCTTCTAATCGAGTCTGTTCAATTGATGTTTACAATCCCAATTACACTTTTAGCACATTTTTGTCTAAATAGGCATTCCTTAGAAAGACAGCATCTTCTAGACACTTACATTCTATGACTCAAAATTTTACTGTTTTCTATTCTGGTGAGAAAAACGGCATTGAAACCCTATCAATGAAAACAATTAGAGAATTTTTGTCTATTTTGAATACAATAATGGTATTATGGATATTGTGATTAAAAAGTGTTAACATCACACATTTAGGAAGTATGACTAGCCAGGAGAGAAATAATGAAACTAAGCAAACAAAAATAAAAGCAGGAGGAAAGCTGGCTGAAATAACTGCTGTTCTTGTTCTCAGCTTCACAGTTCCATCTCAAAAGACCACTGAGATTTTGCAACTATGAAGTGATTTTAGCAAGTCCTGAAGGATGGTAATTTGTTGTGCTTTGAATTTGTTCAAAAGATTTAAGAATCTAAATTCATATTATTGTCACACTCATCACTAAGACAGAATTTTTCAGAAGACACACAACATACAGACAAAATTCAAGGTTTTTATTTCTGGTATGCTTTCAAATCCAGAAACATGTAAGAAATTAAAAAGGATATTTAAATGCAACAATATTAGTAAAATACCCCAAACTGAAATATGAAATCTCTAGTGTCTGAAACTGAGGTCTAAAGGAAAGCATTGCAGAAGCTGTTGTGGTCTAATTAGATGTACTGAGGAATAAGAGAGGTTGAAATAGGGCAAAAATATAAAAACAGTGGCTGAAACGATGTACATAAAATATGCTGCAATACAAGTGAGTAATTGCCTGGATGTTGGTTATTTTGGAAATGGCAAAATATCTGGATTAAAGACAAACAAAACCCCAGATAAAATACTTTTGCCTGTGCCTTCACCATCAAAATGTAAAACAGTTGCAAGTTGTCGGGAGAGTGGCTGGCAGCCCAAGGAAAAGGTGATAACGCTGCCTCAGAGGAGGCGATCACATTGTCACACTGGCAGCTGTGACCAGGCCATCAATTGCCCTTGTCCCATTAGCACTCGCTTCACACTGCACCAGACATTTAGCATGGCTGAGCTCAGTACATATTCCACAGGTGTTCATTCCATGGAAAAAAAAGCCTTCTGTCTGCTGATATCTAGTAACTTCGTGCTGATCTATGCCTGCAGACCTGGAGTCTGAAATGAGTCTTTGATAAGATTTACTCCCTCGGTGAGACCGAGACCCTCCTGGCACCTGCTGTGCTCTTTGGCTCCTCCCTACCTTTACAGAAAGAACATCCAATTTTCCATGCAAAGTCGGCTGCAAACCCATAATTGTACCCGCTGCCAGCTACTCGAGGGCACAACAGCCACCAGCTCCAAGGCAGGCAACATAAATACAACATAAATAAAACATAAATATACTGCTCCAGCCCGGTGCTGATGTGAATCATGGTGAGCAATTCATGACCCAAAGGACGATGCAGACGTCTGGCTGCCAGGTAGGAGATCAGGACGTGAAGTCTGACTAAGCATGGGAAGAGAAGGGTTTGCTGCCAGACCAGGACATGGGTGATAGTTGGGCAGCCAACAAGTGGAAAGTACACACACACACACGTGGGCTGCTTGGTTAGCTGCAGGGACGCATTTCCCCTGTGCCTGGCCCACAGTTGTGTCCTCCAGGTTTGCCAGGTACAGGTTGAACAGCTTAGTGGCACCCCACAACCTCTCTCCCTGCGCTACCAACCTCCTCCCTCCTCTCCCAGCCCAAGCATGATCATCAGACTAAGGATATATGGGAAAAATGGAACAGGTATAGCCTGAAATATGGGAGGTGTGATATTGAGCAGAAAAAGGGGAATGTTCCCAGACTGGTGTGAGTGGTAGGAGGAATCAGAGAAGCTGATCTGTCCAACTGGAACCTCTAATTATCTGTTAGGTATGCAAAGTGAGCAGTCTTGGTGTAGATTAGCAACTGAACAGAGGCACAGACAGAAAGAACAAGTTTTGTGCCACAGTAATTAATTCAAGAAGGTTTTACAGAGGGTATGTGAGTAGGTGGATTATAATAATATTAAAAAAAAAAATTAAAACAGAGTTCTTGATCAATTCTGAATAAGCTAACTCAGTGAGATTGTGGCACCATCATAAGAGAAGCTAGAGCACTGGAAAAAAAAAGACCTAAAAGGAGAAGAATGCAAAACTCCTCCCTTAGTACCTCAGTGTTGTACTGAGTGTCCAAGACCATGATATACATTGGGCCAGGCCCTTCCTTATGCAACATTAAATGCTGCATTCACACTCACAAAACACAACTTTTTTAGAGAAATATCTGTACTTTGGAGACTCTTAGCCAACTATTAAAATAAAACAGCAAAGAGAAAGAGCTACGAGTACCTGGCTCAGTAATGGCACACTTGAGGCTGATGGCGCAGCACCAACTTTTCTTTCAACAGCATCATTTAAAAACAGTGGCAAGCAGCAGCTGCACTGCCCACTGACAGACCCAGACACTTTGCCATTGCTTGCAGTGATTGCCTTCTGCAAATGCAAGCATAAATCATTCATGGGTCCTTGCCTCAAGCCTGTCCTTTCTCAGTGTGGGCTGGAAAAGTTATGGGAAACAATTAGCTTTCTTGTAATAATCCCTATGCAGATGGGATATTACATTAAATTTCCAACACAGATCTGCTGACGGCCTCTCCTATAGGAATTCTGTATGTACTGCAGGGGGATATCCCACTCTTCAGGGAAGCAACAGAGAAGATAATAAAAGATAGCGTTCTAGAATGAATTAAGATCCACAGAAAATAATTATTCTGGACATGCTTTTATGTGTAATTACCAGTGAATGAATACGAAACAGCTTTTATTCTAACTCATCCAACAAACAGCCTTAAGAGACAACACACAGAGCATGAAGAATTGGCTGGATCTTTGTTTCCTTATAATCTGTGACCTAGAAGGAAAATACATATCTCACAAAATGTCCCTCGGTTGTCCTTCAGAGCAAAAACTGAAAATTTTGCTGAAGTTCAAACACCTCAATGATTGGAAACTTTTTCAACAGTGAGAGCAACAGATTTGATTCCCTCGTGTACTGGGTAGGTGATCAGGTTGTGGTAGTGAGAAGGGTGGCCTCTAGGTGAGGATCTAGCTGCCCTATAATTAATTATTATCCTGTAACTGCCCTAGTAAGTAATGAGAGTAGTCACAAGGATTAGGCTATGAAACCAGCAGATCTTGTTCAAGCACAAATAATCACCTTGGCAAGAGTGAAGACAAAGGTTTGATACAGATGACTGTGGAAGACATATGCTCCATGGACCTGACAGAGCCTGCACACACACACACCACACAGCCCACTGGCCAGCAATGTTTTGGAGAGGGGAAACATTATTTCAGGATAACAGTAAGGCATGTGTCAACGAGTGGCTCAGCCTGAAAGGTTTATTCAGCCCTAGACCAAGAGAAAGTTTCTTGATCTAACCTTCAGTTAAAACCTGAGAGTTCACTGTAACCACCTCAAAGCCCTGCCAGAACTGCCATGAGCTGTACAGTCCAGGCTGGACATTCCTCACATTCTAACTGGGGAAAAAATAAGAAAATCCCTCAATTCTTTGTGCAGAAAAATTATTTGGCCCTTAACTTATTTCTTTTTCAGATACTTAGTCCACACTGTGACCAACTGCCACATGCTTTTAGGGCTTTTTTGTTGTTGTTGTTTCAATATTAAGAGAACTTAGTTGTTTTTTACACAAATATTAACTACTTTCTCAAATATTTTTCCATTTCATTTTAACAATATATTCTGAATTTTTAACTGGTCTTTTCCCATCTATTATGGGAGATTACAGTACACTCCAGTTATTACAGTAGTATTTTACAGTAAACCAGTAAACGTGCTTTCCTTTTAACATACTTATAATGCCCGTAAAACATGGGTCAACCCAATTGCAGAGGGACTTCAACATTGCTGCAATTGCACTGCAAGCAGAAGCCTTCCAGTGGCCTTGCTTCTGAGCTCTGATTATGCTCTCTTGCCTGCTTTATGCTGCATGCAGAAGCTTAAGAGAATCTGGGCAGTAGAAGCTCTACCTAATGCCAGTACCTGCAGCTTGGGGCCATCCTGCCATTTAAGCCCAACCATGCTGGCAGCTTCCTATGCAAAGTGGCTTAAATGGGAGGGGGAACACCAAGACACACATCCAGCGCTGCAGAAGCAAGAGGAGAAAGCAGAAAGACCCAGCCATACGGGAAGAATCTCCACTAAAAAATGATGATGGAGAGAAACAAAACCTCATCCTCTTTTTTCTTTAAAAAAGTATATGTTGGACAGGGACCATAACACTGCCCATTAGCTGGCAACTCCCTCTGAAACAGCTGCCCACTGGCTCTTCTCAGGGTAGCAGTGCTGTTGGAGCTGTGCTGCTCTGAGGTCACACGCAGGGCAGGGTTTACAGGTCTGCACTTACAACTTGCTGTTACAAGCACACTTGTGTAAATCATTTGAACATATGCAAGGAGTGAGTTAATAAAGCTTAAAGTACGTTGTTAGCAATTCCCAAAGAGAAAAATAGGTTGAATTCAGATTACTACTTGTTATCAGTACTCCACTGGGGTCCTTGTGTTTTGATGCTATTTCGTATGTCCTCTTTCCAGGACACAGTCACATTAGTTCAGTACTTATTCTTCTTTGTATTACATGGATGTGATGAAACACAGAGCGTTTTAATCTCAGCCACTACACAAATGGAACACACACTATATACAAATAAAAAGAAAGATGCCAAAAAAAGTGGGTCAAAGCTGCCAACAGCTTTTCACCTACTGATTAAGTACAAAGAAAAATCACATTGTAGGCTCATCCCCACCAAATATTTGTGGTTCTTATGTAATTTTGAACAACTAAGTAGCTTCCCCCCAAAAAAAAAAATTCCATAAGAACACTGATTTTATGGGCCAAAACCATGTCGCATACAATTAGTGTGGTGCAGGAGTTACAGCTACACTAGCTGAGTGTCTGGCTCTTAACAGCATTTCAGTTTGCCACTTAAATCTGTGCAGTACCAGGAGCTGTATCCATGATAGCCTTGATGTATTACACATCTGAACAGAAATCAAGAAGCTTGTCTATCCATGGCCAACTAAGATGACAACACTGTAATGTTCTTTTAATCTCCCTGTGGAAAACTGCAAGGATATTTAAGAATAATTACTTTTTCTTAAAAGTAATTTGTAGCTAGCTGGCGCTAATATTCTGTCACCTCTACTGTGTTAAATGTTTGAATTAAGAATTTTTCATTTCCTTGTGGAAAAACATTAATAGAGTAACACAAGCAGGACAGTATTTCTTGTAGTAACATATGCAAAAATCATTACTGCCAGTTCCAGCCTCTGCAACTACTGCTATGTATTCCTGAAGAAGCCAAATGTTTCAACTCACTTTGCTAATGAGATTTAGAAAGACACATGGA
Organism: Sinosuthora webbiana; assembly: GCA_013397395.1. Classification (NCBI taxonomy): domain Eukaryota; kingdom Metazoa; phylum Chordata; class Aves; order Passeriformes; family Sylviidae; genus Sinosuthora; species Sinosuthora webbiana. Next base: position 81,718 of record VXBN01004227.1, read on the forward strand.
TGATCTGGGATATGGGAGCACTGAGAAGTCTGGATAAAATGAGATTCTCCACTTGAAAATAATGACACTCACATAGGACAGAATCCTTTTGCCACATCAATCCTTTTGCTTCCATCAAAGAAAAAAGCATTTTTTTTTCCTGCAGATTATCTTGTGGGCTATCTTACTGGCCCACAAGCAACTTCACAAACAGCAAACATGGACCAGAGAAACTCACAGAAGGTATGGCTTAAGGCCCAAGAAGCACATGGTTTAAATAAACAGAGAGCACTTAGAAGAGAGCTTGCCTCCATCCTTTAACAATTTTTAATAAAGTTTTTACTGTAATGCCTTATCTGGGGTTTTCATCAGTTTCTAACATTCCTATGGAACAAACTTTTCTATCCGTGCCAGGAGAAATATTAAACAAAATAAAAAATTCCACTTATACTACCAGGTCCTGCCCATAGAGCAGAAACTGCAAGGTAGTGGTTTTACCTTTGTGCTCTTCCTGCTCTGTCTGCACTCCCTGGAAGTCTTCTGCAACCAAAGACAAGTTCTGGTAGCCAGGGATTTATGAGTTCACTACCAAAAGCCAGAGCCAAGACAGAGGCATGGACAGCCTCCATCCCTCACAGGTTTTTGCGCCCTAGCAAGGGAGGGCACAGAAGCCCTTCAGCTTTTCCCCTGAGAAGAAGAATGGTAACTTTCCTAATACAAAGAGTGTGAGGTAGGAATATCTGTGGCATAAGCAGGCACAGCAATTTTGGTTGGTTAATCCAAACATATAATCCAGTGTAATTTGACTTCCTTGTCTGCCCAAAAGTTTAACTGAGGTTTACACTGCACCACCCTCCTGCAGATTGCAAGGTCATTTGTAATTGCCCTGGTGAAAGGGGCTACAGGAATGAATGCCAGCAAATGAATGTTTGTTTATTCTACACACAGTGCTGGGGGTGAAGATTGTTCTATAACCCCTTCTTCTAACAACACATGGGGAAAACCCTCAAGATGGACTTTTTCACCCCCTCCTTAATTACTCATCCCTGTGTTTTGAAGCAGCAGATAGGCATCAACTTTATTTGTGCTTTTTTTCCATCTTTCCTAACGTAAGAAAACATCATGGACAAAGCACAAACCAACAAGGGAATATAAAAAGTGCTCAGGTATTTCACACTTTGATGAAAATCCGTAACGACTAGTCCTCATCTAAGCTTAACCTTAAAGCAAGCTTATTAAACTGTCTTTCAGGGGGTTTTACCACAATGGAAAGTCTTCCTGAAGTCTGGTAACCTTGCAGCGAAATTTTACATAGAGTTGCTTTCAGATCAAAAGAATTCTGAAGGCAGCACAGACATTACTTCTCTGCTGTAAAATATTCTCTCTCCCTATGTATTGGATAACAAAAATTGCAAAGGTGTCTTCATTTTTTAACATAAACCATCTTCATCTTTTCTAACTAGAAAAAACCTCAGCAGTGCTTATTACTCAAGATACCCTTGGGTCATGTCATAACTGAGCAGAGCTCTTTCTTTGTCAACGCTAGCAACATTTCATCATTTGAAGATTTTTTTAAACCTCTAAATGAAAGGACCCAAAAACAAAGCAAAAGGCAATCCAAAACCTCCCATGAATTATACTTAAATTTCAGTTGTGGAAGGAAATGCCCTTTCAACAACTAAACTACTTTTCTTGCACCAAAATAAAAAAGCCCTTTTACATATTTTCCAGTGTAAATAGTAGTCATTATATGTTATTTGACCATGAATTCCAACCATTGAAAAAGCATGACTAGGTGACCAAAATGCCACTGAGCAGAAAAAAAATAACAGATAACAAGACTTCCTTTGGACAAAAATTACAATTTAGGTGGTTACTTCTGGACAAAATCATAATTTAAACAACATTTCAGAAAAAAAAAAATCCACCCCCCCCTTGGCCCCCCTCAAAACATCAAACCCAGAAAAACATTTGGTTTAAATATATATACACCATTTCTCTGCCCCCTGGCGTTACAACTCAAAAACTGGGTTTTGTTTTTTTTTCTGTAGGCTCAGTGCATTATAAATTTACCTTTGTGTTAATTCTGTCTGTATTTTTTTTAAGTGGTACATGATGTTCTTTGAGTCTGTTCTTATATTCCACTTACCAAACAAAAATTTATTATAAATTGGTAGTGGTTACAAGAAGATTTTTCCATATTAGTGAAATCCCGGAATTACAGCTACATATCATGTTCAGTTTAAATGTGATTGCTGCTTTTTTGACCGTGACTTTATTTCTATAAAACTCACCTCATCATCATCCATCAGATGTTCCTTTGCGAATTCATACATTTCCAGCTGGAGTGTGGTAATGTTGTGGTATCGAACTGCCTCCTATCAAAAACCCCAACATTTCTGTTACTTTAGGGTAGCAAGACAGGGGAGCATCATCACATACCTCCTGAAACTATCCCAGTGAAGTCAGACGCAGAGCTAGCAAAGGTAGATCCCAGGTAGGGTTCACAGTGTTTGAGAAAGGAAACAGCAAAACAGAAAACAGCCTATTCCCAACTCTTCCGTGGATCTTCCTAAACACAGGCTCCCTCACTGCAAGAACAAAGCACTCTCCTCTTTCTCATGTTTCAAAGCATTGGCGAGTGTGAGAGTAAGGAATGAGACTGCCAGGGCTGAGCAGGAGCCTGTGCCTGCATTCCAGTGGGCTTTGGACGGGAGAAAGCCTGTCTCCCTGTGCTGGCGTATGGTAGCAGGCAGCTCTGGGAAAGAGACACACTGAGCTGTTTTGCGTGATAATGACTCACCAGCCCGGCCTGAGCCTGGGCTAGGGACACTCTGCAATGTCACTCACCTGTCCCTGCTCACTCCCCGGCTGTGTGCCCTGACAGCACAGGGCAGCTCACTCACATATTCTCGTATCCGTGAGTACCAACTGTCATCTGCTTGCATTATTTAACTCCTTTTGGGGAAGAAAACAGGAGACTCCCTCTCTCACAAGAACACCTAAAGGTTAGTGCCAGAGCCAAAGGTTGCTGTCACCCCACTACCACCTTTTGAAAATAAACCAGAGGCATTATGGTTTTCGAGGCAAGTGATTAGGACAGCGAGCAACTTCTGTTTAGAGCTACATAGATCAAAGTACAAGAAAATACAGCTGTGTGCATTTAATATTTTGTATTTTAAAATCAAATAATCTGTAGTCCCCAGCTCCAGAAGTTATCAATGAAACATTTAGAGTGGATGTGTAGGGCCCTTGTTCTGCCCTCTCTGCACACATATGCCAAATTGTCTGCGGTTTGCAGTTTCATACTGTTGCTACCCCTCACTCCCACCCTACCACCAAACATTGTTTCCAATATGGTTACAAAGCACCGTTCTGTTCCCAAAAGCAGTGACAAAGGAGCAGTCCCCTTCCCCTGTGAGCTCAGACTTGCTGCTGCTGCTGCCTGAAAGAACCAAATGCATTTTTGCTGCCTTTTGTCTCAGTTGACCCTGCAGGGCAGGCCGGGATTCCCGCTGTGTCAATAAACTGTGTCCTCTAAGAGGCATGACTAGAAGGCCCTAAATTTAATTTGTGGAACATGTATTGCTAATGACTAACTAGTTGTACAGCCCATATGACTGATGCCTAAGCAGTCACTGAGTGTCACAATTTAGCTGCATGACTTAAATCCTGGTAACAAGAAACACTGGAAAATCCAATTTGATGTCACAGTCCAGGCTGTAAAATTTCCTTGGACATGGAAATTTAAGAACAGCATGGAAACCCGTTTTTAAAATAGTTTTCCAAAGCCAAATGACAATTGTTGCTGGATGGACTGGTGCCTTCTTTGTGGCAAGCATTTTAATTTAGATAATTAGATGTAATACAGTCCTGAGCCTTTTTCCATCCTCATCCACCCAACTGTGTTCTAAATGGAGTAAGTGGAAAGTCAGTTTAGCTGGAGTTACCATATTCAGACACATTCCAATGCCCACAGAACCTGAAATAACAAGCGAGTGGGCAACTATGTGTTGGCAAATAATGATTCACAAAAGCCTGAATGCCACTCAGAGATTTCATCATCAGACATTTCAGAGGCCAGCTGCTTTATTTATAGAGGTACATAAAGATATAAATATGCCTAAGTGTCAGAGAAGTACCCAGCATGAGTTTACTTCTCGTCATATATTATATGCTATCGTAGTATATTTCAACAGAAATGGAAGAGTTATGATGACATTCACTGTTTACATGACACACTACACCTCTGTGTACAACTTTTTATATGATTTTAATAAAACAGGACGTGTTAAACTCCAGAACCAGTAGATATCCCACATTTTCCCACTGAGTTTCAGAGAAATATTTGAATGTGTCTAGAAGGCATTTTAGGTAATTCACCTACCGATCTCGGCTGAAAATCCTCCTCTTTAAGTCCCCATTTGTCTTTGTGGTACTGGTAATAGACCATGTTCTGTTTCATTACTTCATCTTTCTCGTCAAACAGAAGGTAACTAGCAGCACAAGAAGCTGCATTCTTCATGTCATTCACTAATTAATAAACACACACCAAAAAAATCCAGGTAAGGTAAATGAACAAATTCTTACTATCATCTAAGCTGTGGAAAACTCAAATGGAAACACAGCCCGTACTCTACCTCCTCACCAGCTGCATAGAGAAAAAAAAATTGCTCCCCAGAAATGACATGCTATTTTTGTGTTCTGAAACATATAAGGCCATGATTCAAAAATCAACTCATCATCAACCTCTGTTGGTTTTCCATGAAAATCCTAACCAAGTGTTCCTCCCAGGTACCTCAGTATCACCACAAAGCTTGATGATACATGCTGGGGCATTTATTTAAAAAACAAACAAAAATCTATTAAACCCCTCCCTACTTCTCCCTACAATTAGGATTGATAAAGAGGGAAGAGTCAAGGTGTAAAGTGTGTAGCCAAACAACACAAGCAAGAGTCATTAATGGCTTGATGCTACATGGCTGATGTGTCTTCCCTTTGATATTGGAGCCTGCAGGAACAGCTGTAAGGGCTACATGTGCTCCTTACAGTGCAAGCAGCTCCTCAAGAAACCACAACTTCCACTGATTAATTTACCTACCCAATATGCCATCGCTGAGCACTGAACACTACCATTTCTGTTCAGTGGTCCCCTCTTTCTTCAAAACCCATTTAGCCCCATTCTAACAGGAGGATAAGAATCCACTAGGAAAAAAGCAAATAGTATGAAATGCTCTGTAGGTTTGTCCGTGGAAGAAATTCTGTCCCATGTCTGTTAACTACAGTGATAACAGGGAGCAAAGGACACCAGGAAATTTAGGTTTTCTGTCCCAGAACTGTTTAAAATGCAGATTCTGGAGGCATTCTGAAGCATTCTACTTACATTAAAAGCATAAAATTAGAGGGAGAATATTATGAATGGAATCTGTCCCACATCATCCAGCATCAGTGTTATTTAAGCACAATAAATCACTACTTACATTTATAATATGCAAACTGCAAGTAATGGTACATGGTGGCCACAAATTTTTCAACGACAAAGCCTCCTATAATGGGTGTCAGATTGCTCTCACAGTGCACTTTGCATGCAAGGACTTCAATATAATGATCTGAAAGGAAGGAAACAGCAACAGAGGATATGGATGGCTCAGACTGAATTGTTATAATCCCTCCCATTAGCCACCCATTAAAATTTGGCCTTATAATGCACTCCTGAGTCCTGTGCATCGGGATCTTGCTGCTTGGAAATACTGAGAATCTACAACTCCATCTGATGTAGGAATCAAGTGTTGGTACTAGGCCCTTCTATAAAAATCTGTGCGGCTGACTTTTAAGGCATCAAAGCGGGAATTCCAGAGAACTGAGCACTTAGGTTTCACTGACACCTACAGGCAGCATGTGGTGGAGGGTTTTATAGAGAATTACACAGTACTGCATTATTTCCTAGCTGTAAACTTAACAGTGCTTTCTTTCCTTTTCTGTATTTTGCAAGCCTTCGTAATTTAATTACATTATTGCACAAATAAGGTCCCCACGCTGCTGGGTACAGTTGTGTCACAGACAGATACAGCAGGTGATTGCAAAATAAACCTCCAGAGACGGCTGCATTATGGGCCGAGTCTGGAGGTTTTCAGAGAGAAGGAGAATATGCTGCTCACCACAGAAAAACTTTCAGCCAGGAACATGTAAGTTCACAAGCTTATCCAGTCTAAAAATTGCTATATATAATGCAATATAGGACTATAGGTGATTTTATCTTCAAGAAAATACGTTTCAAGAAAACCTTCCAGCAAAAAGTTTCAAGCATTTTCTGGATATATCACATTCATCAACAGCACAGAAAGGAAATATTTTGAAGTCTTAGTTTCCCTGTTAGCCACATTTGGCAGGTGAAAGCAAGTTAGCTAAGCTTGTGCAGCAACCTTCTGACCAAGACAAATGAATACTTTTCATCCCTGACAACTCCTAACATGAGGAACACTGAGGTTAACTAAAAATAACTGCTGAAACTAACTAAAAATAACTGGCCAAATGAAATTACCAGACCCATCTTTTATAAGAGCAGTGGAATCTCCAGACAGAGTTGTGTTCAGTTCCAGCCAGCAGTTAAAGCCAGAGATGTGAGTCCCTCAGTGACGTGATCCCACACAATGAGGACAGCTGGTTTCCTAACATAACTCACTGCTCAGTGATAAATACATGCCTAGTGCAAGACCCAAATACTTCTGTGCAACACTTACTGCTACATCTGCTTCCTGTAGACCCTTGGAGGTAGAACATCTCTCCCTGGAACAGGAGCACAATTCAGCCCAAGCAGTGCAAATAAATTTGAATGTTCGTATGTCAAGAGCAAAATACTTGCAATGCATGAACATGGCCATGGTGACAGCATGCAGTAATTCCTACCTTTCCTTCCCATCGCTTCTGCTAGGAATTGTCCATCCCTTCCAAGGAGGAAGAAGGAGTGTGACAGTAAGCGTCAATCACAGCTGAGCATAGACACCACTCTTTACAGTGGCTTGGGGATTTTCCTGATGTCAAAGCTCTGACCCACTGGGGAAGAAAGTCTGTGCTTCTTGCTTTACTGCCTGTGATTTGTGTTTCACTCCATATTTGGTGTCCTGGACAACTTCCTGTTTTGCCCAAGAGCAAGCCAAGGCTTGAGGAATAGCCTGCAATAGCTATTCCATGTCAGCCATACTGGTGGATACCAGCTGCACACCATGAGAAACTGAAGCTGCTCAGGTATAAACATACTTCACAAGTTTCCCCTCACCAAGACATACTATGGCTTTAGGACAAAAAGTTGGTATGGTTTTCCTTAGGGCAACTTAAAACATAAAAAATGCAAGAGAATTTCTAAGTTTATTGAGAAGACATGCAGGTGTTCTCCACAAAAATACTGTCAACAAGACTGAGCTGTCAGAGCACTGGAGAAATTAATTACTTGTCTTTCACTGCCAAAGAGCATAGGAAATGTGTATGTGCCATCTTGGCAACAATCCAAAAAGTTGATGTTCCTTTTCCTTTGCAAAGCAATGGACTTATGTTTGGCTACAAACACAAAATATAGATGTTACCTACTAGTAAAACTCTAATATAGGAAAGACTAAAAATAACCAACAGAACCTTGTCATATTTATGAGAAAGGAGATACAGACCACCACACCTACACAAACCACAAAGCTGATTTCAAAGGCAGGCTAACCATTGGGCCATAGAGGTGGCCAAACTGATACTGAAATGATGGTCAAGAGAGCTGGCTGGATGGCCACTGCTACCCAGATGGGGCAGTTGTTATTTACACATCTATGTTGCTCTGACACAGAACTTCCATGCCAATGTAAGATCTCTGTTCTGAATTCCTGATAGATCTCATTTATGTTACCAAAGAGAGTGAAAAGGTAAACCAGAATTGAAGCAGTTTTCAGTGAATCTAATAAACTCCCTAAACGGAGGAACAGGACTTGAGTAACCAATCCTACAAATAAATTGAAATGCACTTTGGGGACATCTTTCCTTCATGCTTCCTAACCACTCACCTGCAATGGAAAGATAGAAGTCTTTAAAATCTGTGATCTCTCGGGAGCCCTCACAGGCTGCTATGCAGTCATCGTAGGCTTTGAAGAAATCAGGGAGAGCCAGTTCCATGTCCGAGATGGATGTTCGCCAATTGTCGCCATTGTACGCTCTCACAGCCCTGACAAAGAGATTCTGAAAAATTGGCAGGAATGAATCAGCAGTAACTGACCCGTGAGAAGAGTTGTGTAAACTCAAACACAGTATGTGATGTCTCCACATTTCTGGATGACTGTATGAGCTGCTCTCCAGATGATGCGAGAACAACAAATACAGGAGACCAATGGATTTTAACAGGTATTTCCTAGACAGCAGAGTATGTAATTCCATTTCCAATCAAAAGAAAAGCCTGTTGGAAATCAGTAATGGTGCGAATCTAAAGCACAGGCTGTGAAAGAGGTTTTCAATGGACTCTTTAAACCAAATGTCTGAGCTATTTTCAGCTGTGCCACTACAGCACTCATGAATTTGGATAACTACACACCTGCTTAGCTCCAGCAGTGATCTGCATGTAGCAGCTTTCAGGTACAACACCACCTGATTTCCTGTGACTCATTTGTGGAACAATGAAGTGCAGGAGAGGTGAGAATTACTGAATGCATCAAGAAGGCAGAACAAAGATGACTGAGATGACAAAAAGAGGGAGATTAAGAACTGAGAACACGTAAGAAAATTAGATCCCTGAATCTCACCCAATAAGAGGAGTAATTGAACAGTTCCATAAGAGTAGACTCTCCTGAACAAAAAACATACCTCATAAGGCTTTGTCTCCAAGTCTTTAATATGCTCCTCAGCATCAGGTATGCTCTTATAGTAGGCCATATTTCTTTGCATCATTTCATCATCTGGATGCTTCAGAAGAAATGTGTGAGCTGCTGCAATAGCTTTTGGAAGATTATTAGCCTAAATAGGGATAAGGAAAAGAAGGTGTTAAAAAAGACTAACCAGAGAAAAGAAAAAAAAAAAAAAAAANAAAAAAAAAACAGTTCAAAATTCCCAGTTTCGTCAACGAATTTTCCTGCATTCTCTATATTCACAAATTTACTTCTACTGAGAGCACAGTCTCAGCACATACAATGGTATAGTAAAACTGACATAATTTTTCTCAGTTTTACTCCTATCTGCATCACTATGAACGAATTTTTTTAACTTTAGAAGTCTATTATTTTTGCAGAAAGCATAGATGATTGCTGTAAATCAAAAAGATTAGGTTTTTTTTCTCTTGCCCTCCCCTGTTCATAGAGCCGACAAGGCAAAAGTCTATACCAGGGCTCCTGGGAGGGATTAATCTCACAGCAAGTACTGATGCTAACCTACAGATGCTGGTCAGGAGTCACCACTGTTTATATGTATTTATGTCACTTATTTGCCTAGCAGAACAGAGGACATTACTACAATAATATATTTTCCTAGTGGCATTACAAAGCTATAGCATACTGCAGAGACTTGGACAAAAATTGTGTCCTAAAGCAATTTTCTGTGCCCATTTTTAAACTAACTTTAATCCCTGTTAGATATCATTTGTGAAGTCTACACTTCTCATTTACAACTGCATGTACCAAACACGTATGTCCTCTGTATGTATGCATGCCATTAATGACTTTTAAAAAAATTATATATAAACACACATGTGCATATTTTCGTAAATTATATAATATATATGCACATATTTAGGAAGAGTGAGAGAGAAAGCAAAAGTCTGGGGTATTTGTGAAATGTTAAAACCTTTTTCTAGGCCAAGATCCACATGAGACTGTTCAGTGTATTGATGTACAGGTGATACAGAGCTCCACCTCACACGTGAAATATCTCCTGGCAGGGCATGTTTGAAACCAGGAGCAAGAATCCCAGGCACGAATGCACACACACCCTTCTGCTCGCACCCATAAAAGGTGCCCTCTCATTTTGGAAAGGAACCTGAAAGACAAATGCACAGAAGCAAGACTTCAACCCACCCACTGCTGCTGTGCCGCTAGGAGTGTCCCAGCACTGGAGCTCTGCCAGCTGCCCTTCCTGCCTGTCCCAAAACTGCGTGTTTCCAGGCAGCTCAGAGTGTGCTAAATGCAAAGGAAATCTCAGCTGCACTTTCGTCAAATGCCTGGCTTCTTTCATGCTGCAGCTGTAACCCTGCTTCTTTGGTAGGCTGACAAGTCTCATTTTTACTTAGGTCCAGAATTCACTCTTGGTTTCAAGTTTCACCCCTCAGGAAAAAAATAAAGAAAGGTTTTGTAGAAACTCCGAAGTGAACTCCGTGGCTCTGAGAAAGCTCCCTCCAGAGGAGCAAGCAGCAGCGCAGGAACAGCTACTCCCAGAATCTTACAACGTGGCAAATTTCTCTGTGGAGCCCACCTGAATACACACATGGTCACTCTAAAAAATTACATAAAGCATTTCCCTCCCGCTTCTTCCTCTACTATAAATGCTGTTGGGAGGGGGGTGGAGGGGTGGGGGAAGGGAGATTCCTTTCGCAGAAACCACCAGCCAGGAAAAAGTCCTTTGGATGCAGCAGTTTGTAGCTCTAGAAGGCCCATTCAGAGCTCCCCAAGAGAGAGATAAGGGCTCGGAGCTGGACTACAAATCCAGTATGAAACATGATTATCAACAACAGACACTAAAGCCAAACCCACCAAACAACGCTGCTCGAACTTATTGCAAATGTGATTGAAAAAAGAGTTTAAAGGGAGGGGGAGGGATTCCTCCAATTTCCCTCTCACACTCCTACCTGGCAGTTACTTGACTGCATTCCAAATGGTAAGAAATTATATTTGGTGTTATCCATACGTTGCAAACTTAGTACGTGCCACAAGGGGGGAATTAATAGTTAAGATAAGAAGAGGAAACATTTGTGGTGAAGTCATTTTGGTATCCATTTATGGCTTTGAGAACTCGAGGAATTCCTGCCCTCAGTCAAAAGAAAAGGCAGGGGCTTTAATGTATCAAGTTAAGCTCTTTTGTATGGTCTTAGGGAAGGCATTAGACGCCAGTGTGATCCTGTGCATGTGGATACTGTTCTGGTTTTATGAGAACACATTTCCCTGTGTCTGTTTGGAAAAACAGTTGAGAAAACAGCACTCCAAAAAACAGGACACAGCAACAGTTCTTTAGAAGATGTGTGTGTTCAAGAGGTAATCTCAAAATACTGCACAAGCATACAACCCTATGTGATGTACACTGGGATATATTGGAAATGAATCCCTAAAAGAAAAAACAATCTAACCAAAGAACTCAGCTTGTTTCCTCCCCACAGAGAGGCCCTGTTTATTTCAAATACTTGCAGTATCTGAGGGGATGGCAGGAGGGATGGACGCTGATATAGAGAACAGAAGGTAAAGGTGAGAAGGGAGAAAATAATCAATTAGATCCTGGACAGAAGAATGACAAGAAGCTGGAAAAAACAGGATGAAATCTGTTAAGAGAGGAGTGTGTTCCCAGTCTTGGCTGACCCAAGAGCAAAAGGTAAATACCATTCCAAAGTTAGCATTACAGTGTCCCACTTCAGCAGCCAATTTTTGCTTTGTTCCTTCTCACAGCTGTAATGAAACTGGAGTTTTCCAGGCTGGAGGCTACCTGCAAGTCACAGGCTGGGGGCTGCTGCACTTGAAAGAACTGGACCAGAAACGAGCAAGTGAAGAAGGTGGACACACTGAAGGAGAAGAAGTAAAGATCGTTTGAAATAGCAGAGCTGTGACATGAAGAGTCTGGAAAAGGTTCCAGAGAAGGTTAGAAAGTAAGGCAGATGGAAAGATGAGAGAGGCAGGAATGACAGCTACTGGACACAGAGGCAGCGTTCAGTGGCCAGATGTTTAGGAAGAATTGGAAAGGCTGATTCAAGGACTGACCACGGGACAGGGAAGAAACAGAGGTGAGGCAGATGGCAACTGGTGTGGAGGAGGTGATGAGGAAAGAGCTTGTGGCCCAGACTTTTTGGCTCCGTGGGCCAGGTGAGAGCTCGGCATGACAGCAGGTTTTTGTAGCATTGGGTGCACGAGGCATTTGGGGTCTGTCGAGACTGTCCTGGGACACACCACGTGCAGGGACACACCACGCTGTCCCCCTCCACCACGACACTGACAGGCGCGCTTGGTGTGGCTGCAGGGTGGCGCGGCACCAGGCGAGACTTTAAGGAGGAGAGCCTGCGACAGAGGTGGGGGGAGCGGAGGCAGGGCAGAGAGATGGGAGGAGCAAGGAGGAGGGACCAAGGAGCGAGGCGGGGGTGGTGGTGGTGGGGGGCTCACCTTGAAGTAGGCGAACTGCAGGTACTTGTAGGGCTCGCGGCGCTGGAACTCTTCGAGCAGGTCGCGGCCGGGCTGCGCCTGTCGGAAGGCGGGCAGCCCTTGCTTGCAGCGCCGCAGGCACTGCGCCCGCCGCAGCACCCCGGACAGGAGGCGCAGCTCCTCCAGCGCGGCGCCGGCGGGCGCGGGGGGCGCGGGGGGCGGCTGCCCGGCCGTGCTGCAGTTGCGGTGGCAGAACGCCTCGCTGTCGCGCAGCAGGCGGTACAGCCGCATGCTGACCTCCAGGTAGCTGACGCTCTCGGGCCAGTTCTCGGTGCTGTACTGGTCCAGCCCGTAGCGATAGGCCGACTCCAGCGGCATCAGCTCGTCCCGCGGGAAGCTGCGGAAGCTGTAGCGCTCGTACTGCGCCCCCGCCGCCGCCAGCAGCGCCGCCAGCGCCGCCACCCACATGGCTGCGCCTCCGCCAGCGCCGCCGCACAGCACCACGTCGCTGCCGCCGGCGGGGCGCAGGGCCGGGAGAGACAGCCCCGGGGCCGGGCGGAGGGAAGGGAAAAGCGGGCGGGCCGGGGCGAAGGCAGGGCAGAGGCGGTCCCGGGGCCGGGCGGAGGGAGAGGCGGCCCCGGGGCGGGAGCGCGGCAGGGCGGGGCGAGCGGAGCGCCGGCTGCTGCGGCCGCACTTGGCGCTGCTGCCCGGCTGGAGTCGGAGCTGGTGCCAACAGCAGTCGCGTCTGCAAGGAAACTTTTCCTTAATGTGTATGTGTTTTCCCAGTGCCCACGAGAATTGCTGCTTTTTTTTGCCTTTTTTTTTTTTTTTTTTTTCCCATCCACAGTTTAGAGTTTTTGTTTGGAAAATACATGTTCTAAATCAATATCTTGTACCCTTCAAATTTTTTTGGTGTGTGTGTTTATCTACAAAACGTGGCAAAGGTTCACCCATTCATATTGTGATGAAGAGCAATAAGTACATTGTTGGAACGCACCTAGAATTCTGGGCATTATTTCCCTTGAAACTGGAGTTTTAGATATGGTGTTAGAAGGCGTTGCAAAATCGTAAGTACTATTTTTGCCTCTTGTTGCTGTTTGATGTTTGGTTTCCTGAGAAAAAATAATGTGGAAGATCTATAAGGAAAATGGGTTTGCATTTTTTTTGATACTTGCTAGATAAGTATACTTCAAATGTGAGCTATAGAGCTATAGAATGCCAACAGTGCATCCTCCCCTGGTTCTGTGCAGTGCTTTGGGGCATTTTCTGATGTCCAGCTACATTATTAATAATCATTAGTAAGTGGGAAAAGCTGTGGCTGTAGATCCAAAGAATTTAAAAGTTCCTAATCTAATCAAGCAATTCTTTAGAATTGTTCTTTCAGTCTGACAGGTAGACATTATTTGCATTATGACAATATATGACCTCTCAGATTTCACAATCAGAGTTGGACAGCTGTTCCCTCTCCACTGCTCTTGGTGGACTCATGTGCTGATCAGTGGTGATCTTGGGGCTGGAAAACCCTCCAGCTTGGAAAAAACTTGTGTAGAGCCATTCAAAAATGCTAGCATGGCTTCAAAACTAGACAAATAGAAAAGGCCCAGATCTTTGTCTATGCTTTTTATTTTTAAACTGAGAAGTTACAGATAATTAAAAACAAAACAAAAAAACACACCCCACAAAATAACAAAAAAAATCCCCAAGCCCCTGACAGTTGCAGTATTTACCATTCCTTTAGATGACATTTAACCCTGTGCTTTCTAGATCTAGTAAGAATAGTTCTCAATTCCTTTGCTTTCTTAGGCTGAGTATCAGTGCTTATGTAGGTGTGTGACTTAAATGACCAATCATTAAGAAAATGATTCCTTAGAAACACTGAATACTTGGACTGTTCATCTGCATTTCTCAGCAGAGGCAGCCACAGGATGGAGACTGGTGAACTGCTCAAGAATTCTTCATTGCAGTGGCTGCCTTTACAGCAGGGGCTCTCATAAGCTGAGCCTGCCCTTCTGAGCCCAAAATCACCTGCAGGGGCAAGTGTTGGAAATGTTGTGTCTAAGTGGTTGTTTTTATTTCACACTTCAGGCTTGAACAGCTGAGAAACCTGGAACCCCAGATCCTCTTTCCTGTGGGAAGACAAACACCAAAAGCTAAAACTACATCACAATAAAATATCACAGGTCACTGGTGTTTGGTTCCTTAAAACAGGAAGGCTGAGCACCAGTTTGTCCCCAGACAGGCTTTGAACCTTGGCTTGTTGCCAGCCTTTTGTGTCAGCTCTGCCAGCCTGGACTCTGCATTTTGTCTTTGCATGGAATAGGGATGATTTTCCTGGCAGATGGCTGTAAGCACCATTTTTAAACCTCCTTGGGTAAAAAAGATGCAGTTGGGAGCTTACACACTACGGGAGGAACCCCCAAGAGGAGGCAGAGTCTGACAGTCTGGTTTGTGTGTGCATGTGGATGTTGCTCACTTAGCCATCGTTCCTGCTGAATGCCTGTTGTCCTGTTCCCACAGTCCCTCCTGCTCTTACTCACTGACAGTTTCTGGAGCTTTGCTGCCAGCTGATTCCCAAAGACTTGCCAGTATGTTGCCAAAAACGTCAGAATGAATGAAACTCTCTAGCACTGTTTTTGTAGCATTAGGGAGTAGGCATTAGTTTACTCCAGGCTGGGGTGCTCCACCAAGATGCACACGACTTTCAAAACTTGTCGCTTATTTATACATTTTTAGTAAAGAATTTAATGCTCATTGTTTCTAAATTACATAATTTTTTTGCATCAAGTATTATTCTATCTTCTACTGATTATTGAATTCTCACTTCTCATGCTAATTAGTCCACATCTTTTAGTTCTTTTATTATCTTTTTCCCAGACAGGGAGTCTCCAGCACATGTTGAATCATCTTTGTTAGTCTCTTCTTTATCATCTGGTTACTTCAACATGTCCTTGGAGGGCTATAAATTCTGGGTTCCGGGTGCCAAGCCTTTAACTCCCCAGGGCTTTGTTCATTGAAGTTTATCAGGGTTAGCTCATCATAACTTAAAGTTTTTGGGGATCTAATAATCACACTCTAACAATAACAGTCTGTAAAAAAAAACTTAGCTACATGCTGGCTAAAATGGGAATTTACACTGCTAAAGACTAATGCACTACTTATGGTTATTAAAACAATTAATCAAAAAGTTAATTAAAACAATTAATTAGGAAAGTTATCTCATTTCCAACAAGTATAGGCAGGAGACCATGGATGGCACAGTGGGATCTGGGGCTGACTCATTCTGTCTTGCTGGACTAAAACCTGCTGCTTGTCTTTGGAGGGCTGAAACCTGAGTGCCATGTCCTGCCAAGTCAGATTCCCCTGAGTGAGGGGAGCCACAGAAGCAGGGGCTGCAGCACCACAGAGAATACTGGATGCAGCACAGGGTGGTAAAATAAACTAGGCAACACCCTGGCATCCACCCCCGGGGAACCCCATGGCAAAAGTATTTGAAATAGCAAAGTGAAGGATATGTTTACATTTGAACTGGAAAGCAAAGGAGCTTCCATGCAACAGCAAGTTAAACCTGGGTCAGTCCCCAGGCTTGAAGGGTTTGCAGTTTCAAGCTTATGTTTCAGAATTCTTAGGTATAAATGATAAAATCCCAGAGGTTGGAGGAAGAAGCATCTACCTTCACACTCCCCACCACCGAGTGAGGGGCTGGGTTCTTTCCAGAGGAAAGAAAGTCAATGCCTGCATTTTTTCCAAATCAATGCTGCATTTGGAGCATAAAGGAAGCAAACAAATTTAGGGTTAACTAACAAAAAACACATTATGAAACATAATAAAACAAATAGAAACCATAGCAAGCCATATAATAAAACATATTATAAAACATTATAAAAACACATTATAAAACATAACCAACACCAACCCTCTTCCATTCATTATTCAAAACACAATTACATAACTTAAGTAGAAAAAAGAAAACAAACATTGAAAAAACAGGGCAGGTGACATCTGGAATGTGGCACATAAGTTTGACAAAAGCAGATAGTAATACTCATTAATTTCCCTATTCCCTCTTTAAGTCCTGTTAGCCCCAAAATTCTTCTTTAAGTCTTGGCAAAAGACTCTTCCTTGTCCTGTGGGTGATGGCTTCTCACAGAAGTGTGTTCCTTCCTCTCATTGTGGCAGTCATCCTGGAAGTGAGAAAACAACCCAGGCATTTTAATTCCTTTATTTCTAATTCAATTGGTCAGTTCTACTTTTCTGAATTTCTGTCTGGTTTGAGTGTGATTTTTAATTTCATGATTTAATTTCATGATTTATTATCCGCAAAAATACCAAACATAGCAACCCCGTAAACTCTTACATTTATTAATCAATAAGCCTTGCTAATAAACTAAGTAGAAAAGCAATCTCATGAGTTTCCCTATCAAGCTCTTTCTACCCTCCAATAAACCCCCAAATTAAGCTTTAATCTTGGGGTGAGACCCTTCCTCCTCCCACAGGCAATGGTTTCTCATGTACATGTTCCTTCCTCTTGTGTCAAATGCTCTGGAAGTTAGAAAAATCAAACCTTCATTCTTAATTCCCTTAGTTCCATAAATGCTGTTAAACCCAGAAGCGTTATTTTGACCTTTATGAAATGTTGCCACTGTGGGTTTGCCAAAGTTTCCTTCTGAAGGTTGAGCTTTCAATAAGATGTTTGGGCTGTGAGAGGCGATCCTCCAACTGCCCTCAGCATCATTCAAGTGGCTTTGGAAGTTTAAATCTGTTTCAAGCCAAAAGCAGCAAGTTTCCAGCAGAAAGAGGAACAACTTTCATATGTCTCAAACATCCTGCAGAGAAATGAGGGGCATTCTTTGACCTCTCTATCTCCCTGTTTTCCTTCCTCGATGGATGGCAGCTCCTCTTTAGGCTACAATAACCTGGAAATCAAAGCCTTTAATTATTTTGCCTTCTGTTCAGAAAGGGGGAGAACTAAAGGAAGAAAATAAGCTTGAAAACTCTCAACAGCCCAGGCAATTACAACATCCAGCACAAACACGGATCAGCCCACGCCAACTTTCCAAACACTGAACAGTTGAGAAAGTATTTGGATTTGGCCACAGGGATGGGGTGTGAACACCGAGCTTGGAAGAAAAACCCCCTGATTTGTACTGGACTAAGTGGTCAGATAAATAGGTAAGTGTATAGATATACAGTTGTATATAGTGTATGACTACTCACCTCCTCCTGCAGCTCTGGCACTAAGTGGAGGAGCTCCTGAGCTCAGCTCCCACAGCTGTGCTCACTGCTGCCATCTGGGACTGCCCTGAGAGCAGGGCACAGCCTGCAGCTGACAGCCGGGTGGCAGCAGGATCCCACTGGAGCTCTCTCCAGACAGCTGTGTCAGTCCTGCTGGATGCAGAGCTTAGAGAGGCTGTGGCTTTGTCCCCATCGGGTACTGCTGCTCCCTGGTCAAGCTGGCAGAGCTACAGTGCCCTTCCTGCATGCACTTCTGCATGATGTGCCATAGCCTGTTTTTCTGCCCTGGAAGTTGGCACACTCCAGGAGCTTCTTACAGGGCTGGGGAGATGGACACTAGGCCACCACTGCTCCTGAAACACCCAAGTCCCATCAGCCACTGTCATGCCAACTACAGGCTCCTGGCAGCTCTCTCAGCTTCCCCTGGGGATCCCCTGTTCAGGAAACCAGACCTGCCACCTCAGCAGCCATCAGAAAAACCAGGCCTGTTGTGCTTTCCAGGAAATCCAGGACAGTTAATTAATATTTAGCTGCAAGTCTCCCAGGAGAGCAGCCTCCTCAGCAGTGACACCACCACTCCCCTCCCTTTGGCGCTTCTCTATGCCTGCACAGACTCAAGGTGGCCAATCCCACCAGGCTGTGCAGTTCATGGCACGGCTACAATTCTCTTTGGGAGCAGCCCACTGCCAGTTTGGCTCTGATACGGGATGAATGGTCTGGACCCAGGAAGAGGCAAGCATCCAGGGCTGGTCTGCTGCTGCTGCTTGCTGCTACAAACTCCTTCTTCCAGGCTGCAAATGCTGAGGCTGCTCTGTGCTCTGCCAGGGCTCTGCTGCGGCTCAGTGCTGGCGTGGCTGGCCCCGCTCTCACCTCACGTTTCCTTTGACAGCTTTGCATCAGATGCGCCCTTTCAGAGCACACTGACTGATCTTGCTGCTTTTTCATTTGAGTAAGACTCTCATCCAAGCAAAGAGATTGATACAAGTTGTACAAATCCAATGGTTGAGAGCTGAAACCCTCCAGAGGTACAGTTGAAAGCCTGCATCTCAACATGATATTTTGTCTGTCCCACTCTTTATTCATGTCTATTTGTAAGTGCAAATGTGCTTTCTTCCTTATCTAGGAGGACCATGACTGGGCAATACAGCATCCAGTGGGCTGTATTCCAAAAGCAGTGCAGTCTGGAGGTTAGGAATGAAAGAGACTCTTCTCCAATCCCAAACCATATCAAAAACCCCCATAAATGGGACTTTGCATCTTTAAGAAACAAGTGACAACTAAAAAGGGAATATACATCTTAATCACAGGGTGAGAAGGAAGGCTATCTTCCAACTGAATTAAAGTTTTAAATAGTTTTTATTCTGAGAGCCGCCCATTGCTGGCACTGGAAAAAGCAGTTCCATCACTGTCACATGTTCTGCCCTCCTTCACCTGTCTTGCTGCAATGATCAGAGGGGTGAGGCTGCAGAGAGGCTTGGCTGAGAGTAAAAATGGATGCTGCCCAAAGGAAAAGAAAACAAATGAACCACGACTTTCCAAACTAATTTCCTCATGGTCTCAAGCCCTATTCCTTGCGATACCGGAAAGATGCAGAAATAGGTCTGAAGGAACTATCTGGACCTCCAGCTTCAGGTACCTCACTATCACATGTCCAGTACCTGGAATACTTGCCCCATAATTCTATTAATCCATTTATCAAGGTGTCTCTAGCTTGACACAATATTTGCCCTGCCAAGACTCTGGGAATACTGCTTGCAGTCCAGGAATTTTCCACTGTCAGGAAACACAAAATATTGACTTAGGGGGTCCTCTTTCTTGTAGGCATGGGCTATTTTAGTTGTCAAAAAAGATGAGGAGCATACGATGCTCTTCAAGAAACTTGAGGACAGCTAAGAAATGTTTATCCCAATAGGATCTGTGTGTTCATCTGAAGACCACTGAGGTTTTCAGCACCAAGAGCAAGGAGACAAGGGGTGGAGCACTGATGGACTCAGCTCTGGCTTGCAGGGAGAGCAGTGTCAACCTTTGCATCTCCTGCACCTCCTATGCTGGCTGGCACCTTCACAGCAGGGACAGCCAAGTGGCACATTCTGCAGTTCCCAATCTGTCACAAAACCTGGCAGCAACCCTGCAGCAGTTCTCATCTACTCAACTGTGCCAGGCAGCAAAAAGGGCTGTGACAAGTCCCGCTCAGCTGTCCCTGTTTTGGTGTCAGAAACCTCTGATAGTGGGGTAGGAGGGACAAGCTGAGGCCGTTCTAATGCTCCAAGGGAGCCCCCCAACAACCTCTTCCTGCCCACAGCTAAGTCTTGGACCCCTTGGCTGTGATGGCTTCATTGGGTTCCTTCACCACGGCACCATTTCAGGCCTCCATACCTGGGATTATCCTACTGCAGTTCTTTTGCCACCAGAGAAAGCTGAACATGCTACCAAAACACAGAACAGGGCTACAGAAATGATCAAAGGAGGGAACACTTCTCCTATGAGGAAAGGCTGCAACACTTGGGGTTGTTCAGCCTGGTAAAGGCTCTGGGGAGGCCTTACTGGCTTCAAGGGGGCTCTAAGAAAGATGGAGATGCATTTTCTATCAGGGCCTATGAAAAAGGAGAAATGCTCTCAAATCAAAAGAGGGTCCATTCAGATTAAGTCTGAGGAAGAAACTGTTTATGAGGAGAGTGAGGAAACACTGGAACAGGTTATCCAGAGAGGTCCTAGGTGCCCCATCCCTGGAACCATTCAAGGCCAGGTCAGACAGGGCTCTGAGCAACCTAATCTACTTCCAGATATCCCTGCTCATAGTGGGGAAGCTGGACTACATGACCTTTAAAGGTGTCTTCCAACCCAAACTATTATATGATTCTACTCAGTTTTCTCTTGAAAACCACCCAGACTGGGCATTAATAGGAGAGGAAGTTCATCTGATGCCCTTGAGTGAGCTGACGAGAAAAACCGATCCATTGGACAGCTGTTTCACTTGCAGCCGCCTCGTACTGTACCTGCAGAAGTTGCTCAGCAGACCATCGAGTGTCCTCATCAGACTGCAAGCAGCAGTTCAGAAAGTCCTGGAACACAGCAGACAGCTGTTCAGCGTTCTCCAGCTTCGGTATCCCTCTCTTAGCTATGAGATCCAGGGCCTAGAGAAAAAGGAAGTACAAGACTCCACCTGTTTCTTTCATATCCTAACTGTTCATATAGAGCCCATTTTTTAAGCTCCAGCCTCCAGTGCCAGTTTCTGCCCTGGTGAAGAGTTAGACATGATTTTTTCTGCACCAATAAAAAGACCTCACAAAATAGCAGCCATAGCTATTCCAACATGCAAATGATCTTGCCTTGACAGCTGATTTCATGGGCTGGCCAAGTTAGTAGGAACTACATCAGCCAAAAGCATATTTTGCTGCTCTGAGGATTGACTTTACAGGATTTTCGGGCTCTTTTAAAGAGTGAATTTGGTCTAACCACATAATTTCCAAGCACTGTTACATACAATTCATCTCTGCAGTACTCACTGGTCTCTAAAGCACAGCTCCCATAAAAAGAAAAAGAGTGTCAAATTTTTTGCTCTCTTCCCAATAAAAATGGTAACCAGATGTCAAAAAGGAAATCCATCAACTTATTCCTTGCTAAAGGACCTGAAACATTTGGAACCTCAGTTCAACACAGACACATGTAGTTACATCCACAAATATTTTATGACGAAAATGGCTGGTCAGGCAGGCAGGAGCCACCTGCAATTCCGTCTTTCATCAGACTCCAAATTCTGAATCAGCTTCACTTCCACGGTCAAAGAAAAACCTTTAATGGTCTAATCAGAAAAAGGAAAGTAACTCTCTAGGTAATATCCCCATGGTAACTCTCTGCTAATATTGATACTCAAGTGAATGCATTAGTGAAGCTAATCCTAGTGCTAAAACATACTTTTAGAAAAGGATTTGGTAATGAATAATTAAGGCATTCCTAGAACCAGAGGCACTTCCTGAAAGGCTCAGGTAAGTAATTGGCAAGACTGAAAAGGGTTTTGTGCCTGCAGACATAAGTTGAAATGCTTTTCATACAAATTCCCCAGTTCGAGAAACTTGCCACTGAACATTTCTTGTCATTCTAGGACACAGCTCAAAAAGAGGTCAAAAAGTTCAAAAAGTTCAAAGACTTCAAAGGGTTCAAATGAGAAATTTGAAGCATCACTGAAGGCCAAAATGGGACATTTTTTAACTGGAACATGTCACTCCTCTTCTGAGGTTCTCCCATTGATGCAGCCAAACCTAGACCAGATGCTGATGTGCTCCAAGAACAGCTTTTGGTAGATGGGCCTTGGTTGAACTAGTCCAAGCTGATGTGAATAGGATTTTATCTTATGGGAGACAGATTAGAGAGACAGTGTCATCTGCTAGTATTTGCACCTTACCTTGAGAGGGATTTCCTTGGAGTAAGGTGGTTCTCCTTGCAGCATTTCTATCACCACAATGCCGAGGGACCAAATATCTACTTTGGTCCCATATGCATCCTTATTCATGTATTCCGGTGCCATCCAGTGAGCTGTCCCAACCACTGAACTCAGCTTGCTCTGCTCAGAAGTCATCTGAGCACAGAGACCAAAATCGGCTGAGGAAGAAACCCAGTGCTGTTAAAGCCAGATTGAATTAAGAAACCAAGTTAAAGAATTTCCCACTCCGAGTCTGAGAATGTGGTGTTGAATCTAGCTGGAAAAGTGGCCATGCTCTGTTTCCTCAGGGCTGCAGCTGAGGAAATTTGGAATTGGTCACTTACAGAAACTTCCATATTTCATTCAGTGGCTTTTATTCACTTGAAGTTTAATACCGTAACTCCCACCCTCTGGAAGGATCACACACAAACCAAAGCCACAAAGACACCTAGCTTTTCTCAAGACTTCTCTGCACAGGGCAGCTGCACTCCTAGCTTGCAGCAGTGGTCCATGAACTCCCACAGGCACTGCTCTTGGGGAACTGGTGGTCAGTCCTAAGCAGCCCCACACCCCACATCCCAGGAATGCTGTGCCTGACCAAGAATACCTACCCAGTTTGACAGATCCATCCATTCCAAGAAGAATGTTTTCACTTTTTACATCTCTATGAATCACGAGGTTGGAGTGAAGGGAATTTAGTGCTTGCAGGCACTGATAGATAAAAAGCAAACAGGAGGGTAAAAATTAATGACCTGGTTTCATCACCAAGAAAGGAAATGGCTCTAAAGGACCTCAGTTCTAGCTGAAAGGTGAGTAGTGGCAGAACATGGTGTTGTCAAGAGGAAGAGTCTTCTGCTTCATCAGTAGCAGAACAATATCTTTCTAGTTGAAGACATACTACCTCTTGAAAGAGAAATGGCTGTCCCCTGCAAACACAGACAGAATGACTGCTGCTGCAGGGCTCTCTCTATCCAGGTGACAAACAATCACTTGCTGTCAGTTAAAAATTCTGCTACCAGCATGTTGCTTTTACAGGCAAGGAATGCAATACAGACAGGCAATACAGACAGGCTCCAGGCAAATGTTCAAAGAGGCAAAGTAAATTTTTTTAAAAAAGAGAGTACCACAACAGTTGTACTGGTGGGCCCTCCACCTAAGACACTCTTGCTTCTCCGTACCATCAAATCAACACAGAAACAAACCTCTGAACATGAAATCACTCCTGTTCTTACCATCTGTCTAGAGGCACCAGCCTGCCCAAACAATCAGAAGCACCAGTGGCATCCCTTACCTCTCGGCAGATGGCTGCTATCTCTCCTTCAGCCATATGGACTTCTTTAATGACACTGCTTAAAGGTCCTCCATCCATGTATTCCATAACTATCCAGAGTTTATCCCCAACAAGGTAGCTGAAAGAAGGAAACAAGGGCATGGAGATGAATGTGCTTAGCTAAATTACCTTATGAAAAACACTAGTTTATTCCTATTTCCAGGACACATGTAAATGAACATGGAATAAAAGGAAGAGGCATTCCTCCTAGGTTATACACTACTTGGAATTTGGGCAGTCTAATGAGAACGGCCCATTCATGAAAACTGAGATGTCTTAGATGGCAAGAAAGTGAAAAATGCAGGGAAATAACTTCTATGATGAGTTACCAGCACTTATCATAAAATACAGAAAATACAGTTGACTTAAAAAAAGAAAAACCCAAACCAACCCCAAACCAACAAAACCACATGGAGGTAGTGAACTTAGGGACTGGTGTTTTAGTCAGATAGGGCTGGCCCAGGTTTTTCAAAACAGGCTTCCAACAATGCATGCCAGAAAAGACTAATGCAAACAAAATTCACTCTCCTCCCATATATTGTATTCAAATAGATAAATAAAAGTAAAAAGCTCAGTTCTCCAGCAGTATCTGTAGAGGTTTTTTTTTTAACCTTTGTCTTGCAGAACATAAATGAATATTTATGCAATTACACCAAAACTACTTACCTGTCTAAATAGTTAACAATATTGGGGTGCTTATTGTCCCTTACAACTAGGAGTTCATTGACAATTAGCTCCTTTTGGGGCTGTTTTTGGAGACTCACTTGCTTTATGGCCACCTAAAATGACATTGAAAACCATTAACCTGAGAAATCTGTTGCACTACATCAGAATGAACATGGAGTGAACTCCCCTGGAAAGAGATCAGAATGAACATGGAGTGAGCATTTCTGGAGTAACAGAGCCCAGCTACGCCAAACTTCCTTGTGATTACACATCAGAGTTTAGTCATTGATATTACAACAGCCCATGTCTCTGCCAGTTCAGGTGCTAGTTAGCACACATGGCCATAGACATTTTGCCTTGTCAACTTGGTAAAAATGGTCTCTTAGGCTATCAGTCCTAGAGTTCTAACAACACCCCGTGCCTAAATTCTTTTCCAATGGCCTTAGTTTATCATCACTATAACCATTCACACATGGTTTGCAAGCATAAAGCAGTTTTGTTCCTGTGAAAATAATACAAAATATCTAGGAATCCTTTAGGAGTTCTATGGAGTTTGAAAATTTTTTCAAATGCAACTGTTGCTCTTCTTGATGGCAAAACAAAACAAAGCAAACACAAACAGACATTATGGATAAAATGCCATCCTAAAAGGATCATTAAGGTTATCCCCCAAAAAACAGAATCCTACCACTTCCTAACTTGTCGAATTTTGATTTTGCAACTCTAAAGAACATTCTTGAGTTTAGATTTGCAGCTGTTTCCTGGCTTTAAAAATAAGTAATCCACTCAGTTGCATTTTACGGATATGCCCTAAGTCCCTTGTAGACTTCCGTCTAACCACAGTTACAAAGCATGGTACTCCAAGGGGATTAGAAGCTACCAGGAAGAATCAGATGTATTTGCTGTTAGACAGATAGGAGCTTTCAGAAATCTTAAGCTGTATCCCCAAAGAGCTGTCCAAAATGGATTGGGCTGGATGATGCTAGTCTGTGATTTGTAGGAGCAGCCTTCACAGGAAAGATCTCCTGGAAACCCAAAGCTCCAGCCACAGCTCACATCAGAGGGAAAGGGACTCAGGAGCTGCAAAATCTGGGATTACTGGCACTTACCTCTCCTCCTGTGGCAGTATCGGTCGCTGTATAGACTGTTCCAAAACCCCTGGAAACAAAACAGCACCAAAGAAAGGAGAAGATGTTGAGTTCCCACAAGTGAAAGCCAGCCCAGACAGGAAGTCGCTGCTGCCTGAAGTGTTTATAAAACACCTGGCATCACCTACTCTTCAGCCAAGAGCACAGCAGCCCACCAGCTCTCTGCCATGTAGGGTGTCCAAAAAAAAATTTAAGTGCAACAAGAAGGTCTAGTACAAATCTCAGATGCACACATTGGATTTATTTTAGTTCCAAACCTTTGAGGTGGGGCATGGAGCAGGTCTACAAAAACTGGAAAGTAATATCTTTCATTCTTTTTCCATTTTACATTGCTGAATCCTCAAGAATTCTTACTGGTCTGCTCTCAAATCTCTTATTTGAATCTATCCAGGGTCCTATTATTCTGAGGGAAAAAAAAATTATTTCTCCTAAGAAAATAGGTAAAGATGTGCCAGGAACTAGAGGGACAGGAGATCTTTCAGGTCCTGCTCCTTGCTGAAGGCAAGACACCATATGAAGTTCTTTGATGACACCTTCTGATCACAGTTATAAATTCTGATCGGTACTGAGAGACAAAAGGATCTAAACCCGTGTCTGAACATGTTCGGAGCTTGCCTGACTTCACACTTGATCTTACACCAGCAAAATAACTGGCCTGTGGTTCTGGAGAAGGAACTGTGGTTTGACTTACCCTTCGGCAATTTTTTCCAGTCCAGCATATTTTGTCACAGGGTTTCCCACACTCACAATGCCCCCTGAAAGGAACAAAATGAAAGATTACTTCAAAATGAAGATACAACCATTCAGTGGATCAGAAATGCAGCCCCACTCTCTGGGGCTGTGAGCTGTAGTCATTTGGGTAACAACAACAACAGCAACAACAAGACAGGCAGCTCCACAGCATAGATGGCCTGGACAATGATTGGTTTTCAACAGTCCTTTGAAGAGTTACCTTGACAGGACACCAGAAAAAGGGAGAAACATCCAGAGGAGACAGATAGAGGGAAACAACAGGTACCAAGGCAAGTGTTCGTTGTCTATGAACATTAACACAGCTCTATCAGACAAGAACTGCAGAAGACCTACTTAGTTTCTCTAGACTCTCCTCGTCTATCCAGTTTTCCTCCTGGCAGGTGCTGCTACACAAACTGCTGGTGCTGGAGTTCTCAGGTGTGGGAATGCCTGTTTCAGAGGATACTGGT
Organism: Sinosuthora webbiana; assembly: GCA_013397395.1. Taxonomy (NCBI): domain Eukaryota; kingdom Metazoa; phylum Chordata; class Aves; order Passeriformes; family Sylviidae; genus Sinosuthora; species Sinosuthora webbiana. The sequence goes on from VXBN01004227.1 coordinate 107,988, forward strand.
AAAGCGTCAGCTACTATTCCAGAGGATGCATAGATCTGTGACAAGAAATCAGTTTGTGTCAGAATGGTGGCTGGCAGAGATACTTGTCACTAGTATTTCAGGCTTTAGGAAGTGTCCATTAGGAACCGTGTTTCAGTCCTTCAGAGGCCAACCTTCTCTTGACAAGGCAGGACTATATAGGCTCTCCTCATCAAATTTTGGTCACATAAAAGTTACAGGTGCAGTCTAAGCTGCTCATTTAGTTACTTGGTCCGTGGAGAGAGGCAGGAACCTCCACAGGACAGTTTCTGTGAACTGTGCCTTTGGACTGCTGGCTCTGCTGATGACCGGGAGCCTGCACAGATACAAAGTAGCTCACTTTTACACAAGTAGCATTTAAAGACACAGTGCTACCTCTTATCCAATGCTAAGATAAAAGGCATGGTCCCTAACAGAATGCCAGGAAAATTATGAGTAAACTTGATAGTTCAGAGCTGATTTTCCAGGTGTCAGTGGCTGGGAGTGGAGGAAGTACTTTGTCACAGCAGAATTTTTAGCCATGAATGATCCATGCTGCCTGATCAGAAACAGACAGCTCTGAATTATAACAAACACAATGCTGATCAAAGCTGGCCCTTACTGATTCTGGACGCTCAGGTTCTGGTCCAAAACCAGGTGGAGCTTGGTTGTCTTCCTCTTTATCATCATCTTCTTTAGAAACAGAGGGAGCCCAAGAACCTTCTGATTTTGGTGTTTTGGTCTGTGGACAGACAGCAGTGTGAGTGATAAGGCGTTACACATGATTAACAATCTTATTAATAGGCATCAATCTATGCATCCTTCTCCTAAGGAGGAATCATAAACTTGGGTAGAAACAGGATTCTGAGTTGCTAAAACTAACTTAGAGTGGGCCAATTAGACAGCACTGCATATTGTTGTGAACTATATATTCCACCATGCCAAAAAACAAACACCAAGCAACTTTCTGTCTGCAAAACCAGACTTCCATCTACTTAAAAGCTCCTCAAGAGAAGATTACAAAACAGCCAGGGACCCCTTTTTTGCTGATGCAAAGACACTGAAATGGACTTTCTTTCAGCCTACAAGGCTGGCTCCTATTATAGCAGGCAAAGTTCATGGCTTGCTCCATGATTCTGAAATGCTTGGAACATTAGAGGTTTCTTTGCCACTCACCAAAGCATGGGCTTTTCTGTATCCACGTGCAACTTCACCTGTAATGAGCAAGGGAAAATAAACCAGATGTTGTTAGAAGACTGCCTGCTGTGGGGAATCCCACAGAATGAGCCAACCCAAATAAAGAGCATTTTTCTTCCAGGATGTCCCTCCAGTAACAACAATTCTTTTACATGGCAAGCAAGAAAACAGCCCAATATACTAGGCCATTCTTTTTCTCCAGCCATTGTAAAGTCAGACCATCAAATCTTTTAATCACAGAATTTAGAAAATAAGTTGCTTTCCCTCAGTTCTGGCAATAACTGCAGAGTCTTTAGACTGACTTCTCAGAAGCTCTGCCAGTCTGCATTTTGGAAATTGCCTTTTTTGAACCAGCAGCTGAGGAAATTACAGACCCCACTGCCACAGGCCAGCCCGTACAGGGAAAAGAACCCCTGCATGTTTAATTACAAAAGCTGCCCACACCCCTTGGGAGAGCTACAGACATCCCCTTTTTGGCTGAAGCTGTTGACACGAGCTTTACCCAAGTCTAAGTATCTTAATGGCATTTTCATTTCAAAATCAACTCAGTTACTAAGGGATAGCACGAACAATACATTGATACAAAAGCCAGCTGAGATGCACCTAGGAAAAAACCTCTACTTACTTGCTAGGTGAGTCACCAGCCAGACTTTGTCTGGGCAAGAATAGAAAGAATAGGCCAGTGGAAAAAAATTACAAACAGCAGCAAAGATTTGCTTGAACATTTTAGTGATGTGGTGCAGCAGTTTCACAGACTGTGCACTGAAAAGGGAAAATATGGGACTCCTAGGTCCAAGGGGCAGCCTGTCAGCTGAGAACCCTTGGATCAGGAGAATCCTCTTGCAACAAGCATGTCAGAGGTGCTCTGGACAGCCAGGTTGCTATGGTTGCACCATAGCAACATTCTGTTGGCAGCAGCATGGAGTGACACCTTTCTGCTGACATCACAGTAGCAGCCGTTCTTGGCTGGTTTGCAAATTCATGCATGGCAACTGAATCTTCTGGAAAGCTAATGAAAAAAAAAAAACCAACATTTCTGAAAGGATCCAAGAGTACAACACACCAAACAATTATGCCCTCTACACCAATCTGAACACTGAGAAGAAACAAGGACATGAAGGAACAAAAGTAAACATAACCTTTGGTCACCAATGCTTCCAACTAAGAATAGGAATGCTTCTCCCATCTTTGTTAGTTCTGAAAACAAGCAACAAAGGAAAGTCACCATTTCAGTGATATTTAGGGGCCAGAAGGAGAAACAAAATTTATTTCAGGAGTATTCCACAAGGTGGAATGGTGTCAATTTACTTCTTGCCCACTTTGATGTTGAACTTTGCTCCGACTGCCTATGGAGCCTTTTTTGCAGCAAGATGTACCCCCTGACATAAAGCCCCCACATTTCTGATTGCTAACTCATTCTTTGGAATCTTAACATTTGAGAACATCCAGTACTGCCAGATTCTGCTACAGTTTTGTTCTGTTGGAGCTCTGTAGCAGCCTGGCCCACTGCCCCTGGAATGCCCTGCAAATGTCAAGCCCAAAGAAAGCAGGTTTAGAATAGTTAAAAGCTGCAGCCTCACAGATCATTACCAAGATCCCATGTTACCTTGTAAGATGACTTGCAGATACTTTGACCATCTGCTTCATACCCAGACTGGCTGGAGAGCCACAGAAATGGAATCTCTTAGGTGATTCCTACTTAACAGGCATTGGAGTTCAAAGAGTGAGGATTCTTTCAAACGTGCCTGTAGTATACAGGGATAAAAGCTGTGGAGTCACTTGTCCTTTATCCTGAAAATTCAGTGGACTAAAAGAGCAGAATCCCAGTGCTGTTGAAGCACTTTGAGTGGATGTTCCACAATGGACATTTGTGATTATTTGTACCATTGTGAATTATTGTGCTCTTTCTTTGGAATTATTGTGCTCTTTGGAATAACTGTACTATTTTGAAGGTGGCTGTGATTTTGAGTCATGTGTCTTACTCTACTGCTGTGAAGTGTGAGTGGAAAATGTCTGAGCAGGGAGTGAGCTCAGTTTTGTAAAAACAAGGATCGGGAATCACTAAGGATTCCTGCTCTGGGCTCTCCCTGAATTGTTTTTCCTTAAAAATCATTTGCAAAGGACTTTGAGGATCTTTGTTTTGTTGGGGGCAGAGTTTTGTTGTCTTTTTTATTTGTTTTTCACAGGAAAGAGGACCTGCTCTTCCAGGTTTCTTAGCATTTCAAGACTGACAGGTGAACTAGTAACTATTAGCTACATTTACAACACTTGGGTCTTGACTGTATTTCAGTTCTGTCCTTTATATTCTGCTTACCCAAACAATCCCTACAGATTCACTCAGGACTGCCAGACAGCACCAATAAAGATTATTGGACAGTTCCTGTGACTGCAGTTCAGTGCCATGTAGAGCAAACCCTGCATGTAATTTGTAAACCACCTGGGGATCCTTTGAGTGGAAAAGCAGGGTGTGAACTGAAAATATTTATTTTTATGATTATTACTGCAAACAGACTGGACACGTATCCATTGTAACATTCATGCTGTCAACACCTAGACCAGCAGTTATTTTAATTTTTTAATATTGCCTCTTTATTTTTCAATGTGTAGAAGACTGCATATTTTCAGGAAGCTTGTTTTTATTAAAGACTGCATCAAATTACACCAAATACCCACCTAGTCTGCCAATCTGCAACATTTATGCTAGAGGAAGTTGTAAAAAACCCAGGCACCTGTAATGAACAGATATGCTCTTGTTTTAGTTCCTAACACAATTAAATTTTACAGGAGCAGCAATGAATTTAGACTTCAGGCACCTGTATGCTTATGTAAAACTTGTCCATGAACAAAACTAGGATCTTGAATTCTTATCTTTTCAGAACTGTCTCAGATGTTCTAAATCTGCTGACAATCTGACTTGGAATATTAAAAACAAAAATACAGCCCTACCATGTCAGACCAAAGAACTACGTGTTCTATATCAAGCTCTGAATAATATCTCAATCACTGCCCAAAACCACATACTAGTAAAATGCTAAAGAGGCTAAAAATGATCAAGAAGAAAGTGGGCTGTGGTGATATTAGAGGTCCAGTTTGTCAGGATATTAAATAGGCAGGTATTTGCATATGCTGTGATACCAGATTTTGGTTTGAGAGCTGCCACTAAGATTCCAAACCCTGCTGCAGCCCACTAGACAGAGATGTAAGTGGAGACTCAACTTGATGTTAGACCTAATTATCAACAAAGCAATGGCATCAATGATCAAAAGAGATCAAACCCTCAAAGAGTGGAACTGGAGCTCATAGCCATTTCTTTAAAGGATTAGCTGAGTGTGACCTGAGGCTTGGCTGGGCCCTTGGCTAAGTTTAGGCAGAAAAATTTCCTGTCAATGGTGCAAACTAAAATGAGCAAGATAAGCAAATGAAAAAGCCCCAATGAAGCCCAAAAAAAAAAAAAAAGAAGCTGTGGAGTCAGAAAGAGTCATGTAAACATTCCTGAGTAACGACAACCAAAAAAGAAACAAATTCCTCAGAGAAATGCAGAGGGTCAGAAGATGGACACCTGGATCAAGGACTGACCCACTCCAACAGATGGTGGACGTACCTCATATCTGCACTGGGATGGGGAGCACATTAATGCTCAGCTCAGCAGCAGGTTACTCCCAGCCACCCACTCTGTGCCTTAGCCAGCAGGAAGGATCATTGTCTTAAACATGGCCATAAACTGTGTATACTCCTGCCTTCCAGTGACTACATGTGGTTAAGGATACAAATTAAAAGTGACCTGAAGAGCTGAGGTTTTCAAACACAAAGTGCTCTCACACCTTTTCCGCCTTGCAACACACACACAGAGCTCATTCCCATTTATCTTACAGAACCCAGCTAACAGCCTCATTAAGTTCCTTGCTGATTCCAAGTAACGTTTCTGCTGCAATGACTCCAGTTAGCACCATGCAACAGATTTGAAACAGGGCACAAAGAGCCTGACTTTTATTGTAAAAAAGCACTATTCTCAAAAGAGCAAAGGATATTTCTTTTATTTTCTTTTTTTTTTCCCTTTTTTTTTTTTTTATTTTTTATTGGGGGATGGCAAGGGAGATAGTTGGGGGTGTGTGTGGGAGGGTGAGTGGGCAGGGAATGTGACCCTTTCATTGCTGAAGGAAATAAAAAAAGGTGTAATATGTGAGACCCCCAACAGTGCCATTACTTGGACTCACTTCTAGGACACAGGCTGCAGCCTTGGATATGTTTCAGTCCAAACACTTTACATTGTCAAAGCCAGACTTCTGCCCTAGTTCCTTGTCCAGGCTTCTCTGCATTGAACCGATATCCCAGCTACAAGCACTGCCAACGAGGCAGTCCGAGTACCAAAGCTTTACCACTAGCCCGCACAGACCTATCGCGGCCTCCACGTCAGCACTGGCCAGCGTACAGTATTCCTCATCATTCGCCTGCAACAAAAGACTAAAACCTCTCAGTTTGCCGGATGCTCCCCGTCCACTGCCTTCCCTCGAGGCTTCAGCACCGCGGACAGCGGCGGCCGGCGCGGGGATCCCGGCGGGGTCCTGACGGCCGGCCGGGCCAGGGCCGAGCTGGCGGAGCCTGTTAGCAAACTGCAGCCTGATACTCCACTTCTCCCTTGTGTCTGGAAGGAACCCCTCCTTTCCCAAGCAGTTCTGTTCCTCAGTGCTCACTGCTTCTTTTGTGCCCTTACAACGAGATCCGGAAGTATTGCAAAGCTGACTTAAAAAGCTGTGAACGGGAATTTGCCTCCGTAATTGTTCAATTCTTTGTTGTTGTCTCCGTGTCTCTACCTGTATTTTTTCCTTGATTTTTCGTGCAGGGAAATCAGTTTCAGGACAAAGTAGCAAGTTAAGTTAAAAATGCCTCACTCTCCAGTGATGTTGTTTGATCAAGAAGGAGCTTCCACAAGAATGAGAAGAAGGGACTGGAAATAAAAAGCGTTAGCCTTTCTTACAGAAAAACCTTCTCTCCACATTTTCACCAGTTTCCGTGTGTAGAAAGTTTTACTTAAATATTCATTTGCAAATAGAGAATACTTAAAATTGAAGGAGTAAAAGTATTTGTGATGTACAGCATTGTAAGACTGAAATACAGCCACAGAATTTTAAGAAATGCAAGGCACTTTGATGGCCCAACATGAAGCCAAATTAGACACAGGCACTGTATTTGCATCTTTATCTGCATGATCCAATGTGTGGTTTTTATTTCCTCATGGCATCACCAGTAGGCTTGAAGTATAGGATTTCCACACAGTCCCTTCAGGTGTCTACAGATCCCTAAGCAGACCCTGCTCAAACAGCCAAAGAATAACATAAAATTTGTTCCCAAGCTGAACCATCTCAGACTTCAAGCAGGTACATGACAAATACTCAGTTTTGATGAATCACCAGTTAAAAGCTGCCTTACAATCATGAGGCCAATGTAACAGCAGGTAATACAATGCCAGTACTATCACAGATGTTTGACTCTGCCTCCATTCCTGGCTCATCCACCAAAACAATTGGCTCTTCCCATAGATGCCAGGTGAGGTGAGGCTGGGGCTCCCTAACAGGAAGCAGGCAGGATTTTGAAGAAAGAACTGTTTTCAATAATAGTAAGAGAGTGGGAAGACCAAAAGAAAGGAGAAGATGTACTGCAGGGCACTTTCTTTTTGAAGTGTAAATGCCTAACACTCCAAGCCTACATGTGACTGATTTTAGACACTCTCACTCACAATCCACCTGAGAATACTGATCACAAATTGGTACCAGCTGCCACTCACAGAACGAGGTGAGAGAGCAATATGCTTTCTTATGGAAATAAGCATAAGAATGGCTTTTCCACCTGTATTCACATACAGCCAAAGTGTTACTGAAGTCTGTTCAACTACAGAGGATCACTCCTACTGTACTGCTCTGGTATGAGGCTCTGAAAAGGGAGAAGTGGAAACCACTGGAGCAACAGTCATGTAAACTATAGTGTACAGTTCTGCAGGCTTGCAGGGGAAAATTCAGACTTCCTTATACTTCCAGTAGCTGTAATCTGCATGGTGTTGAATCTGGATCAGGACAAATTGTAGAAGCCTTGCCAATGCTTTCACACTGGCAGTTTCTCAACAGCTTTGTCACTGTTGGTACCCAAAGCAGTGAGCTTGGCTATGCCCATTCGGGCTGGAACAGCAGCTCTGGATAGCAGGGAGGGAATTCTCAAGGCAATAATGCAACTTCTACATATTTTGCACATATATTCTACATATATTGCACATATATGAGGAAAAGGATGTAAGCTAGCCAATGTAATTATTTAAGAATTTAACTTTTCAGGATAGCTTATGCCTTTATTTTGTTTGAAAGCAGAAGACTAAGAAGTAGCATTTCTTGGTGCTTTTACTCCTAAAAAAGCTGGAAGCAACACAGGAATGACGTGGCTTTTAAACATATAATACACAACAAACGGCAAATACAAGCCTGTGCTTGGGGACAGAAATAGGAGGAAAATACTCTAGGTTGAGCCTTTAGACAATAAGAAAGTAAGAGCATCTTGGAAAAAATGCTAATTAGAAAACAAATACATCTCACAGTTCAAGGAGTCTAGTTCGGATTTGCTATAAATAGAAGGATTTTTTGATCTTTAGCAGTGCATGTTTTGTTACTCAGCTTTAGTCAGTGGTGGAAGAGAGAGAATTAGGACTTCTACTCTTCCTTCATAACCCTTTTGAAAGGTTTCTCATGGAGGAAGTACTGAGCATCTAACTGAGCATCAAGGAGACCACATCCTAAATACACTTCTGAAAAATTGTGTTTCAGTGGAAACCATGAGTTATCCTGACATGTTTTTCTTTCTGGAAAACAGCTGCTTCCAGAAGGAATCAGGGAGGATGGGCCAAAATCATGGTTTCAATAAACCATTATAAGAGTGGGCTTCCCATGGCCCCACAAGCTCCCCCGCCCTTGAGTCCCATGCAGCAGTCTGAGATGAAAAAGCTGTGCCATGTTGTGCCAGCTACCCACAGCAGTGTTTGTAAAGAAGTTTTTCCACTGATGTAATCTGGAACAGACCACAGCAAGCCAGATCAGTCTTAAACCCCTTGCATCATGATCCTGGATAAAAAAAAATCCAGGTTGCTCTTTACAGGTGACAACCTGGAAGGCCCGTGCTTTGACATGTCAGCTGAAAGCACAGGATACATGTCCAAAGGGCAACAGCCTCCCCCTCCATCCAGAATCTGTTCCTGCTCTTAATCCTATCTGCTTCCTGCTCCCACCTTGGCTCAGAAAGTTCTCAGCTTTCTGCTGGGTCTATGCACAAACCAAACCAAAACCACCCTGCAAAGAGCTGGAAAGATTCCTGACCTGCACTATGGCCTCAAGCCCCAACAATACTGCAACAGTTTCCAATGCCAGGGGCCAACGCAGCAGATGTTCCCTGCAGCATTCCCAGAATGGGGAACTGGGAGATCTCAGCTTCCCAGGCCCTTCACTCCAATTTGCTCTTTGACACTGACATCTTGTGACCAACTGGGCATATGACAACTCATTCTGATGGAGATAGGACCTTCATTTCAAGGGGATGCTCATTCCATGTTACATCCCCTTCTTTTTTTCCTGTAGGATCAGTGGATCTCTTTGGCCAAAGGATTAGAGTAAAGACAAATTAAGACCAGAGACAAATCCACTCAGGCATTGAAGTGTAAACAGACAATACTGGGAAATCTGTATTTCCATCTGTTTCCACTAACCCCCCAAAACAACCCCAAAATGAAACCAGTGTTTCCAGTGACTGGTGCACAGCACCATTAGCACAACTGCTCCTCCACACATCCCTCACCAGCACCTTTGCTGAGATAAACACAGTTCCTCTTCTCCTCTGCCACCCGCTTAAGATGCATCCTTCAATACTTGCCTCTCAGAGCCATGTTTAATTGTCCTGCACAGGAGGCAGGACATTCTGTCACCTGTACAAAAAGTGAAAAATGATATTTGAAAAGTAAGGTATTCTAGCAGTCACTATCAAGGTCCTGTTACATGAAAGCTGTCAGAACCCTGTAGGGTTGGCACTGGTAAGACTGGATTTGCACACAGAAAACACTGGAATGTGACTGCTGAAAGTTCTGAAGTTTATTCCATGTTCATTTACCAATAAACTCCAAGGAAGTGTTCTATAGGTGTATATTTAATCTGAAGAAAAGAAAAAGTAGATATAAACTACAGTTTAGATATGAGCTATACACTTACACAGCTGTATTGGATAGGTGGTCATCCAGATTTAGGATGTAACTCCACAGACATCTGAAGTAATCTCATTATCCATTGGTTCTTACAATGTAGAACTCTAAGGAGAATATAGTAAGGGTCAGCATTCAGGCCACTTACCTCAGTGAGTACATACTTTCCTGCATGTTCTCTGCTATTCTTGGCAGCGACTTACACGTCGCTGAACTGCCCCACCTATACCAGTAAATTAGGCATGTCTGGGATATTCCCAGGCACTCAGGCCAACCAATGTGGAGGTGTTTGTGCCTATGCTAATAAATTCTCACATTCTCCAAGCAGGCTGGCTGCACACAAACAGCTTCCAAGAATGTGCCAGCTCCAGAAGAATGTTCAGAAGTCCTTGGAAGTGCTCTGCTTGGCACAGGCCAGCATTGTGCCAGCCAGCATCTCAGTTCACTGAGAATAAGTAATCACATTCCTTTGCCAGGACCCTGGTTAACTTACTACCACAAATGCTGCCCAAATCCTCCCAGCAGGGAGGGTCCAAATACACTTGATATGCCAGAATGACAGGATCCTATCCAGAGGGATCCCCTTTCTTTGCCATGGTGGTTTCACCTGAAACAACGTGTCCAGCTCTGGAATCCTGCTCCTTTCTTGGAGCACAAGAAAGACATGGACCTGTTGCAGCAACTCCAGAGGAAGGCAACAGGAATGATGACAGGACTAAAACATCTCTCCTTTGAAGAAAGACTGAGAGAGTGGGCATTTCTCAGCCTGGAGAAGGCTCTAGGGTCACTTACTGCAGCCTGTTAACATATGAAGGGGTCTTGTAAAAAAGATGGAGAGAGAATTTTTACCAAGGCTGGTAGTGACAGAACAAGGGGTAACAGAGAACCAAGAACTAAGAAGTAGGTCCCTGAAGAAANAAGAAGAAGAAGAAAAGGCAAGAGAAAAGGCAAAAAAAGAATTCATCCAGACAGACACTCAAAACCATTGAAGCAAAACAAGAGAGCAATACAGGAATCAATAGTATTCATAGTACTGTGACTTCCCATATTTAATTAACTTACAAGAATTCAGTAGGATTGAAGTGGAACATTTACACATCAAACTTTCTATCATCTTTCTACAATGATGATTGAAAATCATTGAAAGGTATTTTAAAATAAGCATCATAGTACATGAATCAAGCACTGAGCAAAAAATGACAAGTTCTACATGTGTCTCTCTTGCTCTAAATTGTTTTTAGATTTAGGTGAAATGCAAATCAGGATGGATATTTTAAGCATTGTTTTGAGGTTCACTGAAGTGATCTACATGAAGATTATGTGCAAGGCAACTCAGCATTATGTGAAAGTTCAGCTATTATGCAAACAAGATAACTGAGGTTGACAAAAAAACTACCAGAAAAATCATTCAAAACACTTGCATGCCACTGTGCCATTTTAAATATTATATTTTTACTGCAAATTTACTCTTTGATTCTTGCTGTGAGTTTGCCGTTGTCCCAACTGCCTGCCTGTGTTGACTCACAGCCTGTGAAAGGCCAAGTAGGTCCACATTTACTTTTGAGATGGTAATACATTTTAATAGCAGAAATGACACCTATATAGCTTAGTCTGACATGCCTTACTATTTTCATGATTTTTGGGGAAGAACACTGGCTTTTTCCTTTTTGATATTTACTGCTGAATATGCCTCTTCTAAGACCAACAGCTGTACCCCACAGAATGTGCAGAATAAGGTACAGGATTACTAGTGTCTGGGCTACCTTTTGAAGGAGAAAAGTACAGTGTGATATAAGGAGAGATTTCCACAGTCCACGACTTAATGATGTTGGAGAACACAGGTGCAACCTGTGAAGACTTTAAGGTAGCCACTGGCAACTTAAACCAACAGAAAAAAAACTTACTGAATGTTCCTGAGGAGAAGCATATTTAAGAACTACAATTATCTGCTTGTTTCAGGTCTGCCAATAGTAATGCTAACACCTTATCAGGATATGAAAGCACAGCATCCACAAAATGTGATCCGCTTTCAAATAACCAGTGTGCACTAATACCTGGATTTTTCTGCAGCAACAGCAGATGTTATCAGGTAGAGATGCCTTTTACCCAGAAAATACACCATAGGTGCTCTCTGAGGCCTCATGCTTTCTGGGCCCTCCGGTGTGTCTCGGGACGAGGGATTTGTATGGCCAATTTCTCACAATCAGACAAGCTGCAAGAAACCTGTGCCATTCACTTTTCTATGCATCTAACCCATAGATGATGCTATTCTAGGCTGTATTCCATCTGCCTTCTGCCTAGAGACCCTCCTGGCCAAGAGGAGAGTGTTTCTGTTATTAACTTCCGTAAGGAATGAGCACTCGACAAAAGGCAGCAGCGCTCTTACCAGCAGTGCTTAGCACAGAGGATTTTCAGTTTCATATGGTCAGTCTCATAGGTAACCAGCCCTTTAGGGAGCAGGAAGGAATCCCTTGGAAGAGCTGCACAGCTGGCACACTCTTCCAAGTGCCACAATTCTTCTTCACGATTTCATGAAGCTGGCACCCCAGCTGGTCTGTCAAGAATCACACATCTGCTTGATGTGCCATTTGCAGCTCTGTATTTGCTGTGCCATCCCGTGCAACCCTAATCTAGGAAGACAGGCACAGCCCTGCTGGTTTGAAGACAGACCAGACCATGGTCTTGTGCCAAGGCCCTGTTTGTCTAGTGGGACATGCATAAAATCCATCCGGGCTACCAGTGTTGTAACTATCCACACAATGAACTGACGATTCAGCAAATTTCTCAGTCAGGCTGTCCTTGGCTCAACAGGGATCACAGGGGTCCTGCCTTCCAGGCTTTCTTCCTGCAGCTCAAATAAGTAATAAAAAACTCACTTCCCCTATATTTGTACTTTCTATTCACTGTCTGACAGGATGTTGGTACTTGGCACCTTTGACTGCCTAGCAAATTTACTGATCTCCTTTTTCAGTTGCTTAACCTGGATAGACAGAAACCACAGCAACCATAAAACTCATTATGAAAGAAAAAGCATTTAATTAAGCAGACAAAAGCAAACTGACACCACTTCCCCATTTTACATGCTCACTTTTTCTGCAATGTTTTGCAATGGCCTAGACAATGTCTGTCATGAAGAATTAGGCCTGACAGTACTCCTCTACCTTGACAGATCACTGTCAGTTGGAAAATCCACAACATAAATTTAAAAAAACCCCATGGATTACAATAGCCACTATCTCTCCTATAAACTCAGAGGACAAAGACAGTAAATATTTCACACACCAAGATGATATTCAAATGAAGGGTTGTGTTAAACAGTGGATGAGACTCTAAATAAAAACCTTCCATACTCTTAATTTTTCCCACTGAGAATATGGAGTGTCCAATCTGATTATGTGCTATCATCAAATTAGTGAACATCAATGTTAATCAGACTAATTTAAATCAATACCAAAACCAGGCAGGATCAGGATCAGTATTTTGGCAGGATCCAGATGGCTCTAACTTGGTTCAGATCAGGTCCCACTCCATTCTGGTGATATACCAAGTAAGCTAAAAAACTGCTCCTGTATCAGCTGCTGTATTTTCAAGATAACTTTTGTGGCAGGTGAGTTGAGGAAAGGCACTCTAGGATATAACCTAAGAATATAGAACACAGCATGCCTTTTAATGTGGTATTTTTACAACCTGCAGACCACTTACAAATGCCAAATTGCAACTGATGCAACAGTAGCCTTTCAGAGCAATGCAACATCTTAATCCTCTAGAATTGAGGAGTTTATACTTTAAGCTTGCACTTCAAAACCTTGACGATATTTGTTTATCATAAGCTACTACTACTCTTTTACAGCGTAACTACGGCACACTGAACTTAGCAGTGCTTTATGATTATAGCCTACCAACTCAAAAGTCAAAAGATTTGTAAAAACTAAAATAATTGTCCCACGAGCCTATGAGCAGCTGTGATTTGCCCAAGCATGGGAAAAGACTGGCAATTCTAGCAGCAAAAGCCCAGGTTTTAGCGCCGTCTTGTTGCATCTTAGACGTTCACCAGATAAAGCATCGGGACAACCACAGACAGAAACGGTGCCACGACACCTTCCCGCGCAATCACGGTGCTACCGGTGGGCTCGCTGCGCCACACCCTCCCCGCCCCTTCGGAAGCCCCCAAGGACGACGCCTCTATCCCACCCTTCCCGTCCGCAGCAATTTACCGAAATCCCACTCCCACAGAGCAGGAATTTAAGAAGCCCCAGCGCTGCCCTCAGGCCGCCCTCACCCCCCCTCACCCCGGCGCGGGGAAAGCCCCGCCCCCTCTGCACGCGGCGCGCCCTGACAGGCTGCCGCTGGCCGCTGGTCGCGCCCCCCG